>OX451736.1:767580942-767979368 GCA_948472305.1 Vicia faba
TTGAGATTGGTAAATCAAAATGACATGGGACCAAAGGCATTGGTTAGAGGACTCAAAGACCTTTCCAAAATGTCCAAGAACATGTGAAAAGCTTGAAAATTGAGCAAGTTATGCCTCGTGGAAGTTGGGAAATATTTGGGAATTTTGAAAAGTCAACAATGGTTCAAATGACCTAAAATTGCTAATGGGCCCATTTTTCTTCCAAGATTCATCATTCCAAGCCTATGCACGACCACTTGGCCCAAAGGGAAGTATTTTCTCATTTTTTATTTATTTATTTGAATTATTATTAATATTAATTCATTTAAATTATATAAATATGTGGAAAATATAAAACTTGACCTAAAAAATCTTTCCATGCATGTTTTACTCTCAATATCACGTGCACATCCTAATTAGGCAAGTTTTGGTTTGATTTGAGCTAATTGACACCAAATACACATGAAAAAAGATTCAAAAAAGATCTTATAAAATCAAATATTGAAACCATTGAATTCAAAAGATTTTGTGCAATTTTCTTAACCTAATATGCTCACTACATAACCAGGAATCAAACCCTAATGAGATTAGACTGAAAGCTGCGCTCAAGAATACCCTACAAACTTGGAAATTTTGTCAAATAAAGCAATTCTGAAAACGTGGTTAGAGAAGGATTCAGGTCTTAATTCTTGTTTCAAAGGCTTCCTCAAGGCTCCCTGAAGCGATTCCAATCGTTAGCATCCATTCAGACTCCAAGAATTGGTAGAATGAACATGAACTGCATAGAAAAATATTGATCATCGTGTTTCATATTTTAAGCATTTTTTTAACATTTGATTCATGGATTCTTGTTCCTCATAATGTTCTGATGCTAACCATGCCAATTAATTTCGTTTTTGTGCTATATATGTGATTTGGCCATTGATGCCGTCTAGGGTTTGCAGAGCTCCCAATTAGGGGTTTCTTAATCACGTAAAATTCAACCACCACAGTGCCATGGATGGGTTCAGGAAGCTTGGACGAAGAGATCCATGCACTCGCGCCTAATTTATGGATCATATAGCGCTATTCGCTATTTTTCCAAAAGCCATCTAAAACAACGCTTCCAAAACCGTTGCCTTACAACCTTGTTTCAGAAAAAAAATAAAAACAATGAAGAAGACGATGTGTTGTCCATCAACGATAGGCTGGTTTTAAATTTCGCGCGTTTAACCACTACGCGTTGTTTTTTTCTTTTTGTTATTTATTTACTATAATATGTTAATTGAAACTTAGTGGCTCAGCTGGCAGGTGTATATGCTTGTAACCCCCATGACCTGGGTTCAAGTCCCAGGTCTTGCATATTTCGCTATTATTTTTCAATCCAAGTTCCTATGCAGCGTCAGTATTAATGTACACCATGCTCCATCATCATCCAGACATCCACGTGCTTAGTGAAATCAGATCAATGGCCAAGAATCAAAGAGCACTCTACACCCCAGTCAACATGCCATAAAATGCTTGGAAAAGTCAACGGATCTGAATCTTAATGGGCCAGGCTTCTCAAGTCCATACCTCACAATTTGGGACTACACCCTCACCCTGGTTTGCAAATGTTTTTATTTTTCTCATATCTTTTTAATTATTATTTTTATTTGTTTTGTTGTTTTAATTTAATTCAATATTTTTACAATACATAAAAAATACAGAAAAATCAGAAAAAGATAAAAATATAATAAATTATTTTATTTTACTATTCTCATAAATAAATTGCATGTAAATATTTAGTATTAAATAGGTTTTAATTTTAATTCTTTTTTATAACTAAAAATCCAAAAATATAGAATTAGGTTTAATAACTTTTTATTCCTTTTTTTAATTTTCTCTTTTTTATCATAATACTTATTTATTTATTATTTTCATAATTAAATTGTACATAAAAATAATTAGGTTTATCTTAATTCTTTTCATAATAAAACTTAAAAAACATAAAAAATAGGTTTAATTTAGGTTAAATTTTAATATTTTCATAATAAATCTAAAAAACATTAGAATTAGGGTTTGCATCCAATCTTCATTTTAATTAATTCTTTTTTTTCCATTAAATATTAAATCCAAAAATACCAAAAAAAACATTCTTATTTTAATTCTAATTTTAATTTTTTGCAAAAGGGTCCAACGCCCATATTTTTAATTGTTAATTTCGCACATTTATTTTATGTCGCTTATTATAATTATGTAATTCTCCCAAAGCGTTGTAACAATTTATACTTCTCGCACTTTTATTCGCTTTATTTATTTTTCAGTCAAATCGGGTTCGGTTTAATTTTGGCGATGTGGACCCGCGCCATTTGTAATAGCCCTAGATTTATTTTCCCGCAACTTTTAACTGTTAAATAAGCATGCAAGAATGAATGGACTTAATTAAAATCAAGCGTAGATCACAATGAACATGACAAGACAAATATCAATGAAGCGACACACGAATCGCACACACCACCCCTAGGGTACGCCTCACTGTTGCCTTTCGAAAGGTGATCGTCGAGTAGAGGACGTCTTAGTAAGTCCTCATGATCCGGGAACCTGGCATGAGGGTAGCTTCTAAGGTGTATTCCCATTGCTCTGGTGATCACCATGTCCCTAAAACTCGAATTGACCCGAACACCTCCAACGGTGGTGCTACCTACCTCTCAATGGTGGGATGGCACTACTTTAAAGGACATCTACACAGACGAATTCCTTAGGGTAGGTAGGTTCTCAAGGATACTTGCTCTCTTCAAAACAAACTGAAATCTTTTCACACCGACACTTTTCAAAAGCTTTCAAAACAAACTTTTCAAACACTCTGACGTACGAGTCGAACTGAAATTTTTCAAAGAAACTTTTTAAACCCACATTGAAAAGCAAACAAACATTTTTGAAAACACATTGAGCAAGTATCTAAGAGCCCATGGATAACCATGGATAGAAAGGGTGCTAACACCTTCCCTTTCTATAACCTACCTCCCGAACCGAGAGCGATCTCTTTAAGGAATTTTTCTGTGCTTTTGTCCTTTCCATCTGGAGAAAATAAAAGACGGTGGCGACTCTTGCTTCCGCGACATTTCGCGAACCAGCGTTAAACAGTCAGTTCCAGATCCACCGATCACAGAACTGGCGACTCTGCTGGGGAATAAACTTAAAGTGAGGTGTACCTTAGGGCTAGGTCATAACTATGTTTTCAATTGTATTGCTTTGTGTGCTTTAAATTGTGGGTTGCTTGGGAGTTCTATAGATCCTAAACCCGGATCTGGGGGATACCTTTCTTAGAAAGTAGCAACAAGGCTGTGAGGGAACTGTGCGGGGTATACCGACATGGTTGAAACAGTCTGCTACGTTGATGTGGCACTTTGGTGTGTACCGGTAACCCTTGAGTTCAGTCAAGGAGAGTACGGGGCCTCCGCGTGGTGTCATGAAGCATCAACAGACCTTAGGAACCTTAATTGAACTATCTTGGCCTCTTTAGGGTAGTGAGATAACTGACTTTGGTGCAGTCCGAGGTTGGTTGATACTCGATACTACACTCAATTGAGGGTTGCTTTCCTGGAATATTTCGGTCGCCAGTTCAGTGGCTAAATCGAAACGATGAACAACGAAAGCAATCCCGTGATATTGGGAACCTTAGAACCCAGTTACTTTGATTAGGACAGGTTGAACCCACCAACTTCAAGAGGGTACTACCCAGACCCCATGCTGGCCTTAAACCTTAAGGGCTTGTCTTGTGTGCCTTGTGTGCCTTACATGTTTGTCTTTGTAAATATCTGTGGTGTGTTTAATCATAGCATCATGACATCATCCAGCATCATATGCATTGACTAACCATTTCAGGGGTTCGAATTTTCATCTTTGTTTTTGTTTTGTAGGACATGGAAACTGTTCGTAGAAAGACAATTCAAATCAGTCTTGTAAGGGTACCTCCTCAGCTTAAGGAGCTTATATCCAGGATTCCTGAGAACTCTTCATTCAGTGAAAGGCATGGAAGCCTCATCAGCTTGGTCAACACAAACATTGAGGAAGATATGATAAAGGTCCTGTTCCAATTCTTTGATCCTCTGCATCACTGCTTTACCTTCTTGGACTATCAGTTGGTACCTACATTGGAGGAGTTCTCCCGGCTCCTGAAGATCCCTATCCCTGATCAGCTACCCTTCAACGGTACAGAAAAGGAACCTAAGCTTGAAGAGATTGCTAAAGCCTTGCACCTACAGTCATCTGACCTCAAGGGACATTGGGAAGTTAGAAGTGGTATCAAAGGGTTCTTAGCCAGGTTTCTGTTTGAAAAAGCCCATGAATGTTGGAATTCCCTTGACTTGCAAGATTTTGAAGAGGTTGTGGCCCTCCTTGTCTATGGTTTGGTGTTGTTCCCTAACCCAGATCAGCTCATTGATATCAGTGCTGTCCAGATCTTCATGTCCAGGAATCCTATACCTACGTTGCTGGGGGACATCCTTCACTCATGTTACACTCGAACCATGAGAAAAAGAGGTGTCCTTATGTGTTGCACTCCTCTCTTGGGAAGGTGGTTTATTTCGCACCTTCCCCAATCAGTCCTGAAGAATGAGCGGGGTTTGAGATGGTCACAACGGTTGATGACTCTTACACATGCAGATATACATTGGTGTCCTAGGTCCAGAGAAGACGTCACAATCATTGATCGTTGTGGGGAGTACCCTAATGTTCCTTTACTTGGAATCAGAGGAGGTATTACTTATAGCCCATGCCTGGCTTGGAGACAGTTTGGTTATGCTCGGAGGGATGGTCCTCATGACATGTTAATTCCCGACATAGTTTTTGACTTCGACAACGATACTCAAGGACTTCGTCAGAGATTTATCAGAGCCTGGAGGATGCCCAGTAGGATAGACAGCAAGACACTGGGGCACAGGAATTCCATCCCATTGGAACCCTATCTCAAGTGGGTACGCGCCCGATCTCAGAAGTTAGTGATGCCTTATCCTCACATGCTCCCAGTGATCAAAGAACCAGTCCTGGAAGGAGAAGTGTCTCATGTTATTCAGCACCCTGATATGCCCACATCCTGGGAAGAGATGCAGAAGAGCTGGATCCAGCTTAAGGAGGGAAGGAATTCTCTTGAGACTAGTCTGCATGCCAGTGAAAAGAAAGTCTTGGAGCTCACTCGTCTGTTGCATGAGGAGAGGAACCTCAACACCTACATAGCTCCGAAGAGGATGCGCAGTGTATTTTGGGATTGATTTGATTTTTGTATTTTTGCCCATGAGGCTCTGATGTATTAAACAATGATTTTCTTTAATGATAACGTGTGTTCCCTTTTGTCTACAACAAATTTGAACTTTCGAACCCTTGAATGCATTGCATACGCATTTCATACATCATGTGCATAGCAGGTTTTTCCTCTTTTCAGGTTGCTTACAGTTCTTCGCTGTTTATTTCAGCATCATGAATCCCGGATCTGAATCAACAGAGACATCAATCAAGGCTCTCCAGGCGCAGAACGCGCAGTTTCAAGAATTAATCAAGGGTCTGGCTAAAGGCCAAGAAGAACTGAAGGCTATGCTCCTGAAGAAGGAGAAGAAGAAGAAGAGAAGAACTGTTCTGTTCAACTCGGGCCGAAGGTTTGGTAATACTCTGCAGCATGAAGAGGCTGGTTCTTCTGTTGGCAAGAGTCCTTCTCAGGCAGAAGTCAAGGTTCCTAGTCCGGTCGTCTCCGACAACGAGACAGATTTTGATGAAGAGCAATACCCTCCTGCAGATGACAGATATAAACAATTGGAAGACAGGTTGAAGGCTGTGGAGGTGCAACAGGCACCTGGGCTGGATTTCGGAGATCTGGGTTTGTCGACTGGTGTGATTATCCCCCATAAATTCAAAGCACCATCCTTCTCCAAATATGACGGGGCGTCTTGTCCCAAGCTGCATCTGAGGTCCTATGTTCGGAAAATTCAGCCGTACTCTGCGGATAAGAATTTATGGATCCACTTCTTCCAGGAGAGTCTTTCAGGGACTCATCTCGAATGGTTCTATCAGCTGGATGGGACCAAGGTTCGTAACTGGGAGGAGCTGGCTACTGCTTTCTACAAGCAGTATCAGTATAATGCCGACCTTGCCCCCACACGTACCCAACTCCAGGGTATGGCGTTAGGTGCAAGCGAAGGTTTTAAGGAGTACGCTCAGAAGTGGAGAGACCTGGCTGGCAGGGTGCAGCCACCATTGACTGATCGGGAGCTGGTTGACATGTTCTTGGGGACCCTATCTGGGCCATTCTTCAACCATCTCATTGGGAATTCTTCTGCTGGTTTCACTGATTTGATCTTGACTGGAGAGAGGATTGAAGCTGGATTAAAGTCTGGGAAGATTGCAAAGGGTGCATCATCTAGTTCGGAAAAGAAACCTTTCAAGAAGGAGTCTAGTGCCGTGTATGGTTCTAGGAAATCAGAGAGACCTGAGCACCGCCAATCTGTCAGCGCGGTGATGATTGCTAAGCCTGCTGCCGCTCCTCGGCCAAACAATTCTCAAAGGGCTGAGAGACCCCGGAGGGAGTTTACCCGGTTAAACATGACCCTGTCGTAGATTCTGCCACAGTTGCTAGCCACTAACTTAGTAACTGTCAGGGAGGCTCCAAAGTTCCCAAATACAACATCTCCCAAGTACAACCCGAATGCTCGTTGTGCTTACCATTCAGAAAGCCCGGAGCACTCTACCGATGACTGTTGGGCGTTGAAGAATAAGGTGCAAGACCTTATCGATGCAAAGGAGATACAATTCGAGGCGCCTGCAAAGCCGAATGTAGTTACTGCCCCTATGCCTCAGCACGGGGTAAACGCTGTTGATGAAGACGTTTATGCTGTTTCTGTGGATGATCTAGCCACTCCTCTAAAGATCGTTAAGAAGAACCTACTGCAGGCCGGTTTATTTCCGGGTTGTAGTGAGGGTTGCCTGTTCTGTGTTGTGTCCCCATCTGGTTGCCCCTTGCTAAAGTTAGGCATCCAAAGCTTAATGTATAGCAAGGAGATTCTATTCAAGAAGTCTGCTGTTCGGTTGGTTCCAATGGAAGAAGTTTCTGTGGTGACTATCTTCAATAATCCGATCCCGGCTCTCCAGAAGAAGCCCGTGCAAATTATGACCGTTGCACCCGTTATTATCACTGTTCCAGGGCCCCTGCCCTATGTATCTGATAAAGCTGTCCCTTGGCACTATGGGGCAGATGTATATATAAACGGGATCAAACAAGAGCTCAACGCTGGCGCCAGCATCTGTGACATCACTGGCCCAGCCAAAGTTACCCGCAGTGGCAGGCTCTTCTCGCCTGACATTGCACCACCTGCTGCCCGAAGACCGCTCCTGATAATTCCTACAAGTACACCTATTCCTGTTGCTGATCAAGTTGTTGTTCCTGCTGCTAATCCGATTGTTTCTCCTGCTGTCGAGTCATCCAATGCTCGGGGCAAGGGAATTGAAGTTGAGCCTGCCCAGATGGAGGCACCCATACCCATAGCTGCTGAGGCCTCCCCACAAGAGATGGAGGAGATTCTGAAGATTATAAAGAAGAGCGATTTTAATGTTGTGGAACAGCTGGGGCATACGCCCTCCAAGATCTCCATGCTCTCTTTGTTGCTGTGCTCTGAGGCCCATGCAAAGGCCCTAATCTCGTTCCTCAAGACGGCCCATGTGCCACAGGAAACCTCTGCAGTCCAGTTCACTGATTGCGTGGCAAGTCTAACGGCAGATAATGGCTTGGGTTTCTCAGATGCTGACTTGACCGCAAAAGGGAGAGACCATAATAATGCTCTGCATGTCTCAATTGAATGCAGGGGCACCACCTTGGCACATGTGTTGGTTGATACTGGGTCATCTTTGAATGTGCTACCCAAGAAGGCTCTGGATCGTCTAGATTGTGAAGGCCTGGAATTGAAACCTAGCAACATCATCGTCAGGGCCTTTGATGGTTCAAAGAGGATGGTCCATGGAGAGGTTGACATTCCGATTCGTGTGGGCTCTCAGGTGTTCGACTCCACTTTTTATGTGATGGACATCCGTCCATCTTACTCTTGTCTGCTGGGTCGACCCTGGATACATAAGGCTGGGGCAGTGACCTCTACCTTGCATCAGAAGCTGAAGTACCCCGTCAGAGGGAAGATTCTCACCGTGCAAGGAGAGGAAGAATATATGGTGAGTCACCTAAACTCGTTCAGATACATTGAGATGGATGGGGAGTTCATTGAGACCCCCTTTCAGCATTTCGAGGAGGTGTTTCCAATTGCAGCAGAAACAACAGAAGCAAGTGGTCCTTTGAAGATGGCTTCCCTGAAGGATGCCAGGGCTGTGGTGCAGAAGGGTGAATGCGCCGACTGGGGCAGACTTCCAGACTTCACCCAGAAGACTGATAAACTTGGGCTGGGTTTCACCTCAGAAGGTCAGAGAGCTATGAGGAAAGCAAAGATCGGAAGACCTCCGGTATTTATTAAAAGTTCAGGAGTGAACGCTGTTGGGGAAGACCATGAAGTGGACGAAGCCGAATTCAACAGCTGGATCTATCCGACGGCCGAAGACGGATTGAACAATTGGAGTGCAAAGGACCATACCCCTGTTACCTTTGTGACGCAGTAATAAATTTCTTTGTTTCGTTATTTTGTAATAAACAATGATAAACTCTATAGCCCGGTGTCTTACCCGAGGCACCGTGGTTCTATTTGTGAGGGCATACAAACTGTCATTTTTATACATCATGAATGAAAATCTTGGACGTTTTTCGCATTGCAAATATTGTGTTCCTTTTCTGTCTTTCTTTTCCTTTACATAATTTTCAAAACAGCTGTATTTACACACACACTCACTCATACAGGTTCCAATCCACTCTGGATCTTACTGATAACAACTCTGCTACTGCCAATTATGACTTCGAAAATCCGATCAACTTAGCCGAAGACGAAGGTGAAGATGATTGCGAAGTGCCTGGCGAGCTTGCTAGATTGTTGCTTCAGGAAGAGAGGGCAATTCAACCCCATGAGGAGCCAGTGGAAACCATAAACCTGGGTACTGAGGCAGACAGAAAAGAGGTAAGGATTGGTGCCAACCTAGAGCTCAGCGTGAAGCAACAGTTAACCAAGATGCTGCATGATTATATGGAGATCTTTGCCTGGTCCTACGAAGACATGCCCGGGTTGGATACCGATATTGTGGTCCATCATTTGCCGACTAAGGAAGACTGCCCTCCAGTTAAGCAAAAGGTCCGTCGAATGCGTCCAGAGATGTCTGAGAAGATTAAAGCCGAGGTCATGAAACAGTTTGATGTCGGGTTTCTTGCAGTGACTTCTTATCCTCAGTGGGTTGCTAATGTGGTGCCGGTACCTAAAAAGGACGGTAAGGTCAGAATGTGTGTCGATTACAGGGATCTGAACAGGGCCAGCCCCAAGGATGACTTCCCCTTGCCTCACATTGATGTCCTTGTTGATAATACAGCTCATCACAAAGTGTTCTCTTTCATGGATGGCTTTTCAGGTTACAATCAGATCAAGATGGCACCTGAAGACATGGAAAAGACTACATTTGTCACTCAGTGGGGCACCTTCTGTTACAAGGTCATGCCGTTCGGATTAAAGAATGCTGGGGCAACCTACCAACGTGCCATGGTTGCTTTATTTCATGACATGATCCATCATGAGATAGAAGTGTATGTGGACGACATGATCGCTAGGTCCCAGACTGAGGAAGAGCACCTAGATCATCTGCAGAAGTTGTTTGACCGGTTGAAACTGTACAAGCTGAGATTGAACCCGAACAAGTGCACCTTCGGGGTAAGATCTGGGAAATTGCTAGGCTTCATGGTCAGTGATAAAGGTATTCAAGTGGACCCTGCTAAGGTCAAAGCTATTCAAGAGATGCCAGTTCCTAAGACAGAGAAGGAAGTCAGAGGCTTTTTAGGACGCCTGAATTACATCGCTCGATTCATATCTCATCTGACTGCTACCTGTGAGCCAATCTTCAAGCTGCTGAAGAAAGATCAGGTAGTACGTTGGAACGATGAATGTCAGGCTGCTTTCGACAAAATCAAAGAGTATCTCCAAGAACCACCTATCCTTACGCCACCGGTTGAAGGGAGACCTCTGATCCTATACCTGACAGTGCTTGGCAGCTCAATGGGGTGTGTGCTGGGGCAGCATGACGAGTCTGGACGAAAAGAACATGCCATTTATTACCTTAGCAAAAAGTTTACCGACTGTGAGACCCGATACTCACTGCTTGAGAAAACTTGCTGCGCTTTGGTATGGGCTGCTCGCCGGCTGAGACAGTATATGCTGACTCACACTACTTTGTTGATCTCAAAGATGGATCCTATAAAGTACATATTCGAAAAGCCTACTCTGTCTGGGAGAATTGCAAGATGGCAAATGATCTTGACGGAATACGACATTCAGTACACAACCCAGAAAGCCATCAAGGGAAGTGTATTGGCAGACCATTTGGCACATCAAGCTGTAGATGATTATCAGTCCATGAACTTCGAGTTTCCGGATGAAATCATTATGATTGTAACTGATTGTGAAGTACCTGGACCGGATGAAGGACCTGAGCCAGGATCCCGATGGTCTATGCACTTTGACGGAGCTTCCAATGCTTTGGGAAATGGTATCGGCGCCATCATCATATCTCCACAAGGTACTCATACTCCACTCACTGCCCGGCTGTGTTTCAACTGTACCAACAACATGGCGGAGTATGAGGCGTGTATCATGGGTCTTCAAGCTGCGATTGACCTAAGGATCAAATTTCTAAGTGTCTTCGGAGATTCCGCTCTTGTGATCAATCAGATCAAAGGAGAGTGGGATACGAAACATCCAAACTTGATTCCTTACAAAGAATGTGTGTTGACCCTGATTCCCCACTTCACAGAGATAACCTTTGAGCACTTTCCAAGAGAAGAGAATCAGTTAGCGGACGCGTTAGCTACAATGTCTTCAATGTTCAAGGTCAAATGGGATAATGAAGCTCCCTGGATCATCATCTGGAAACTGGACGAACCGGCGTACTGTTGTGATCTTGAAACTGAATTGGTGACTGAGAAGCCTTGGTACCACGAAGTGAAGAGATATCTGGAAGCTCAGGAATACCCTGAAGGTGCCTCTGTCAATGATAAGAAATTCCTGAGAAGGTTCGCAGCCAAGTTCTTCCTCAGCAACGGCATCTTGTATAAGCGAAACCATGATTCAACCTTACTGCGTTGTGTGGATAAGACTGAAGCAGAAAGAATCATGGAAGAGCTACATGAAGGGACCTTTGGTACGCATTCCAGTGGACATACTATGGCTAAGAAAATCCTACGGGCAGGATATTACTGGTCCACCATGGAAGCTGATTGCTACCAACATTCCAGGACATGCCACAAATGCCAGATCTATGCAGACAAGGTGCATGTTCCTCCGGTTCCCCTGAATGTTCTGACTGCGCCTTGGCCATTCGCAATGTGGGGCATAAACATGATCGGCGAGATCAGACCTACGGCATCCAACGGACATCGCTTCATCCTAGTGGCGATTGATTATTTCACGAAGTGGGTTGAGGCAGCATCCTATGCTACGGTAACCAAGACTGTTGTGGCACGGTTCATTCGGCACAACCTAATATGTCGGTACGGCGTCCCTGAGCGAATCATTACAGACAACGGTACCAATCTAAACAATAAGATGATCGCTGAGCTCTGCGAACAGTTCAAAATACAGCACCACAATTCTTCTCCTTACAGACCGAAGATGAATGGGGCTGTAGAAGCAGCTAATAAGAACATCAAGAAAATCGTGCAGAAGATGACAGTGACTTACAAAGATTGGCACGAGATGTTACCGTTCGCTCTGCATGGGTACCGTACCTCAGCTAGGACGTCAACCGGGGCAACTCCTTTCTCTCTGGTTTATGGCATGGAGGCAGTCTTGCCGATCGAAGTGCAAATTCCCTTTCTACGGATAATGAAGGATGCAAATCTGAACGAAGATGATTGGATCCAGACACGACTTGATCAACTCAACCTCATTGACGAAAAGAGACTTGCTGCTATCTGTCATGGTCAGACGTATCAGAAACGGATGATCAGGGCGTTTAACAAAAAGGTCAGACCACAGGAATATCGAGTTGGGGATCTGGTGATCAAGCGAATCATCCTTCCTCAGAGTGATCCAAGGGGCAAATGGACCCCTACATACGAAGGGCCATTTGTGGTTAAGCATGTGTTCTCAGGAGGAGCAATGATCTTAACCAACATGGATGGTGACGACCTTCCTCACCCCGCCAATACAGACATAGTTAAAAAATACTACGCATGAAAAAAGACCCGCTAGGCTGACATGCCTAGGCAAAAATTAGGGCTTCCCGTCGAACCAAAAGGGTTCGGGCAAAATGAAGGGATGAAAATGAAAAATCTGTACACCCGGCAAGTCGAAAACCTGAAAAGGCGGCTTGGGCAAAAATGGGTATCCCGGTGGACTGAAAACCCGAAAGGGCAGTCCATGCAAAAATTAGGGATAAAGCGTAATACTATGTCTCATTGATCACTTTGCATCCAGAATCCGGTACCTACATCAAGTTCAGACGGCATCGATCAGTCAGCTTCACCTTCAACCAAGGTCATCAAGTGATGAGACGCTCGGAGTTATAAAGGCGATAGCAGAGTTGAAACCCAGTGGATCATTCATATTTTACACAGCTGTTTATGTTCTTTTGTACAAAACTTGTATAAACTCTTTTGATCGGCGACGTACCTCTTACTAGGACATCAGCCTCTTGTACACAAAGCGCCTATTTTCAGGCCATTCAAAAATCAATAAAAATACATCTTCAGTTAAACGTGCCAAGTGTTTTTCTTTTTCTGTTTTGTTTTGCGAAGAACGTCCAAGGTTCAATTTGTGATATATGCATTGACAATAATTTGCTAACTCATAAATATTTGCATACGAAACAAAGGAATTAATTGCAGGTGACACTAGAAACAGGGGCAATAAAAGAGTTGTCTGAGCAGTCTAATTGTTCTATCCACCAAGGTACTAAGATAGGTTCAGCTAAAGAACACGGCCAAGTACATCTTAAATCCCCAGAGAGTGGTTCAGCAAAACAGTACATTTCTCTCCAAGCAAAATTATCAAATATCAAGGAAATTGAATATCCTCCCGTAGATCTCAATACCTTCCCCAGCAGCATATATTCTTAACAAGCATCCCCGGCAGTCTTGGTCTAAAGATTGTTCCCCGGCGGTATCTCAACGTTCAAAAGAATCACTTCCCCAGCATATCAAAACTTCCCCAGGAAAGTCCAATCCAGTGTCCCCAGGAAAGTTGGAGTCCATCTTCCCCAAGCAGTAAGCTTATCCCCAGTAAATTCTGGAAGCTTATCCCCTCGCAGAGCACGAACGCGTCGTCCGGCTTTATTTAAAGAGTTATTTCCTTAACAGGATATAACTGGGTTATCCTCAGCCAAAAGCCACGGAAAGAGCGTCGTCGACAAAGTCTTCTTACCCCAGCGAAGTCTATCAACACTTCCTATACAACAAGGGCATCCTCAGCAAGTTACTATCAACATTCAGCGAAGCATCTCTCTCCCCACAGAGTATTGCTTCCCAGCATGGTCGTTAGGGTATCTTTTCTCCCCGCAGAATCGTCCATTTGCCAAGTTTATTCCGCAACGGAGTCATCTTCTCCTACCGGTATTCTTGCAACTATCATCCCCAGCGGAAGTAAAAGCTTATTCTTCAACATCAGCCCAGGATACGACTTCCCGGCACTCGTCAAGGATTTACTTTCCTAGACGAAAAACACATTCATAAAACGTCACATACATCATTATAGCATGCATAGACGCATCATATCATACAAATCTCATTTATGTTGAGAACATCATCGCGTGATCCATATCATGCATTGCATATGACTGACCCTTACCTTTCAGGAAAGACGCAGTTAAAATGCTCAAACATATTTCAAAGCCTTCTCTAGTCCAGCTAAATCGGCTCCCAACAGATTTTTCTGATAAAGACTCAGCAGAACTTATGGTCCCCTCTCCGGCAAGTGCGTGAGGTGGTAATTCCTTCTTCAGATGTTTCCCTCTCCGACGATGAGTGTGAGGTGATAATCTCTTATGGTCCCCTCTCCGGCAAGTGCGTGAGGTGGTAATTCCTTCTTCAGATGTTTCCCTCTCCGACGATGAGTGTGAGGTAATAATCTCCTATGGTCCCCTCTCCGGCAAGTGCGTGAGGTGGTAATTCCTTCTTCAGATGTTTCCCTCTCCGACGATGAGTGTGAGGTGATATTCTCTTATGGTCCCCTCTCCGGCAAGTGCGTGAGGTGGTAATTCCTTCTTCAGATGTTTCCCTCTCCGACGATGAGTGTGAGGTAATAATCTCCTATGGTCCCCTCTCCGGCAAGTGCGTGAGGTGGTAATTCCTTCTTCAGATGTTTCCCTCTCCGACGATGAGTGTGAGGTGATATTCTCTTATGGTTCCCTCTCCGGCAAGTGCGTGAGGTGGTAATTCCTTCTTCAGATGTTTCCCTCTCCGACGATGAGTGTGAGGTGATATTCTCTTATGGTCCCCTCTCCGGCAAGTGCGTGAGGTGGTAATTCCTTCTTCAGATGTTTCCCTCTCCTACGATGAGTGTGAGGTGATAGTCTCTTATGGTCCCCTCTCCGGCAAGTGCGTGAGGTGGTAATTCCTTTTTCAAGATGTTTCCCTCTCCGACGATGAGTGTGAGGTGATAATCTCTTATGGTTCCCTCTCTGACGGTGTGTGAGGTGGTAAGTCCTTTTTCAGATGTCTCCCTCTCCGACGATGAGTGTGAGGTGATAGTCTCTTATGGTTCCCTCTCCGACGGCGAGTGAGGTGACAATTCCTTTTCCTATGATTCCCTCTCCAACGGCGTGTGAGGCGATTCCCCATCAAGATTTTTTCTCAACGAGCGTTGTTGAGATTAAAATCACCCAAGGTTCTCTTATCATTCATGCTAAGGCAGTAACCATCCCTGGTTCATTCATCATCTTTTGGAAGCTCCAGACTCAGCTCCTGTAACCAGTCAGGACATATCTATACCAAGCATCTAAAATCAGCTCCTGCAACGTGTCAGGTACTCATTTTTCTTTTGCAGGTATGCAGGTTCTCGCTAAGGAATCTCCTATGCGATCAACATCCAGATGGCATCTATAAGCCCATCATCCTATTCATCAATCTCTAAATGGCATCTATAAGCCCATTACATCATCACTGCTACTATGTGAGCGCAAATTTCTGGGCACTCTAGTGTCCAATCATCTTCTACCCTCGGATTACGAAAGGCACGTCAGCCAATCTGCATCCTCAGGTCTAAGAAGATTGAACAGGGGCAACTGTTGCACCCCAAAATTTGCCCTCCCATATTCTCCAAGAAATTGCCAAGCCAAGCTGCAAAAGTCCCCAAGGGTTACACAGTACAAAGACCTCCTACACAGTCAAAACAAGGGTTTGTGTTCTGATCAGGAGAATGAAGTTTTCAAAGGTCCAATCAAGTCCTATATGCCTACAAATGTGGCCAAGCATCCTCATATCAAGTTTCAAGGCATTCAGCTCAAAATTGCACAGTCAAAACCCTAAATTGCACTACAGTCAACTGTAGGGGCAAAATGGTCATTTGACAGTCAAAAGTTCAAATTTTTGGTCAACATATCATTTTGAAGCCACAAACATCATTTGATCAATGCTTGATCATGATTCTCAAAATTTGGCTCAGAAATCATCAAAGATGCAAAAGTTACTATATTTGGACAGCTGAAAAAGTCAACTGAAATTGACCAGGGCATAACTTTCACATGGATTATCAGAAAAATTCCATCCAAAGCTCATTTTGAAGAGAAAGACATTTCCTACAACTCATCTTCATACTTCAAGTCCAAGAAATGCACTCACAAAAAGTTATCAATTTCAACATTATAGGTCATTTTCAAAAGTCAACAAAAAGGGACTTTAAGTCAAAGGCCATAACTTGAGATTGGTAAATCAAAATGACATGGGACCAAAGGCATTGGTTAGAGGACTCAAAGACCTTTCCAAAATGTCCAAGAACATGTGAAAAGCTTGAAAATTGAGCAAGTTATGCCTCGTGGAAGTTGGGAAATATTTGGGAATTTTGAAAAGTCAACAATGGTTCAAATGACCTAAAATTGCTAATGGGCCCATTTTTCTTCCAAGATTCATCATTCCAAGCCTATGCACGACCACTTGGCCCAAAGGGAAGTATTTTCTCATTTTTTATTTATTTATTTGAATTATTATTAATATTAATTCATTTAAATTATATAAATATGTGGAAAATATAAAACTTGACCTAAAAAATCTTTCCATGCATGTTTTACTCTCAATATCACGTGCACATCCTAATTAGGCAAGTTTTGGTTTGATTTGAGCTAATTGACACCAAATACACATGAAAAAAGATTCAAAAAAGATCTTATAAAATCAAATATTGAAACCATTGAATTCAAAAGATTTTGTGCAATTTTCTTAACCTAATATGCTCACTACATAACCAGGAATCAAACCCTAATGAGATTAGACTGAAAGCTGCGCTCAAGAATACCCTACAAACTTGGAAATTTTGTCAAATAAAGCAATTCTGAAAACGTGGTTAGAGAAGGATTCAGGTCTTAATTCTTGTTTCAAAGGCTTCCTCAAGGCTCCCTGAAGCGATTCCAATCGTTAGCATCCATTCAGACTCCAAGAATTGGTAGAATGAACATGAACTGCATAGAAAAATATTGATCATCGTGTTTCATATTTTAAGCATTTTTTTAACATTTGATTCATGGATTCTTGTTCCTCATAATGTTCTGATGCTAACCATGCCAATTAATTTCGTTTTTGTGCTATATATGTGATTTGGCCATTGATGCCGTCTAGGGTTTGCAGAGCTCCCAATTAGGGGTTTCTTAATCACGTAAAATTCAACCACCACAGTGCCATGGATGGGTTCAGGAAGCTTGGACGAAGAGATCCATGCACTCGCGCCTAATTTATGGATCATATAGCGCTATTCGCTATTTTTCCAAAAGCCATCTAAAACAACGCTTCCAAAACCGTTGCCTTACAACCTTGTTTCAGAAAAAAAATAAAAACAATGAAGAAGACGATGTGTTGTCCATCAACGATAGGCTGGTTTTAAATTTCGCGCGTTTAACCACTACGCGTTGTTTTTTTCTTTTTGTTATTTATTTACTATAATATGTTAATTGAAACTTAGTGGCTCAGCTGGCAGGTGTATATGCTTGTAACCCCCATGACCTGGGTTCAAGTCCCAGGTCTTGCATATTTCGCTATTATTTTTCAATCCAAGTTCCTATGCAGCGTCAGTATTAATGTACACCATGCTCCATCATCATCCAGACATCCACGTGCTTAGTGAAATCAGATCAATGGCCAAGAATCAAAGAGCACTCTACACCCCAGTCAACATGCCATAAAATGCTTGGAAAAGTCAACGGATCTGAATCTTAATGGGCCAGGCTTCTCAAGTCCATACCTCACAATTTGGGACTACACCCTCACCCTGGTTTGCAAATGTTTTTATTTTTCTCATATCTTTTTAATTATTATTTTTATTTGTTTTGTTGTTTTAATTTAATTCAATATTTTTACAATACATAAAAAATACAGAAAAATCAGAAAAAGATAAAAATATAATAAATTATTTTATTTTACTATTCTCATAAATAAATTGCATGTAAATATTTAGTATTAAATAGGTTTTAATTTTAATTCTTTTTTATAACTAAAAATCCAAAAATATAGAATTAGGTTTAATAACTTTTTATTCCTTTTTTTAATTTTCTCTTTTTTATCATAATACTTATTTATTTATTATTTTCATAATTAAATTGTACATAAAAATAATTAGGTTTATCTTAATTCTTTTCATAATAAAACTTAAAAAACATAAAAAATAGGTTTAATTTAGGTTAAATTTTAATATTTTCATAATAAATCTAAAAAACATTAGAATTAGGGTTTGCATCCAATCTTCATTTTAATTAATTCTTTTTTTTTCCATTAAATATTAAATCCAAAAATACCAAAAAAAACATTCTTATTTTAATTCTAATTTTAATTTTTTGCAAAAGGGTCCAACGCCCATATTTTTAATTGTTAATTTCGCACATTTATTTTATGTCGCTTATTATAATTATGTAATTCTCCCAAAGCGTTGTAACAATTTATACTTCTCGCACTTTTATTCGCTTTATTTATTTTTCAGTCAAATCGGGTTCGGTTTAATTTTGGCGATGTGGACCCGCGCCATTTGTAATAGCCCTAGATTTATTTTCCCGCAACTTTTAACTGTTAAATAAGCATGCAAGAATGAATGGACTTAATTAAAATCAAGCGTAGATCACAATGAACATGACAAGACAAATATCAATGAAGCGACACACGAATCGCACACACCACCCCTAGGGTACGCCTCACTGTTGCCTTTCGAAAGGTGATCGTCGAGTAGAGGACGTCTTAGTAAGTCCTCATGATCCGGGAACCTGGCATGAGGGTAGCTTCTAAGGTGTCTTCCCATTGCTCTGGTGATCACCATGTCCCTAAAACTCGAATTGACCCGAACACCTCCAACGGTGCTGCTACCTACCTCTCAATGGTGGGATGGCACTACTTTAAAGGACATCTACACAGACGAATTCCTTAGGGTAGGTAGGTTCTCAAGGATACTTGCTCTCTTCAAAACAAACTGAAATCTTTTCACACCGACACTTTTCAAAAGCTTTTAAAACAAACTTTTCAAACACTCTGACGTACGAGTCGAACTGAAATTTTTCAAAGAAACTTTTTAAACCCACATTGAAAAGCAAACAAACATTTTTGAAAACACATTGAGCAAGTATCTAAGAGCCCATGGATAACCATGGATAGAAAGGGTGCTAACACCTTCCCTTTCTATAACCTACCTCCCGAACCGAGAGCGATCTCTTTAAGGAATTTTTCTGTGCTTTTGTCCTTTCCATCTGGAGAAAATAAAAGACGGTGGCGACTCTTGCTTCCGCGACATTTCGCGAACCAACGTTAAACAGTCAGTTCCAGATCCACCGATCACACCTGGGAATGTAGATTGGCTTGTCTGCCTTTCGTAATCTGAAGGTGGAAGATGATTGAACACTTGAGTGCCCAGAAATTTGCACTCGTCTGAGATGGTGCTGGACTGTATAGGTAGTATCGGGAATGGGCTTAAAAATTCCATTTGGAGGAGATGACGAAAGGTCACCGGAGATGGGATTAAAGATGCCATCCGAAAGATATGACGGAGAAACGTCGAAGATAGGCTTAAAGATGCCATCTAGAGGATGTTGATTTCCCGAGATATTCCTTTGATGAGAATTCCTATTCCTGTCATTGAGGAGGAATCTGCTGAGGAATTTTGGTCTTTGTCTTGGGAGAAATGGAATTTTAGGAACTTCAGTTGTCCGTTACTCTACTGGGGAATAATCTCTTAGTCGAGGAGATGAAAAGGAACTGCTATATGGTCTTGCTCCAGGCCTTATAGTGATTTGCTGAGGATGATAAGACTGACTGCTATCTGGTCATGCTCCAGGTTTTACAGTGACTTACTGGGGAGATGAGATTAAACATGATATCTGGTCGTGCTCCAGGCTTTGCAATCTCAAAAAATGTTATTTGCTCGTGCTCCAGGCTTCAGAAGGAATTACGTGGTTATCCGGTCGCATCCGGGTTTCAACTTGAATTTAAGGCATACTAACATCCAATCGTTTCCAGGCTTCAATAGTAATTGGCCGAGTAAACTGCTATCTGGTCGAATTCCAAGCTTCGCAGTACCTCATACTGTTATCTGGTTGTGCTCCAGGTTTCACAGTGTCTCTTGCTGTTATCTGGTCGTGCTCCAGACTTCACAGCGTCTCATACCGTTATCTGGTCGTGCTCCAGGCTTCACGGTGTCTTATACCATTATCTGGTCGTGTCCCAGACTTCAGTAATTTGGAGAAATTAAGATATTATCCGGTCGATTTCCGGGCTTCATAGCTTGAATTTGAGATATACCACTATCTAGTCGGTTTCAGGCTTCGTAGTATTTTAGAGAAATTAAGATGTTATCCGGTCGATTTCCGGGCTTCATAGCTTGAATTTGAGATATACCATTATTTGGTCGATTCCAGGCTTCATATTATTTTGTACTTTTATCCGGTCGAATTCCAGGATTCACAGTATGATGTATTGTTGGTTGACTATTATCCGGTCAGTTTCCGGGCTTTATAGCTTTTGAAATAGAATAGAAATCTTAGTATCGATTTGACTGAACCAGGGAAAGGTCTCGAGTTGTCTTCAACTGGGAGAGAAATCTTAGTATCGATTTGACTGAACCCGAGAGAGGTTTCGGAATAACTTTGACTGGCATAGAAATCAGGGGAATCTTAACGGTGATTCGGCTGACCCAGACAAAAGTCTTAGAACATCTTCAACTAGAATAGAAACCTTAGTGTCGGTTTGACTGAACCAGAGCAAATCTTGAAAAGTGTTGGAATATCTTCAATTGGGATAGAAACCTTGGTGTCGGTTTGACTAAACCAGAGAGAACTTGTGAGAACTTGATTGCATCTTTCCCTGAAAGGTAAAGAGTTAGTTGTATGTAATGTCATGATGTATGAAATGTATTGAGTAATGATGTTCTCAAAATAAATGAGATTGTGCTGTGTAATATGTATGCTCATGCCATGATGTATGGATATGCAATGCTATTGTGATATTCTCTAGCTGGGGAAAATAAATCCTAGACGACTGCTGGAGAGTATAAGGAGTTGAGTTCTTTGTTTCCGCTGGGGATAGTGACCGAAGATGATTAGCTGGGGATTTATATCCATTATGCTTGAGAACATTCTATCGGAGGAGACTTTGTCTGAGAATAATCCTGCGGGGGAATGACTTTGTGGGGAAGAGAGATACTTTGTTGGAAGATCTGCTGATTTGGAGAAATAAACTCAGCTGGCGATGAACTTCCAATGCTGGAGAGAAGAGCTCTGTTGTAGGTTGAGCTTCTGCTATCAGAGAAATAAACTCTGCTCCGGAGACGACTTTATAAACTGCTCATGGTTATAAAACTCGGCTGGGGAATACAGACATCAGCTTTCTGAAGGAACCTGCTGGGGAAGGAATTCCTTCTTGGGGATACGAAGGTCGGACCTTGGTTGTCTCGGCTCTGTGGGGAATATTGGTATCACTGGCTTGTATGTGATAGTGACTTCGCTTCCAACCATCTCTGCCCCTTGTACCGTGCTGGAAAAAGTACATGCAAAGATTTTGTGGATGGATCTATGTTGTGATTGTACTTGAACATGTATTTAATGAGTGTCAGGAGGACATCCATCTCTGGATCGTATCTGAACTGTACTTGAAACATGTGTTGAATGAGTGTCAAAATGACATCCGTCTCTGGATCAAATCTGAACTATAATCGAAACATGTGTTGAATGAGTGTCAGAATGACATCCATCTCTGGTTCTTATCTGCACTGTATCTGAAAGTTGAATCTGAATGAGTATCAGAATGGCATCCGTATCTGGAGCGTATCTGAACTGTATCTGAAAGCTAAATATGAATGAGTATCAAAATGGCATCCGTATCTGGAGCGTATCTGAACTTTATCAGAAAGCTGAATCTGAATCAGCATCAAAGTGGCATTCATATCTGGAGCATATCTGAACTGTATCTGAAAGCTGAATCTGAATGAGTATCAAAATGGCATCCGTATATGAAGCGTATCTGAACTTATATCTCAATTCTGGTGCTCTTGATGAATGTTGATCAAGGTATAAGTCTTCCACTGATAGACAGGTGACGGGACATAGTCGTACATTTTAAATCCCTAACTTTTGCCTGGACCGCCCTTTCGGGTTTTCAGTCCACCGGGATACCCTTTTTTGACCAAGCCGCCCTTTCGGGTTTTCGACTTGCTGGGTGTACAGATTTATTCAATTTTTATCCCTAATTTTTTCCCAAACTCTTTTGGTTCACCGGGATTCCCTTATTTTTGCCTAGGTGTGTCAACTTAGCGGGTCTTTTTTCATGCGTATTATTTTCCGACTATGTCTACGCTTTCAGAATGTAGAGAGTTGTCACTGTCGATAGTGTTGTGTTGTAGTACTATCAAAAATGTTTTCTTGATGGCACATGATTTGTTGCTGGAATGCGTGCGTAATGCCCCAAGCGATTCAGATGGAGATCAGCCCTTAGTTATTTTGGCACTTTTGGAGAGACTTCCCCAGGTGTCTTTAGACATCATGTCATGCCCCTTGCTTATGGAAGACCTGTTATTGGAAGTGTCTTTCCCGTTGAGGTGATTCTGTCCACTGAGAGGATGTCTGTTCATTAAATATCCATTGTGCGGATTTCTCTGCTTTCAAACAATTAGTCATATGCAAACAATGTCATTTAAAGAATGAAAAACTCATGTCTGTCTTGAAAAATATTTTTTTGAAAATGTGTTTTGTGTATTAAAACAAAATTCGCAAGAATGTGATATCAACTCAGGATTCGTAACAAAGCCTACAGCAGTCAGGATACCTTTGTAACAGTATGCTCTCAAACTAACCCATGCTTCAGCTAGGACTTTTAAGGGTTATAACGTGGCCTGGTTCACGATTCAAGAAACAAAGGATAAAGGCTCAAATTTTATTTGTACCCAACCCGCTCTTCGTGATGTTCTTTAGTCCTATGCTCAGTTAATTGCGCGTTTAGATCTCGATTGAGTCTAGAATCTTTGCTCTGATACTTGGTGATGATTCAGAAATTGAACATTTGTTTTGAAAAGGCAGTCATTTTTGTAATCTTCTTTTTGTCGAGGATTTGTAGTAACCTCTTTTTTTGGTTTTCGTTATCCCTTCTTTTGCCTGAACTGTTTCTTTTGTGATTACAATCAGTGGGATGCCCCAATTTTCTCTTAAGTATCCTTCATAGATTTTGACTTAATGGGCTTTTATTTCGAGAGATAATGACTGCATGTCTTGACGATTATATGAAACCATCACCGTCTTTTGTTTTGGAAGGACGTCTTCGATGCCATTCATTGTGTACGAAGCGACGGATTGTGACTGAATGCACCTCTTAATTAACTGAGAAAATTACCCTGCCCCAGGTTATGATTAAGGGTTTTAATTTGTGCGAAAAGAAAAACTCCTACTTCTTTGGCTCGAAGGGGTTGACTAGGGATTATCTTCCTTATAACTCCATTGTTTAGGATTTAAAACAACGCTTGTACAACGTCAGCAAGGTCTGTTCAAAAGCATACTGTAGAGATTGTGGTATGATTTTCGTCATCCTCCCTCTAAGGCTTAGAGTTTTTTAATCGAGAGTTGAATATCACAAAAGGAAATAAGAACACATTTTTGAAATAGTGAATACAAATGAATTGGTTCAAGACAAACATGTGTAATGCATTAATGAAATAATAAAGTTTGATATGAATAAATGTTCAAACAAAATCAAAAGAAAATTACACATTGAAAATTCTAATGAACGAAAAAGTCTTCTTGTGAGAACTTGTCACTTCAGATGGTATGCTTTGGAGGGATGGCAGAAGAACTCATCTTGGCCGTCTTGTGCAAATTCTAGCGCTCCTTCATCAATCAGGTCTTGAATTTTATTTCTCAACACCCAACAACTGTTGGTGTCATGTCCAGGACTGTTGGAGTGGTACACATATCTTGCATTTGGATTGTACCTTGTGGAGGCTATGTTGGGATTCTGAGGAGGGTCTCTTAACATAACCAACTTGGCCTTCAACAGGCGTTGCAATGCTTGAGCCAATGACATGTTGATTTCGGTGAAGCGTATTTCAGATGTATTCTTCTTATGCTGATTGCCCCATTGTCGTTGGCGAGGTTGTGGTTGGGCTTGTGATGTAGTAGTAATCTGGAAAGGTCTGTTCCTGACCAAACCAACCTCTTCTTTCACTGGGGGCTGATTAATGCCTTGATCCAAAATTTTAACTATTTGTTTCATGGATTTGCATCCATCTTGGTGAAGCTTGTTCAGGAAGGCTCTTAGCCCTTCTTGTACTTAAGCTAAGTTTTGGATAAGAGCCATCTTCCACAGCATCTGAATTCTCATTGCTTCTACCTCAGCTTGCAGTTTTTCCAATTGTTCACCCTTGTTGTTGTCAGGACGTTCCTTGGTCAGATTCCCGACAAAGAGTGTTTTCAGGTCTTCTTTCCCCTTGGATAGATTCAGGAGAAATTCCTTGAATTGGGCATCTTGAGCTTGGAGATATTTGTTGTCTTGTTGGAGAGCCATTGCTGAAATAAACAGCGAGAACATGAGAGACCTGCTTTGAAACCTACTTATACAATGATATGTATTATATATGTATGCAATGTTTTCAAGGATCTCGCGAGGTAAACAAGAAAATGTCAAAAGTTGAATTTTGCAGCTTTGATTGAAGAACTTTGTATCGTTGAGAGTCCTTCTACAGGAGTCAAGCTCACCATATCAAGTGGGTCATAGCCCCTGACTCAAGTTATTGAGTTTTGATCTTCTTACGACATTGGCCAGAGGAAAATAAATCCACTTGCCCCTTTCTAGATGTCTGATTTATTATAACCTGCATCACAGGCCCTCGAGATCCTTGAAATGGTTAAGGAAATGTTAAGGCATGATGTTATGATGTGTATGCTATGCTTTTAAGCAAAGGTGCAAAGTGATGTAAGCAAGTAAACCCTGCAAGAAATCCAGGTTATTGGATAATAACTGTAAACAAAACCTGCAAGGAATTCATGTTGTCAGGTAATAAAACTCTGCAAGTAGTTCAAGTTGAAAGCACACAAGTAAGATAAACAAACTTAGGTTTAGGCTTGCATGGGTTTTAAGGTCATACCCTCTTGAAGTTGGATTGGTTCAACCTGTCCTATAAATATGTAATCGGGTTCTAAAGGGATCTCAATATAACCGATCTTTCTCCTAAGCCTTGTTCAACCGACGATTGACTCGTAATTAAACAAAACTCAGAAGTCAACCCTCAATGAGTGTAGCATCGATTATTTGTCGACCTTGGGAATACACCAAAGTCGGCCATCTCGCTACGTCCTACTAGCCAAGTTGTGCAATTATAGGTTCTAAGGTTAGTTGATGCTTTTTGACACCACACAGCGGCCCCGTACATCTCCCTGATTGACTCAAGGGTTACGGGTACCAACCAAAGTGCCACATCAACGTAGCTACTGCTTCAACTGTGTCAGTATACCCCAACACAACTCCCTCACAGTTTATTGCTACTTACCTAAAAGGTGTTTCCCGATCTGGGTGTAGGATCAAATAACCCAAACAGTTCCCACAAATATAAAGCAAGCAAGACAATCAAGAGAAAGCAATTAAATATGACCTAGATCCTAAGGTTTACCCCACTTTATATTTTATTCCCCAACAGAGTCGCCAGTTCTGTGATACGGTGGCAGAACCGACTGTTAATATTGATTTGCATTTTTTGTTCACAAAATGTCGCGGTAAGCAAGAGTTGCCACCGACTTTTATTTTATCCAATCAGGAAAAGGAAAAAGAACAAAAAAAACCTTTTTTGAGATGTTTCTATGTACGGTGGGTAGATTATAGAAAGGGAAGGTGTTAGCAACCTTTCTATCCATGGTTTTCCATGGGCTCTTAGGTACTTTCTCATTAGAAAACTACTTGTGTGTGCTTGCTTTGAAAAGTTTTGTTTTACTTCGTATTAACCCTTGTTTCTGTCCTCAAGAGTGTTACGAAGTTGTTTTTGAAAACTTTGTTTGGGAAAGTGTTGGTGTGAAAAAGTTTTTGTTTGAGCAAGTACCTAGGAACTAATCTACCTACTCGAAAAAAGTCAGTTCGTTTTCCTTTTAGACAATGCTATCCTATTATTGAGAAATAGGTAGCATCGTCGTTGGAGTTTTTTAGGGACATTCGAAGGGACAAATATGATCACAAAAGAAATGTTAGGAAATGTTGGTAATCATCCTAAAGCCTTAAAGATCTTTTTCTGAGGCAACATCCGAATGGGTCATTTTAGATCTTTTGGGACTAGAGGACAACCACTAACAAACCCTATACTTCATGACCATTTACCGAAGGCAACCGGAGTGGAGTAAACCCTAGGAGTGAGCATGTGCGAGTGTAATTTTCAGTTAATTTATATTTGCACATTTAGGGTTTTCTACCGTATTAATTTTCAGTTTGTCTTTCCATACAATCCTATTAACACACATCTAAGCAGTTTATAGTTTGTAGAAATTAAAGCGAGAAAGTTAAAAGTCCTAGCTATTACAAGGCTTTTGCAGATACATAATTATTTTGGACTGAAAATAAAAATGCGGAATTTAATTCCTAATTACTATTACAAACTCGGAGTAGTTACAATAATAATAATAAAAGATTTAAAAATGCGCGCGGCGAATTAAATGTGAGAATAATCAGAAAACCTAAAAAATCTAGTTGAAAAAAGTATTAGGTTAGTTTTTTGAGAAAAAAATAATTAGGTTATGTACAAATTAAACCCTTATTTCTAATTGATTTAAATTATGAAAAAAGGAATTAAATTGCCCTAAATTAAATTAATCTAATTAATTAAGGAAATAAAATATTTTATGAAAAAAACATGATTTTTATGTTTTTTGTGATTTTTCTTATTTAATGATAAAAATGATTTTTTGGGTTATTTTGTAAAAAGAAAATAATTAGTGAATAATTAAAATAAAAAAAATAAAATAAAGAAAGAAATTGAAATCGGGCCTGTGTTATAAGTTGAAAGGGGGGTGTGACGCCTGAATTGTTAGGCCCAAATTCCTTGCTCAGCCCAGTCCCACGCTTGATCTTGTGTAGCCACGCTTAGAGGGTGCATCATGGATTGCCCATTGACTGAGCGTTGGATCTGGATTAGTGATGATCCAGTGGCTGGATGGTTGGAGTGCATGGAAGGCGCTTGGAAAGGAGATGCATGGGAACTGCTGAAACAAAGTTAGAAAAATGAAATTGTTGGGACCTGGGATCGAACCCAGGTCCTTTCACTTTCAAACGTGCGCCTTTGCCACTGGACCACCTGTCTTAGTTATTATAATATTGAAAAGAAAATAACATAATGTGAATTAATCACAAGTTTCAGAAAACACGCGAAATTTGAATTTCCCAATGGTGATCAGCCACGTTATTATCTCTTTCCCCAGGACTGTCGTTTTTGACACCAACTCTTTACCTACGGTCAAGTTCGTTGCTATATGCTATAGTGACGGTATTTGCCTGTAGTTATAAACCTGTGAATCTTTAAAATGAAATTCAAGTAATATAAATTCCATTCAAGGGCATAAATCAATTGTACTTCCTCTCCTGAACATGAATAGGCCCTTAATTTGGCCCAATTTTTCCTCTAGCTAGGGTTCCCCAATTTGGAGCTCACGAACCCTAACTATGGCAAGTAACCATTCCTGCATCAAAACTTAAATCCAGGCTATCAAAAAGATTCCCAGCATGATTATGAACATGTATATGCAAGCAAATTGGATTAAAAATACGTAAAACCAAAGGAACAAGTTTGAGTTCAGAGGGTGCAAATTGAGAGGATTATGGGATGATTCTTGGAGCTTTGAGGCGTGCAACTGGTCCTGTTAGCTTCAGGAGATATCCAGGAGTGGATTTGTGGCTTTGAATTGCTTTGAATCATCCTCTAAGCTTGAAACCGATCCACACTTTTTTTGCAAAAAAATCACTTTGTGTTTGATGCTTTTCACGACCTCAACCCCCGTTCTTTTGGCTTGAGTATGTTCAGTATATGTAGTGGAACGAATTAGGGCAACAAAAACACTTTGTATCTTTGATAATCATGGAGATTTGATTTGATTTTTCTCTTGTATGATATGTTTCCAAAATAGGCCTAATCATGCCAATTTGCTCCAATTATCCCTTGATCTGATTTGATATGATTTGGCCAACCTAGTTAGATTGTGATTCCTACAAAAATCAGATCAAAATCAATCTTTTATATTTCTTTGCAATTTATTTGATTTAATCTAACTTTTAATAAATAAAAATCAAAATAAAATAAATGAATAAGCAAATAATATGTGGAGGATGATTTGGGGCGTGGACCATCTTTCCAACAAGATTAAATCATGAAAAGCTAAGCCCATTTGACAAAAATGTATTTTTGAGCACATTTGACTTTTGGCAATTTTACAAAAATGGTCAACTTTGACAAAGCATATCTCCTCCAATTTTAACTCTAGAGAGGTATTCTTGGAATTTTTAGAAATCTTAGGATGTCCCCTAAATAACCCTTTTGGTTACATGTCTTCCATGTCCATGTAAGAAGCTTTGACCCAAAATGTGTTTTTGTTGACTTTTTAAAAGGACCTATAATGTAGAAATTCATATCTTTTGATGAGTGCATATTCTAAACTTAAGGGACTAATATGAATTGTAGGGAATTGCATCCTCTTCAAAATGAGCCTTGAATGGAAAATTTCTGATAAATTATGAAGAAGTTATGCCTGGTCAAAGTTTGGTTGACTTTTCCTATGAAACCCTAATTTAGCAACTTTTGGGTTTTGATGAATTTGGGGGTATTCCTTGAGGAATCATGATCAAATCTTGATCAAATGATTTATATCTCTTCAAAATGTTGATATTGACCAAAAATCTTAAAGTTTGATTGTATGTGGGCCACCGTTGACTTTTGACCTAGTATAGTTGATTTTCAGGCATTTGGGCAATTGACTGAGCAAACTTCTTGTATAAGGCATGAAACTTGACATGGATGATCTTGAGAACATATTAGGACAATGGAAAGCATTTGGGACCCTTGGACTTCAACCATCTTGATGAGGAGTGAAACCCTAGTTTAAATCTTGTTGCCTTAGGAGGAGAGTTTGCTTGGTCAACTCTTGGGCATCCTTGAGCAAGTTGAGGACCTCAATGGGCATATGTTGAGTAAAATGAGAGGGCAAATTTTGGGGTACAACACCCACGTCCGTCCCTTCTCATCTGATGATAGGGCTTCTTATCAATCAACAGTAAGATAGAAATATCTAAAGGAGGATGAAAAGAACTAAGACTTTTTTAGTAGGTAGAACCTTCATAGTTGCTTGCTCACAACCATATTCAAAAACATCTTTTAAACACACCAATACTTTCAAATGAAATATTTTCAAAAGTCAACACTTTTTATGCATTCTTATAGAGATGAGAATCATTACAAAGTTCTACTAAACGAAGGAACTTTTCAAAAATACTTTCAAACCAATCACAAACACATTTCAAACAAAGCATTTCAAGGTGATCTAGCAACTAAGAGCCCATAGATAACTACAGATGAAAAGGGTGTTAACACCTTCCCTTTTCATAACCTACCCCCCCCCCCCCCCCCCCCCCGAACTCAAAAAAATTCTCAAAATGTCTTTCCTTTTCTTTTCACCCTTTCCTTTATTGGATAAAAGAAAAGTAGGTGGCGACTCTTGCTATCCGCAACAATGCAATAAAACACAAAACACCCAAGTCAGTTCTCCCACCATATTATAGGGCCTTTGGTAAAGGCCCTGGATTGGGCCTCCTAATGGTGGGGCAAGTGCCAGCCTAGTCTAGAACACAATGTGAACAACAAGTGCCTTGGTATTGAATATTTTGAAGCATCCTTTAGGCGCACGCCATGATGAATGCACTCTATTGTTTGCTTGTATATGTTTGCAATACTATTTTCTAGTCATAAGTTCTCAACAAACCATTAGTTTAATTTAGTCAACTCAAAGTTTATAGTCACTGGCTTGATCCTGTTTAAGAATATCAAGTTTCAATCCTCTGTGAATTGGTTCCTCTTAAAACAATCAATAAAGACTATTATCCAAAAAATAAATCAGTTGTTTTCCTTTTCAACATTCAAATTTGAGATATAGCCTAATAATAGTACACAAGATACAATTATACAATCTTTACATGATAAAAGGTACAATATCACGTGGAGCAAAAGGTATAAAATAGTTTGATGCAAATAGTACAAAGATTACAAAGAGTTTTTCATCAAAGATCAAGATCAAGCAATAACCAATCAAAATAAGCTATATAAAGTTTCAATTCTCATTGTTTTATTCACCAACAATCAGGACACTACACAACATCAAAACAACTTTTAAAGAGAAATTTAAGAATCAACTTGGGAAGAAAATATATATTTTTTAAAGATAGAACATGTAACGTCCCGTTTTATTTAATATTATATTAATATTTTCGAGTTACTATTTGACGTTTATTTTTGCGACGAGAATATTTAAATTAACTGTTATATCTATTAATATATTCGACGATGTTTTATTCGGACCGGTAATTATTTTATTCGGTCCGGTATTTATTTTGGGGGACCGGTAATTATTTTGTTCGGTCTGGTTTTTATTCTGTTCGGTTCGGTAAAATATTATTCGGACCGATATTTAAATTTTTTTTTGGAGTTATGTTAATTATTTGGGTTAATAATCTTATTTGATATTATTTAGTGTTAATTAGTAGTATATTTTAAGAAGGGCTTTTTGGTATTTTGCCTAACTTTTGTCTTGCATCAAAACAAACCAAACACACTTATTTTATGACATAACATACAAAACACATTTTGTGAGAGTTAGAGAGAACAAGAAGGTCTTGGAGAGAAGAGCAAGAAGAACACCATAACTTGGATTTTGGGTTGGTCGAAATCATCAAGAATCATTTCAAGTATCTAAGGTAAGGGGTTTGATTTTCCAATGCTTATAGTTAGGGTTTGATTTGGTATATTTTGATTTGGGATAAAATTGATGTTAGGGTTCTTGAGATTTGTTGAGATAAATTAGAAGAGTTAATTTAGGTGTTAGTGTTATGGGATTATTGTTATGTTAATAGAAATTAAATTAGAAAAACTAAATTATATTAATTAAATTAAGCTTATTAAACTAAAGTAGCAGTATAGAAATTGAGTTTAGTTTGTAAACTACAGTAGCAGTATAGAAAACTAAAGTAGCAGTATAGAAAACTAAAGTACTAGTAGTATAGAAAACTAAAGTAGCAGTATAGAAAAACTAAAGTACTAGTAGTATAGAAAACTAAAGTACTAGCAGTATAGAAAACTAAAGTAGCAGTATAGAAAACTAAAGTACTAGCAGTATAGAAAACTAAAGTACTAGCAATATAGAAATTGAATTAAGTTTAGAAAACTAAAGTACTGTGCAGTATTGAAACAAAATGAAAGTTGGAAACAATATGTTTCATGATGTCGTCGCCATTCCGTTGTTTCATGAATTATCTACTATTTTTTTTGAAAAATAGTTTATGTTTTATTTTTCTTTTCTTAATTTAATATATTAAATATTTATATTAATTAAATACAAATATGACATAAGTTAGACGATTTAATTTGGAACTCGATTATGTCCGATTTCCCGATTTCAGCGACGGAGCTAGTTGCTCTGAATTGAATGAAAATTGACGTGTTAGCTAATTTTGACGTGTAGAACGTCGTGGTTAGGTTAGTTTTTTGAGATTTTGAGTTTTTATGAAGCGACCCGAAATAGGCCAATTTACGGTTAATTTGAAATGGGTTGCGTTTTAGTCGGTTTAAGTCGCGTATGGACAATCCAATTACGACGTTAATGATTATGATTGATGCCGATTATTATGAATGACTTTTGCAACGATTATTGATGTTTGACTATTTTTCCGTGTTTGAAATTTAGTGAATTATTTGATAATGATGTGGTGTGATTAAACATGATGTTTGTGACGGTTTATCTATAATGAATACTTGATGATATGCGATGCGATGATATGTTTATCTTGATGTGGATAAATATGGTGATGTGGGCTTTATACCAATTTTGATGTGCGATGATGATGTTTTTTTGTGTCGTGTTTGTGATGTCGTGTTGTCGAGTCACATACATTGCATTGGCGACGAGGGCTTTTATGCCAAGCGACGAGGGCTTTTATGCCAAAGCGACGATGGGCTTTTATGCCGAATGTCCCTAATTATGGACAAAGCGACGGGTACCACACGCATAACATAGTCGTGTCTCATGGAGTCGGTTATGTTTATTTTTGAGTCTTTTGGCGTTAATTTTTATTTCATGGCTTATGATGAATTGTGATGATGCATGATACTTTGTTTTGTGATGATTTTTGTGTTGAACATAAAGTGAATATGATGTGATAATTTCATGATGAGTAAGCGATGAATATAACATGACGGTAAAGCGACGATATGAGTTTATGGCGATGAAGTTTATGTCTTGTTTTGGTATGATTATGATGATTACATGACAAAATTAAAGTGTTGATTTTATACACTAAATGATGATTTAAAGTGTGTGAGATTTGGATATGTGCTGACATACTCTTATTAATCCTATATCATTTATGATTCCAAAATAATTTATATATTTTATCATGCCTTTAATTATATGTTTTGGAGTATCTCACCCTTTACTTGTTTCGCCGTTGCCTTATTATTGGTAACATGGAGGTTATCCACGAGGATGATGAGGATTAGCTCGGGTTTCTTTATTTTGAGTCGCTCTGCTCTGATAGTAGTAACACCCAGGATTTGGGCGACGTTATTATTTTGATAGGATAGTTTATGTACTATCTTATGACTTTATGTATTGATGATAACATGATGATACGTACATTTTGTGAACACATCTGCGGTGATGTGATTATTCATATGTTTATATGATGATTTATGTTATGAATCGGTATATCCGACTTTTGATTTTGTGATGTGCATTATAATGTAAAGTGATGAAAAACACAAATATGTGATACCTTAATTTATGTTTGGATGTAATTTTGAAACTCTGATTTTATTATTAATTATGAGGGGTAGAATTGGGGTGTTACATTAGTGGTATCAGAGCAGTTCGGTCTGTCCGGCCAAGTTGTTGAGTTTGTTGTCGTCTATCAATCAAGTATTGTTATTTGTTGATTCTAATCCTTGTTTTGTTTTGAGCAGAAGTTGTTATGGCTGGAAGGAACACTGGTAGGAATGATGAGGCTCTTGTTGCTACTATGCAGGCAATGGCTCAGGCTTTCCAAAACCCGCTGAATGATGACGAGAACGTTGTGTCTCGTAGTTTGGCAACCTTCCAAAGAGATAATCCTCCTACTTTCCAAGGAAAGTATGATCCCGAAGGTGCTTTGGCGTGGCTGAAGGAGATTGAAAGAATATTCTGTGTGATGGATTGCACTCCTGTGCAAAGGATCCGTTATGGTACTCATAAACTAAGTGCTGAAGCGGATGACTGGTGGGTTGAAACCCGTCAGAGGCTTGAGGTTGGTGGTGAGGAAGTGACATGGGAAGTTTTCTGAAGGGAATTCATGAGGAAGTATTACCCGGAAGATGTTCGGGGAAAGAAGGAGATAGAGTTCCTTGAATTAAAGCAAGGAAGCATGTCTATCACTGATTATGCTGCAAGGTTCACTATGTTGGACAAGTTCTATCCGCATTATGATGGGCCGAATGGCGAGTTCTCTAAATGTATCAAGTTTGAAAATGGTTTGCGTCCTGAGATTAAGAAAGCTGTTGGTTATCAGAAAATCCATGTATTTTCGGATTTGATTGATAGTTGTAGGATCTTTGAGGAGGACAGTAATGCTCATTATAAGATTATGTATGATAAGAGAAACAAAGGTCAGCAAAGCCGTGGAAAACCGTATGATGCTCCAGCTGGTAAAGGGAAACAGAAAGCGTTTCAAGGGCGAAGAACTAGTGGGGGAGATGCTCCTGCTAGTATTGTTTGTTACAAGTGTGGGAAACCTGGCCACAAAAATAATGTATGTCGAAGTGATGTTAGAGCTAAGGAGAATGAGGTGAGATGTTTCCGATGTGGAGAAGTGGGCCATATGACTCGCGATTGTAGACATAAGGATGTGGTCTGTTTTAATTGTGGCGAGGGAGGTCACATTAGTGCTCAATATAAGAAGCCTAAGAGGACTCAAGGAGCATGAAAGGTGTTTGCTTTGTCGGGTGCTCCGACGACAAACGAGGATGGTCTTGTTCGAGGTACTAGTTTCATTAATAGCTTTCCTCTTATTACTATTATTGATACTGGTGCTACTCACTGTTTTATTGATGTTGATTGTGTAAAGAGATTGGGTCTCACTTTTTCATCTCTGGATAGAGATATGGTGGTAGAAGTTCCGGCTAAGGGAACGGTTACTACTTCTTTTGTGTGTGCAAGTTGCCCTTTATTAATCTTTGATAGAGACTTTATGGTGGATCTTGTTTATTTTCCGCTTGTCGGGTTGGACGTGGTTTTAGGTATAGACTGGTTAAAAGCTAATTATGTCCATATCAATTGCTATGACAACACTGTGAGGTTTTCTTCCTTAGTAGAAGAAGAACAATCTATGTTGGTGTCGACGAAGCAGTTGAATGAGTTCATGAAGGATGAGGCATTGGTTTTCTTGTTGATGGCGACTCTTTTTGTGGGGAGTCAAGCTGTGATAGCAAACTTTCCGGTGGTGTGCGATTTTCCCGAAGTATTCCCTGATGAGATTCCTAGTGCACCTCCAAAAAGAGAAGTAGAATTTTCTGTGGATCTTGTCCCTGGTACCAGACCTATCTCTATGGCACCATACAGGATGTCCGCATCTAAGTTAGCAGAATTGAAGAGCCAATTAGAAGATTTGCTCGAGAAGAAGTTTATTAGACCTAGTGTGTCACTGTGGGGAGCTCTTGTGTTATTGGTGAAGAAGAAAGATGGTAGCATGAGACTTTGTATTGATTATCGTCAGTTGAATAAAGTAAATATCAAGAATAGGTATCCACTTCCTAGAATTGATGATTTAATGGACCGATTAGTTGGCGCTCGCATGTTTAGTAAGATTGATTTGAGATTGGGTTACCATCAAATAAGGGTGAAAGAAGAAGATGTTTAGAAAACTGCTTTCAGGACGAGGTATGGACATTACGAATATTCGGTGATGCCTTTCGGTGTCACTAATGCACCGGGAGTATTCATGGAGTACATGAATCATATTTTCCATCCTTACTTGGATCGTTTCGTGGTTGTATTCATTGATGATATTCTGGTTTATTCTAAATCGGAAGAAGAGCATGCAGAACATTTGCGCATCACGTTGGAAGTTCTGAAAGAGAAGAAGCTTTATGCTAAGTTGTCAAAGTGAGAGTTCTGGTTAAGTGAAGTGAGCTTTTTGGGGCATGTCATTTTTGGTGATGGCATTACAGTTGATCCTTCTAAAGTTGATGCTGTGTTGAGATGGGAAACTCCTAAGTCTGTTACTGAGATTAGAAGTTTCTTAGGATTGGATGGTTACTATAGAAGGTTCATTGAAGGTTTTTCTAAGTTGGCTCTCCCTTTGACAAGGTTGACTTGTAAAGGAGCTACATTTGTGTGGGATGTCAAGTGTGAAGAAAGTTTTGTTGAATTGAAGAAAAGGTTGACAATGGCTCCGATCTTGATTCTACCTAATCCTGAAGAACCGTTTGTTGTTTATTGTGATGCTTCTAAGATGGGTTTAGGTGGTGTACTTATGCAAAATGGAAAAGTGGTTGCTTATGCTTCTAGGCAATTAAAGATTCATGAGAAGAATCATCCTACGCACGATTTGGAGCTTGCAGCGGTTGTTTTTGTGCTTAAGATTTGGAGGCATTATCTTTATGGTTCTAGATTTGAAGTATTTAGTGATCATAAAAGTTTGAAGTACCTGTTCGATCAGAAAGAGCTTAATATGAGACAAAGACGGTGGCTTGAATTGTTGAAAGATTATGATTTTGGATTGAATTACCATCCTGGTAAAGTTAATGTGGTGGCCGATGCTTTAAGTCGAAAGACTTTGCATATGTCACTTTTGATGGTGAAAGAGTTGGAATTGATTGAGCAATTTAGAGATATGAGTCTTGTAGTAGAAGTGACGCCGAAGAGTGTTATCTTGGGAATGTTACAGATCAATAATGATTTCCTTGATAGTGTTATAGAAGCTCAGAAGCTTGATGTGAAACTTGTTGATTTGTTGGTTGGTATTGGACAAACTGAAAATGAAGATTTCAAGTTGGATGCTCAGGGTGTATTGAGGTTACGAGATAGGATTTGTATTCCCGATGATGTAGATTTGAAGAGAATGATCTTGGAAGAAAGTCATAGAAGCAATTTGAGTATTCATCCCAGAGCGACCAAAATGTATCAAGATTTAAAGAAACTATTTTGGTGGTCGGGCATGAAGAGAGAGGTGGCTCAGTTTGTTTATGCTTGTTTGACTTGTCAGAAGTCTAAAGTGGAGCATCAGAAACCTGCAGGATTGATGCAACCGTTAGAGATTCCATAATGGAAATGGGATAACATTTCTATGGATTTCGTAACGGGGTTACCGAATTCACCAAGAGGACACGATGCGATTTGGGTGATTGTTGATAGGCTTACGAAGTCGACTCACTTTATTCCTATTAACATCACTTATCCCGTATCGAAGTTGGCGGAAATTTATACGCATGTGATTGTGAGATTACATGGTATTCCTTTGTGTATTGTTTCCGATAGAGATCTGAGGTTTACTTCTGAATTTTGGAAGAGCTTGCAAGAGGCTTTGGATTCAAAGTTGAGGTTGAGTTCGGCTTATCATCCTCAAATTGATGGTCAGACGGAAAGGACGATTCAATCATTGGAAGACTTGTTACGTTCTTGTATTCTTGAACATAGTGGTTCATGGGATATATATCTTCCTTTGATTGAGTTTACTTATAACAATAGTTTTCATGCTAGTATTGGAATGGCACCGTTCGAGGCTTTGTATGGTCGGAGGTGTAGAACTCCTTTGTATTGGCATGAGTCGGGTGAAAGTGTGGTGCTTGAACCAAAATTGGTTAGAGAGACTACTGAGACAGTGAAGATGATTATAGAAAAGATGAGAATTTCTCAAATTCGACAAAAGAGTTATCATGATAAAAGGAGAAAAGACTTGGAATTTCAATATGGTGATCATGTATTTTTGTGAGTTACTCCTACAACCGGCGTTGGGCGAGCATTAAAGTCGAAGAAGCTAACTCCTCGCTTTATTGGTCCTTACCAAATTACTAGTAAAGTGGGAAAAATGGCTTATAGAGTGGCGTTACCGCCAAATCTTTCGAACTTGCATGATGTGTTTCATGTGTCGCAACTTCGGAAGTATGTTCCGGATCCTTCACATGTGATTGAGATGGATGATATTCAAGTGCGAGACAATCTTACGGTGGAGATGATGCCATAAAGGATCGAAGATCGTGAGATAAAGTCTCTTCGTGGCAAAGAGATCTCCTTGGTTAAAGTTGTTTGGATTGGAGCAGCTGGTGAAAGTGCGACGTGGGAGTTAGAAAGCAAGATGCGAGATTCCTATCCCGAGCTTTTCGAGTCAGGTAATTTCGAGGACGAAACTTTTATAAGTGGGGGGGAGTTGTAACGCCCGTTTTATTTAATATTATATTAATATTTTCGAGTTACCGTTTGACGTTTATTTTTACGACGAGAATATTTAAATTAATCGTTATATCTGTTAATATATTCGGTGATGTTTTATTCGGAACAATAATTATTTTATTCGGTCCGATATTTATTTTGGGGGACCAGTAATTATTTTGTTCGGTCCGGTTTTTATTCCGTTCGGTTCGGTAAAATATTATTCAGACCGATATTTAATTTTTTTTTTGGAGTTATGTTAATTATTTGGGTTAATAATATTATCTGATATTATTTAGTATTAATTAGTAGTATATTTTAAGAAGGGCTTTTTGGTATTTTGCCTAGCTTTTTGTCTTGCATCAAAATAAATCAAACACACTTGTTTTATGACATAACATACAAAACACACTTTGCGAGAGTTAGAGAGAACAAGGAGGTCTTGGAGAGAAGAGCAAGAAGAACACCATAGCTTGGGTTTTGGGTTGTTGAAATCATCAAGAATCATTTCAAGTATCTAAGGTAAGGGGTTTGATTTTTCAATGCTTATAGTTAGGATTTGATTTGGTATATTTTGATTTGGGATAAAATTGATGTTAGGGTTCTTGAGATTTGTTGAGATAAATTAGGAGAGTTAATTTAGGTGTTAGTATTGTGGGATTATTGTTATGTTAATAGAAATTAAATTAGAAAAACTAAATTATATTAATTAAATTAAGCTTATTAAATTAAAGTAGCAGTATAGAAATTGAGTTTAGTTTGTAAACTAAAGTAGCAGTATAAAAAACTAAAATACTAGCAGTATAGAAAACTAAAGTAGCAGTATAGAAAACTAAAGTACTAGTAGTATAGAAAACTAAAGTAGCAGTAGTATAGAAAACAAAAGTACTAGCAGTATAGAAAACTAAAGTACTAGCAATATAGAAATTGAATTAAGTTTAGAAAACTAAAGTACTATGCAGTATTGAAACGAAATGAAAGTTGGAAACAATATGTTTCATGATATCGTTGCCATTCCGCTGTTTCATGAATTATGTACTAATTTTTTTGAAAAATAGTTTATGTTTTGTTTTTATTTTCTTAATTTAATATATTAAATATTTATATTAATTAAATACAAATATGACATAAGTTAGCCGATTTAATTAGGAACCCGATTATGTCTGATTTCCCGATATCAGCGACGAAGCTAGTTGCTAAGAATTGAAGGAAAATTGACGTGCTAGCTAATTTCGACGTGTAGAACGTCGTGGTGAGGTTAGTTTTTCGAGATTTCGAGTTTTTATGAAGCAACCCGAAATAGGTCAATTTACAGTTAATTTGAAATGGGTTGCGTTTTAGTCGGTTTAAGTCGCGTATGGACAATCCGATTACGATGTTAATGATTATGATTGATGCCGATTATTATGAATGACTTTCGCGACGATTATTGATGTTTGACTATTTTTCTGTGTTTGAAATTTAGTGAATTATTTGATAATGATGTGGTGTGATTAAACATGATGTTTGCGACGGTTTATTTATACTGAATACTTGATGATATGCGATGTGATGATATGTTTATCTTGATGTGGATAAATATGGTGACGTGGGCTTTATACCAATTTTGATGTGCGATGATGATGTTTTGTTGTGTCGTGTTTGTGATGTCGTGTTGTCGAGTCACATACATTGCATTGGCAACGAGGGCTTTTATGCCAAGCGACGAGGGCTTTTATGCCAAAGCGACGATGAGCTTTTATGCTGAATGTCCCTAATTATGGACAAAGCGACGGGTACCACATGCATAACATAGTCGTGTCTCATGGAGTCGGTTATGTTTATTTTTGAGTCTTTTGGCGTTGAGTTTTATTTCATGGCTTATGATGAATTGTGATGATGCATGATACTTTGTTTTGTGATGATTTTTATGTTGAACATAAAGTGAATATGATGCGATAATTTCATGATGAGTAAGCGATGAATATAACATGACGGTAAAGCGATGATATGAGTTTATAGCGATGAAGTTTATGTCTTGTTTTGGTATGATTATGATGATTACGTGACGAAATTAAAGTGTTGATTTTATACACTAAATGATGATTTAAAGTGTGTGAGATTTGGATATGTGCTGACATACTCTTATTAATCCTATATAATTTATGATTCCAAAACTATTTTTATATTTTATCATGCCTTTAACTATATGTTTTGGAGTATCTCACCCTTTACTTGTTTCGTCGTTGCCTTATTATTGGTAACGTACAGGTGATCCGCGAGGATGATGAGGATTAGCTCGGGTCTATTTATTTTGAGTCGCTCTGCTCTGATAGTAGTAACACTCGGGATTTGAGCGATGTTATTATTTTGATAGGATAGTTTACGTATACTATCTTATGACTTTATGTATTGATGATAACATGATGATACGTACATTTTGTGAACACATCCGTGGTGCTGTGATTAGTCATATGTTTATATGATGATTTATGTTATGAATCGGTATATCCGACTTTTGATTTTGTGATGTGCATTATAATGCAAAGTGATAAAAAACACGAATATGTGATACCTCAATTTATGTTTAGATGAAATTTTGAAACTCTGATTTTATTATTAATTACGAGGGATGGAATTGGGGTGTTACAGAACATCTAGATATAAGTTCTACTTAGATATAAAAATAATCAAGCAAGTTATTTTATTGTATATGTTGTCTCCTGAAAGATTTAAAAATTTGTATATGTGCTTATGTTTACATCATTTGTTGACTTATATTTGTAAACACCTTATCAATTATCTATTTATTTGATTGTATTTTTCTCAAAGGAGTTAGGTTAGCCAAAATATTTAACACAGAAAAAGAGATGAAGTTTTGATCAATTTTTTATGTTTGAAGTATAAGATATAGGTCAATAAGAACAAGAAATGTCTTAGTGAAATTATAATCAGTTGGTTTAGAGTTAAAATCTCGTTGTGTGAGGGGAATGGATATAGCTCCGAACTATGGGGTGAATAAGGAAGAATTTTTGTGTTAATCCCTCTTACATTATCTTCTTAACTTTCAAAATTTATGTTTGTCTTGAGTTTCATTTGAAATGAACAAGAAATTTTTTAAACATTCAAGTAAATTCAAACCCCTCATTTCTTGAATTTTCTCACCTTCAGAGGAAGTATATGAGCCATGTATATTTTGATTTCACTAAAATCCTCATTATTCAAAATGAGTTATAGAAAATACTAAAGCTCTTTATTGATGTAAGTGCATGAAAATCATGTGGATCTACGTGCATGAAAATATAGAAATAATGATTATGTTCTTGTTAATTATCTTAGTATTTTGATGAAGGCAATACTTATGCTTGTTGAAGTCGGTGGAGGTATCTTTCCTACTTTTTAATGACGGTGATTAACGTGAAGGGAACAATGTAACATTTGATTATTCTGGATACATGTTCATAAAATATAAATAAAATGAAACTCTATTTATATTTACAAGCTCAATAAGTGAAAATATCTACACATCGAATTTAAATAAAATTCCTTCAAATTATGTAGGTCTCATGAGTAACGAGGATGAATCTTGGCTAAGGCATAGAAGGATAGCTCATTTTCACATGGACCACTTAAACAAGTTGGTCTGCAAGTAAAGGATAAGTAAGTAAAGGTATCTTTTACAGAAAAAATATTGTTTCCATATATCATCCCTTACAACTGCTTCACTTGGATATTTTTGGCCAATCTAAAATTGTAAGTGTTGGTGGTAATGTTGAAGCCCTTGTAGTTATGTATGACTACTCTCGTTATACCTAAACATTATTCTAATCTTAGAAAAGAGACATGTTTTCTGCCTTTCATAAACTAGCCAAGGTTATCGAAAACGAGAAAAGATTAAGCATTACACCAATCAGAAGCAATCACAGTGGAGAATTCTAGAATGAGGAATTTGAAACTTTTTATAATGAGAATGATACTTGGCACACTTTTTCTACTGCACGAACTCCCCAACAAAATGGGGGTAGTGGAGAGAAAAACATGTCTCTAGAAAAGCTTGTGAGAATGATGCTCAAAGAGACAAATATTCCAAAACACTTATGGGGTGATGCAGTAAAATTTTGCTTCTTATGTTATGAATCATGTCTTGATAAGACCAATTTTAAAGCAGATGCCCCGTGAGCTATATAAAAGAAGAAATTTGAATATTTCTCATTTACATATCTTTAGGTGCAAATTCTTTATTCTTAAAAATGAGAAGGATAACCCTGAAAGATTTGAAGCAAAAATTGATGAAGACATATTCATAAGATATTCCAATTCAAGAAAAACTTTTAGAGTCTTTTACAAAAGAACTCTGACTATAGAATAATATGTTTACATAACTTTTGATGACACTAACCATAAACCTGTAGAAGTAGAGGTTATTAATTGGGAAGGTATTCTGGAAAAGACAAACCTAGAAAATGATCAAGAAGTATAATAGAGTCAAGATCAAGAACAAATTCAAGATCTGAATGATGAAACTCATGTGGATTATCAAGATCTTCCAAGGTAATGGAGGGCGGCCAAAGACCATCCTATTCAAAATGTCATTGTATATTTCTAAGGGAGTTACTACTCGACACTACCTAAACAAGGTATGTATATTTGTGGCCTTTGTTTCACAAGTTGAGACAAAATAAATTGATGATGCTATCATTGATGAACATTAATCAATTGCCATTCAAGAAGAGCTAAATCAATTTGAACAAAAAAACATTTTGGAACTTGTTCCCAAAGCTTCAACTAATCAAGTGATTGGTACCCGTTGTGTCTTTTGTAATAAACTAGACGAAGGGGGCACCATTTTAAGAAACAAATCCATACTTGTTACAAATGGATATAATCAATAGGAAGACATATGTTTCAATGAAAATGATGCTCACGTATCTCTATTATAGGCCGTAAGGATGTTATTAGATTTTCCCGCATCATGGATTTTAAACTCCTTCAAATGGGTGTAAAAAATGAGTTCTTAAATAGTTACATCCAAGAGGAAGTGTTTGTTGATCAACCTTCAAGTTTTATCAACTCAACTTTTTCTGATCATGTTTTCAAACTTAAGAAAGCTTTATACTGCCTAAAACAATCTCCTAGAGCATGGTACAATCGTCTAAGCAAGTTCTTTATTGAAAACAAGTTTTAAAGAGGACAAGTTAACAAAAGTATGTTTATTAAGAAAACAATAGCATGCCATTTTATTGGTTTAGATTTATGTTGATGATATCATCTTCAGTGCTACTAATGAATCCATGTGCGAGGATTTTTATGAAATGATGCAGAACGAGTATAAAATGCCAATGATGGGGGAGCTTCGATACATCATAGGGCTTCAAATTCATAAAGCTAATGAAATAACCTTCATCAATCAAGCCAAGTATTGCAAGGAGTTTATGAAGAAGTTTAACATGGAGAATGCCAAAGCTATAGAAACTCCAATGGCTACCTCATGTAACCTAGACAAAAATGATAAGGCGAACCAATAGAGAAAATAAAATATTAAGGTGTGATTGGATCTCTCCTTTATCTCATAGCATCTCGTCCAAATATTATGTTTTTTGTATGTCTCTGTGTTTGTTTTCAAGCATCTCCGAAAGAATCACATGCAAGTGTGGTCAAATGCATTGTGAGATATCTCTTTGGTACATTACAAATGGGTTTATGGTACCCCAAGAGAGAAGGTTGTGACTTGGTTGGGAACACTAGTTTTGAAATTGTTGGGTGTTAATTGGATAGGAAAAGTACCAGCGATATGTGTAACTTATTTGGTAACTCGCTTATCTCATAACATAGCAAAAAACAAGCAAGTGTCGCGTTATCCAAAGTTGAAATAGAATATGTTATTGTGGGTAGTTATTGCATGTAGATTATTTAGATGAAGCAAAAAATCAGTGACTATAATATTAATCTTATAATTTTCCTAATAAAATGTGACAACACTAGAACCATAAATAACCAAAAACCTGATACTTCACTCTCGGTATAAACACATTATGGTTAGGCACCACTTTATTAGTGACATGTTAAAAAAAGGGAATGTGTACTTGAGTTTGTGTCGTCGTCTAATTAACTCGCAGAAATTTATACTAACTCTCTTCATAAGGAAAACTTCTTTTTTATAAGAGTTGAATTAGGAATCTTAAATCAATCGTGCATGGATTAGTATGAAAATTGTTTTTACTTCTTCTTGTTCCTCCATTTCTATAAATGATTGTATGTGATCTATGTGCTTTTTTATTTCCTGTCTTTTTCATTATGTCAAAGAGGGAGAAGTATACTCTCAGGGAGAGTAGAGCATACTCGCCACTCTTGTGAAGAGAGGGTTTAACCACTCCAAACTTTACCTATGTGTTTTCTCTTTTACCATTTTCCTGAGAGATGTGTTGTCATCGTCGAAAATGATGAGAATATGGATCTATGTGCTTGTAGGTATGGAGCTAATGATTCTGATATTGTTGATTATCTAGGTGTTTTGACGACGACAACAACGACAATGCTTGCTGAAATCGATGGTGACATCTTTCCAAATCTTTGATGATGGTGATTAACATGAATATATTTTAAGCTTCATCAAGTAGAAGATTCAAGATCCTAGTGAAGTGCTTATATGATTAGTGTATCAGGCAAAAGAACTTAAAAGCTTTAAAATTGTGAAAGAGAGAAATTATGAAAGCTCAGCTGGTCGTGTATTTCTAAGTTATCAGAGTCTTGTGAAAGTAGGAGAGTAACTCCTAAGATACTAAGACAACTCTCTCTCTCTCTCTCTCTCTCTCTCTCTCTCTCTCTCTCTCTCTCTCTCTCACACACACACACACACACACACACACACACACACACACACACACACACACACACCCCTAAAATCTTTTTAAGTTATCTCTTTATTTGATAAAAATCACCTAAAAATCTTCTTAAGGCCTAGCTAACTGATTAAAGGATTGTTTCATTGATTGTAAGGTTTTTCACAACTAAAGAATCGATTAGCCATAATCATATGTTTGATTATTTTATCTTGGATGAGTCTAAAATCGACCGAAACAATCTTTTAATGATTGATAACAACTAAACATCAAAACCTTCCATTTGTGGCATAAAAAATGGTTATTGTGGGTCAAAATGGTTAGATATGATGCTAAATGCATTGGAATTTGTTTTAAAAAAAACGGTCTAACCAGAGTTCTAAAATCAAGTAGGGGATACATATGATGATTTGGAAAATCGGTTAGACATGTTTCAAAATTCTGAAGATGAAAGTGGACCAAGAAACGTTAAACTCTGATGTTTTAAGATTGAAAGTGATAAGTATTCGAGATCTCCAGATTGCTCATTTTTTTCATCTTCTTCAAGATCAGTTAACTATCTAAAATCATCTTTCATGATCATTTAGGGTTTTAAAATTCCATTGGGAACAAGCTGGAAGAAGACATCTTATTTGCATAATAAATGACAGATAACTGTTGAAGAAAAATCACAAGATGGTGACACATAGAAAACACTAATAAATTTACAATAAAAAAATTTTAATTATAAAATTATAAAAGATATTCCAAAACATGTTCAGGTAAATAATCTCATTTAATGACATGTCCTTAAAAATGAAGTACGTTGAGAAATCGTGTGCTGACAAAATCTAACTTTTTTTTTTGCTTTCGCACAGATTTTCCACCCATATAGTGCGCTGAGAAAATCTAACTTTTATATATTTCGGCTCGTGCTACATAGGTAAGTGCACTGACCAAATGTTGTTTCTGTTAGAAATCTAACTCGATATTTCTCGAATGCCGTCATTTACAAAACTTAACCTTAATACACGTGATAATTAATATACACACAATTATACAATTTGACAAAATATCTCACAAAATTTAAAATTTAGCAACGACTAGTCATCAGAAAAAATTCAAAAATCATACTAACTAAATATAACATTTTAAAATGGCAATTACAAAATATAAGGTATCTATTGTATGTAAAATATAAAATTTTAAATTTGAAAGTAGATTTTCTCAAAAAGCAGCAAAGGCTCAACTTAGCTTGAAGGACACAAAGCTCGAAAATATCTTGCTTGCCTGTGAGAATTTTGTTTTGGAAATATGTTTGTACATAAAATGTGAATCATCATCTCTTCTCACCACTACTAACTTGTCTTTTTTGTATATTTGAGAGAGAGAGAGAAAGAAAACCAAAGACATGTATATGCATTGATTCCTTCTACCTTAACATAATTGGGATGTCTTTAATTTCCATGTATGGACATCCTGTTTTTTTCAGAGACAATGGAAACTACTAGCACATGGAAAGTGAAGCAAAACCCATCTCTTATTTTTTTTCAATGTTTAACCCTTGTTTGTTGTTCCCATCATTGTCTGTTTCCTCCTTTCGATTCCACTAAATATAAAGTAATCCTTTTTTGGGTGAAGCCTGTTCATGTGTCGGAATGTGTATTGTGTGCGTGAGTTCTAAAAGCAGCTTGGTGGGGACGGGATATTTATCATTGAAAAATAATTAAAGTAACTCCTGCATGGATAAATGTTATTACTAAAAAGTCTCGTGTAAATATTATTACCACTAAAGGATATTATAAGGTATTCGATAGATTTGAATGTCATGTCAAATATATAGGTATCTACGTGAAAGATATAAGAGAATGAATTCTCTCACTTTTATATATATATATATATATATATATATATATATATATATATATATATATATATATATATATATATATATATATATATATATATATATATATATATATATATATATATATATATATATATATATATATATATATATATATATATATATATTTATATTTATTATTTTAATGATATTTTATATTATTAAAATTCGTATAAGTATTTGAATAAAAAAAAGTAAAAAAGAAAAGAATTTTTCTTTACACCTAGTAGTGGTGAAAATCATTTCTGAAAACTCGAAAATACTTTTCGGAGATGCATTTCCGAACAAACTTTGTGAATTTGGAAGATTGAGTTATTTCAGATATACATATTCAAAGGAATCCCTATTTTTTATTTTCAGAGAGATTTCAGTTATGCATATCTCAAATAACCCAATATCTCAAATTTCTTTTGATTTATTTTTACTTTTTTTTTTAAATATTTATTTAGAATATAGTTATAATATGATTAAATTGAGTTATTATTAATAAAGAATAATTTAAATTTATAATTGAAAATTAAATATTAAAGTAAATTTATTATATAAAGTTAAACAATAAATATAATAATTAAAATTTTAATTGTAATGATAAAATGTAATTGTTTTTTAATTTTTTATTTAAAATTATGAATAATTTTTTATAAAAAATATAAGAGATATTTTTTAATTATAACTTTAAAAGTTAAATTTAATTTAGACGAAATTTTTTAGTTATTAGTATAAAATTGATAATTAATTAATATATTTAATTAAAAAATTTATTATATTAAATAAGTATTTTTTATGTAAATAAATAATATTTTTCCATTTCTAACACACTAAAAATATATAAAACTTATGTAAAAAATTTTTTTTATCTGATTTTAACAATCTGATTTGTAACTTTTAAAAATATTTGAATTACCAACTCTATCATAAATTTCTTTGATGTTTAATTTAGTCAAAGAGATGACAGTTATATATATTTTATAATTATAATATTTATATTTAATACATTTTTATTAAATTTATTTATTATTTATTATATAACAGAATAATATAATAAATTTTAAAAGTTAAAAAAAATTAATTATACAATATAATAATAATATAAATTAATAAAAATTTTGAAAAAAAAATCATATTACTAAAGAAAAATAAAATTATATTTTCATATTATTTTTTTGTATGAATCTCGTTATTTATTTGAAAAAAAAAAGTTTATGTTATCAAAGGATGGTGAAATAAATTTGCATATTATTTTGAGTATAAATCTCATTACTAATTTTAAAGTAAAATTCACATTATTTTACTAACTTTTTTATTTATAGTTTTTTATTTTTCTACTCCATCTTTTATTTATAATTATTTATATAGAGCATAATATTTGCTTATATTCTATATTAATATATAATATTATTATATCATAAATTATTTTTGCAACTTATGTTAATTTACGAGTAACAATAAATTGTTATGTTTGAAAGTTGAAATTTAATTTAAAATTTTTATTTAATTTATTAGCATGAGTAAATGTATAAGATTTTTTTTTTAATTTTTTTTATAGTTATGAAATTTATATTATAAACTTTATTTTATAATTTTCTTTTTATAATTTATATAAACTGAATTAAAAGTTATGCAATTCGATCAATAACTCATTCATAATAACTCAATAATTTGACAGAGTCAATCATTCTGTTACAGAATTTAAAACATTAGTTATTGCCTCATTTTTAAATTGCTTTGGATTTCATAATTCTATTTTAAAGAATGTTTTTTTTGTCATGTCGGAAGAGTTTACAAAAAATTGATGAAGTAAAAAAATCATCTAGTTATGTTGGGAGAAACCCATTAAGGTACGAAATTTAGCTAATTAAAAAGGAGATTTTTATTTGAATATTAAATATTTATCTAATAATATTTTTTTTATTATGGATTTTAAAGCTCTGCAAATATCAACTTACAAGACTTTAATGAAAACTAACATTGTATTTCGGTCCTACAGTTCAAACAAATAAAGGATGTTCAAATTGTATAATTAGAAAGGTATTAAACCCGAAAAAAAAACAAGAATAAATATATCAAAATTATTGTAAACTTTAATGAATATAAAAATACTATTATATATATACAAAATGTATATAGTCCACTAATCATATAAATTTTAATTAGTATTTGACAATTTTGTTTACTAAAACCTTGTATATGATGTCAACTTTAAGATTCTAAAGACTGTATATATATTAAAATATCATATCTTGTATTTAGTTTTTTAATTATGCATATTTTAACTAATTTTTGGTTAAATCTATTGTATCATATCGTCGTCAACCTTCGTATCATCTTCATATGTACTGAGGTTTATTCTATATGTTTAACATAATCTCCAACCATGACATTATCTTGAACACGATTGAGATTGTTATACATAATCATTCTAGAAAAATATATACAATTTTAGTTTGATGCTTCTTATTGATGGTGTCTTTCCCACTGTGGCCTTGCAAGAGGTATTTTACACTTCTTAAAATATATTTTAAACAGAGGTTGTGACTGTTATATCCAAGTAACAAAAATACAAAATACAAATTAAATTGAAACAAATTTATCTGCATGAAATGACTTATTATTGATTGTACTTGTTAAAAAAAATATAATGAGAGACAATCCTTAATTATTTAGAGTTGTCTAAATATCTAGAATATAAGATCTTAAGTTACAGAGTCAAAAAACAGTTTGTACTAATTATTTGTTCTCCCTTAATTACAGGGGAACAATTTCCCTCATTGACTCTCTCTTTGATTAGTTACTACAGAATCACATCACCAACCGTCTTTATTAAATTGATGGGTGATGGAACCAATCTGGATGACCTAAGTCTGATTTGAGCCTTAGCGACTTATGGAGTATTTTGGGTGACTGGTGCTTCGGAAGGCCTATGGCGTTACTACGGGTGACCTGAGCCATTATGGTTGTTTGTCCTATTTTCTTATGGATTATTCTTCTCATGTCTAATAATATTATCCAAGTACACAGGCCCTCAAGCTCGGGGCCTTGTAAAGGGTAAATTTATTTAATTCAAATGTTCTACGATTCAGGTCGCCCATGACAAAAATCACTTCGGATGAACCTTCACTTCCAATGTCTGGGATGATCCCTTTGGGTTAAGAATTTAAATTGAGTCCCTCAAGATAGACTTTAAGTTGAGTCTCTCGAGCGAGATTAGACATGGAAACAGGGCGGGTTTAAACATCACCAGCCCCGCCCCCACCTTTCTATATAAGTCCCGCCCCTGCCCTCACTCCTACCCCAGACCCATTCAGAGGTAATAATTTATCCCCCACCCCAATAATGATAATATTTGACCATTCTCATTTAATTTGTATTAAAAAAAGAATTATAATAAACTTGATATTTTAAGACTAAGAAAGGTTAATGGATAATAAAGTTATAAAAAATAAGGATAATAAATTAATTTTAATAGGCGGGTGCGAGCCAGGGGAAGATGCGCGGGGGGGGGGGGGGGGGGGGGGGGGGGGGGGGAGGGGGTACTAGCATCTCTTGCCCTCGGCCCCATAGTTAGAAACCAGGGTTTTCATGCTCCTGCCCCCAATTAAATCAGCTTTTCCCTGTATGATTGGTGTCTGGCGGTCGGGTCTGAATTTTTTCCCATGCCTAGGAGAGGCTTGAAATTTAGTCCATGCGAGATTTTAAGTTGAGTCTCTCAGACGAGGCTTTAAGTTAAGTCAGTCAAGCGAGACATTAAGTTGAGTCTCTAAGGAAAAAAATTAAGTTGATTCCCTCAGGAGATTATTTAAGTTGAGTCTCTCAGAAAAGAATTAAATCGAGTCCATCAGGCAAGACTTTAATTTAAGTCCTTTGGGCGAGACTTTAAGTCAATTTGTTGAGGCGATGTTTTAAGTTGAATCCCTCTGACAAGAATTTTGACCATTTGATTAGTTTCCCTTTTAGAGGGGTTATGTAATATTTTACTTTAGGATCTTTATTAATAAAAGTGTTTAGATACTATGGTGATTCACCTTATTTCATTTGGATTTCTCTTTTCGCATATTCAATTAGTTTTGATGTGTATTTTCTTGGGTTTCCCTGATCAAATAAACTTTCTACTTGGGGTGAGTTTCTTAAGCCCTACGTGGGCGAGTTAAGTCAGCTTTGGAAAAAGGCCAATAATGAGTTTATTGATGAAGTGTGAAGATCTTTTAGTAAAGGTTCATTATACATATTGTCACTAAGAGAGGAAAGGATACTTCTGTGAAGTTCCAACATTGATATTGCCTCCGAGGTAAATAATGATCCTTTAGTGAAGGTCCACCATTCAATAGCCTCATAGGGCGATAAAGAAACTTCATTGAAGTTCCAACATTTAATAGCCTCATAAGGTGACAAGGATAGTTCAATAGAGTTCTAACATTCAATAGCTTTATAGGGTATCAAGGACACTTCATTGAAGTTCCAGAATTCAATAGCTTTATAAGACGGCAAGGATACTTCATTGAAGTTCTATCATGCAATATCCTCATAGGAAAGCAAGGATATTTTATTAAAGTGCCGACATGAAATAGCATCATATGGAGGAAGTGATACTTCATTAAAAATCCACCATTCGATACATTTAGCTTTGTCATTTAGTTGGTTCTTAATATAAGGCACCTCATTAAAAACCCGCGTGAGGAAAAGACTAATGGCTTATTCTTGATGTGTAAAGAAGGACAAAACATTAAGTGAACTCATACATTGGCATATCCAAATTCATATCCTTATTAAACAAGAAAAATGTAAATGATTAACGATAATAATATCTCAAGTTGACCGAGTTCCAAGTCCTTGGAACGACTTTTCCATCCAGCTCTTTGAGTTTGTAGGCACGATGAGATAGTTTTTGGCATACATGATTGATAAGTGGATTTTGCACCATTTGTTAACTGTTTTTCATTCCAATTTAGCCATTTAAATCCTTGTTTTTATCATTTTTTATGCGTGATTTAATTGTTTTCTCTATTTTTCGGGCTAGAAAGAATGTCCTGAACAAAAGAGAAGTCGAGAGGAGCAAGTAGCATAAAAGATCGAAGAAGACAATTTTCACCATACAAAATCCATGGGCCTACTACGGGTGTGTTAGGTATGTGATTTTATGATTGGCAACAATTTTGGTAAAACATGTATCACAACCATATGTTGGGCAAGATGTTGTGACATCTTGAACAACTATGATAACAGATGTTGAGCAAGATGTTATGACATCTTTTCCAACTGATATAGTAGATTCTGTTGTTATTTTCTTGACATGTTTGATTTGATTTTATGAGATTCTCTTGGATACATCTCACTTATTTGCACAGGTAAAGAAAATTTTATTTGGAACAATTGGTTTTATCTACAGTTGTACATTAGTTTTTAAAATTGGATGTTGAGACAATTAAGGAAACTTATGATGTTTTGTTCCAAGATTCAAGGAGATTTTTCTGCATAATTTATGCATCCATCAACTTGTAAATCTACAACAAATTGGGAAGAGAATTCGAAGCCCATGGACAACTGAGGTCTTTAAAAGGAAAAACCTAAACCTAATGAAAGGTGTGAAAAATAAGGAGAAGTTATTTTACAAGAGTCTTAGGGTTTGAGAGTCTTTTTAGAGTATTGTGTTTTCGTGTATGCCACTCATGTATCGTGTTGACACATAGAGTTTGTCTGATTGTTCTTTGTTCATTTTGGTCTACTATATTATCTTTTGATAATAAGCGTTGTACTGATTTTACTTGTCAACCACTCATGAGATTTTAAGCAAAAAGTAGATTGTGTGTCAAGTTATTGTTCTCAGTCAAAAGCTTTTAAGCAGAACCGAGTATCGTAATTAGAGGTGTGCTCTTTTCTTTTTTGGTCTTTTGTTATTGTCACTGAGGAGATTGTGGGAAGTGAGAGGGGTTTTCATATCTACGAGGTTCCTAGGTAGAAGTTACATAAGGTAGTGATTAGGTGATAACTTGTAAACTAAGGTTGTTTAGATTTGAACTAATACTATCATGGTGAATTTACTTCCTGGCTTGGATGCCCCTAGCGTAGGTGATGTTGTACCGAGTTGGATTAACAATTGAATGTGTTATTTATCTTCTGCAATTTACCTTATGCATAATTCATAACTATTATAAATTGCTGCGTCAGCAGATGATGTCTTAAGATTTGTCTTGACATTGTGTTTTGGTGTTGAGACATCAGCCTTGACATCTATTTTAAAGTGCCAGATTTTCAATTGGCATCAGAGCAGACACCCTGTTCATTAGGTGAGCTTTAGGGAGAATAATTTCTAGTAATATGGACAAGGAAGAAGGATACAATAACATACCACCTCTGTTAGATGGGCCAAACTATGATTATTGGAAGGTTAGAATGATAGCCTTTCTAAAATCCATGGCCAACAAATCTTGGAATTCTGTTTTGAAAGGATGGAATCATCCTGTTGTGAAGGAGAAAGATGGCAATAAGTCCTTGAAACCAGAAGAAGACTGGACTAAAGAAGAAGATGAATTAGCTCTTGGAAATTCTAAAGCCTTGAATGCTCTATTCAATGGAGTGAACAAGAATGTTATCAGGTTAATATCTTCTACTGTAGCTAAAGATGCTTGGGAAATCCTCAAGACAACTCATGAAGACACATCCAAAGTGAAGGTATCCAGACTTCAACTTCTCATTATCAGATTTGAGAACCTAAATGTGAATGATGATGAAAGCATTCAGAACTTCCACATGAATGTTCTTGAAATATAAAATGCATCTAGTGCATTGGGAGAGAACATGTCAGAAGAAAAACTTGTTATAAATATTCTCAGGTCTCCACCTAATAGATTTGATATGAAGGTAACAACCATTGAAGAAGCTCATGACATCAGTAGCATGAGAGTTGATGAACTTGTTGGGTTACTTCAAACTTTTAAATTGGCTATAAGTGACGAAGATGAGAAGAAGAACAAAAGCATAGCTTTTGTATCCAATGCTAAAGATAAAGAGAGTTAGGATGATTTAGATATTGAGGAAGGGTACTCAAATACCATTGTATTACTTGGGAAGAAGTTCAATAGAATTCTGAAGAGAATGGACAGAAGAGAAAGACCAAATGTCAAGAACATCTCATATGACATAAACAATAATTATGATTCCCAAGATAAATTCAGAACTAAAGAGATATCTACTCAAAGTAAAGGGGTTCAGTGTCAGGGTTTTGAAGGATTTGGGCACATTAGAGCAAAATTTCGTACCTATCTCAAGAGACAACAAATAAGACTGTTTATTTCTTAGTCAGATGATGATATATCTGAAGGAGAAACTATGGGAGAGTATGCTAAACTGGTAACTACTTTAACATGAAGATGGGGTTCTAATATAAACTCCATAAGTGAAGAAAGATCTTATGATGAATTTACTGCCTCCTACAAATAACTGTGCAACAAAAGTGAAGAAGTCTACCAAATGGGAGTGAAGCGGAGAATGGTTATAGCTAAACTTCAGGCTGAGAAGAAGGAACACTTAGCGACATTTCTGAGCTTCAGAATGAAGTGACTTTGTTAACATCAAAACTTCATAATTTTATCAAAGTTGTTAGGATGTTTAACAATGGATTTGATATGTTGGATGAAATCCTTCAAGATGTAGAATGAGGTAGAAGACATGCTGGCATAGGATTTAATTTTCAATCTTTGAACAATAAACAGAAAGCCTCTGGAATAAAATTTGTTCCTTCTAAAATATAGGATGGGAGCAGAATGTCTGACCAGATGTTATAACATTCTACCAAGTCACAGGAGACTCAGACCAGAGCCAAGCTCCAACCTTAAAAATGTCATTTTTGTGGAAGATATAATCACACAGAGAAATTCTGCGATAGACTTCATGCTTATCCAAAACAGTCATCTCAACCTAGTGATAATCATGTACTGACTAAAACTAGAAAGGAATGGAAAGTGAGGGATACTACAAAGAATCTTATTGCTCATACCTCCCTTAAAGTCTCATCTAGTGAGGATTGGTATTTTAATAGTGGATGTTCTAGGCATATGACAGGTGTGGAGAATTTGTTGAAAGATGTTAAGCCTCACACAACTAGCTATGCCACCTTTAGATATGGTGCCAAAGGAGAAATTAAAGGTGTTAGAAGACTAGCTTGTGAAAGATATCCTAAGCTTGATAGAGTCCTTTTTGTAAAAGGTCTGACTGCCAATCTGAAAGTATCAGTCATTTATGTGATCAAGGTCTTAAGGTCAACTTCACTAATTCTGAATGTTTGGTCACTAATAAGGAGAATGAAGTACTAATGAGAGGATACAAGTCTAAGGATAATTTCTACTTGTGGACACCTAAAGGAATCAATTATACCTCCATATGTATGTTGTCAAAGGAAGATGAAGTCAAACGGTGGCATCAAAAACTTGGTCATTTGCATTTGAAAGGTATAAAAAGATTGTGTCTAAAGAAGCTATTAGAGGCATTCCTAAACTCAAACTTGAGGAAGGAAAAATTTGTGGAGAATGTCAAATTGAAAATCTTCAACATTATACCACATCAAAAGTTCTGGAACTTCTTCATATGGTTATGATGGGACCTATGCAAGTTGAAAGTCTTGGTGAAAAGAGGCATGTTTATGTTGTTGCTGATGATTTTTCAAGATTCACTTGGGTGAATTTTATAAAAGAAAAATCAGAAGTCTTTGATGTTTTGAGGGAATTGTGCTAAAAGCTTCAAAAAGAGAAGGAAAGTAGCATTGATAGGATCAGAAGTGATAATGCTAGGGAGTTTGAAAATAACAAGTTTGCCGAATTTTGTGCCTCTGAAGGTATTAGTCATGAATTTTCATCACATATCTCTCTTCAACAAAATGGAGTTGTTGAGAGGAAGAATAAAACTCTACAAGAATTAACAAGAGTCATGCTTCATGCTAAAAGTTGCCATATCATTTTCGGGAAGAAGCTATGAACACTGCTTATTATATTCATAATAGAGTCGCCTTAAGGATTGGTACTTCAAACACTCAATATGATTTATGGAAAGGAAGGAAGCCTATAGTAAAATACTTTCATGTTTTTGGAAGTAAATGCTACATCTTGGCTGGTTGTGAGCAAAGGAGAAAAATGGATCCAAGAGTGATGAAGGGATATTTCTAGGCTACTCTACAAACATCAAAGCCTATAGAGTTTTTAACACTAGAACTCAGGTCATGATGGAGTCTATAAATATTGTGGTTGATGACTCAAATACAGACAATGAACATGATGTTGAAGAAAATGTTGGAATATCATTCTAGATGGATGATGAGCCAGAAAATATGGAAGAAAAAGACACCAATAATGAAACTATTAATGTTGAACTTGAGGATATTCAAATCAACGAAGGTCCCTCAATCATAATTCATAAGGATCATTTTAGAGAATTCATTATAGGATATCTTGATAAAGGGATTACTACTAGATCAAGAGAAGTGGTTTCTAAATCTTGTTTTTTATCCAAAATTTAACACAAGAATGTGAAGGAAGCCCTAACTGATGATTTCAGGATCAATTCCATGCAAGAAGAAATTTCTCAATTCAAGAGGAATGAAGTTTGGGACTTAGTTCCTAGGCCTAGTGGAACAAATTTCATTGGTACAAGACGAGTATACAAGAATAAGTATGATGAAAATGGAGTTGTCACGAGAAATAATGAAAGAATTGTGGCTCAAGGATATACTCAAATCGAAGGGGTAGATTTATTGAGACTTTTCCTCCGGTTGCTAGACTTGAATCTATCATACTACTATTAGGAGTGGCATGTTTACTTAAGTTTAGACTTTTTAAAATGGATGTGAAAAATGCCTTCCTGAATAGGTGCTTACATGAAGAGGTTTATGTTGAATAACCCAAGGGGTTCATTGATCCTACTTATCCAGATCATGCGTTTAAACTGAAGAAGGCTCTTTATAGATTGAAGCAAGCTCCTAGGGCTTGGTATGAAAGGTTGACAAAATTTCTTGTCAACAATGGCTATAGTAAAAGAGGAATATACAAGACCTTATTTGTTAAGGAGAAGGATGTAAAACTCATGATTTCTCAAATATATGTAGATGACATTGTGTTTGGAGGGATGTCAGACTAGATGGTTCAACATTTTGTCAAACAAATACAATCAGAATTTGAGATGAGTCTTGTTGATGAATTGACCTATTTTCTTGGACTTCAAGTGAAACAGATAGATGATTTTATCTTCATCTCTCAAAGTAAGTATTTTAAGAACATAGTAAATAAGTTTGGTATGGAAAATGTAAGTCACAAGAGGACACATGCTCCTACTCATTTGAAACTATCCAAAGATGAAAAAGGTGTTAATGTAGACCAAAGCTTGTACAAAAGCATGGTTGATATAATCTTTCAATTGCCTTTGTAGCTCTAACTTCTCTGAATTTGAAACATGAAACTTGTTCTCCCAAACATCTCTTTCTTGCATCATTTGAGCCAAAGCAACTTTGAGTCCTTTCATATCTTCATCTGGAACAAGAGTGGGTCATATGATTTTAGGGAACATAGGTTCTTCAGGAGGATAACACATCTTGATGTGAGTAGATCTTGCTTGCACCCACTGAGTGTAAGGCTCCAGGGTAACATGATCCTTCTTTCCTAATTCATCATTTCCTTTTCTATGAATCTTATGTCAGGTGCAGACTATCTTCTCCTTCAACCCTATGCTATCAACACCTTCTTGAATGAAGAAATATTCTAAAAGAATGTTGCTTAGTTTATCCTTTATAGCATATCTGAGCTGACGTCGAGCCAAAATCGGATTGTAGTTGATACCTCCTTTTGTACCAAGAATAGGTACATTAGAGAATTCACCACAATTGTCAATAATCTTCACGTCATCACAAACTCTAGAATACCAAGTCAAATGTGCATTGATGAGAGACATAATCCTCTGATACCACCTCAAATGATTCTTGTTGTTTTTGAATAAGTTAGACTACGACAAATGCGAAATAAACTACTTGTACAATAAAGATGCACCACACATAATAGTCCCTTTGTTCTTCTCCATTCTGTAATGGATTCTGAATCAGAAAGATACAAATGCATTGATATCCACAAAGTTATAAATGTTAGGGAATAGAACTATGCCATAGATAAGAAAAGCGAGAACAACTTACAAAGTAACCATACTCCCCACACTAGCAAGAGTAGCAACCTTCTCCATCAAGAACTTGGCAGGTAAACCAAGAATACCTCCTTTACTCACAAGATTAGTATCAATCTCCCATCTTCTCAAGTACACAACCTCTCCAATGACATGAGACTTAGGGATCTTCTCTAAATCGTTGAATGATATTTGATCTGATACATGAAATCCTATGTGATAACAATACTCCTCCAAAGTAGGTGCAAGCTGATAATTAGGGAAAGTGAAACACACATATATGATGAATCATAAAGTTGTACCAAGGTGTTAAAAACTTCGTACTCTACATCGGTATTCAACACATTCAGAAGTCTTCCACACCAGTCTTTGAAATCAGAAGGACAAGCCACCAAAGATCTTAGCTTCCTTAACTATTTCAACTCAGGGCATTTGAAATGGAGCTGGTGAGTGTTTCTCCTTCCAGAGTCCATGCTCAAATTACCTGCGACATTTGCAAATAAAGTTCCTAAGTTCCTTGAAAACCAGGTGAAAAGGGATGTTTATGAATGCATGAACGTATGACTATGCCACAAATCACAAACATGGTATGTTCAAAGGTTCAAAAACACAATAATGGAGCCAGGTAGACAGGGTAACAACCATCTCACGGGGTATGTTCTATAACTTTGGATGTCTTGAATAGTAACCAGGTTCTAAGAAAGTTCCTAGAATCATAAATCCATCTTTCGAATATTACTAGTTTAGCGACTACTCATAGAACAATAATATTCTCAAGAGAACCTCATTTGAGTGTAGCATTGTGTATCAACAAGACCAAGCCTACGCCTAAAAGGTTACCACAACCTCATCCTAAAAGGCCAAGAGGGGTTAAAGTGTTCTAAAGGTCTCTCAGAATCATGGGCTCCCAGGTCGAAAGCAATAACGCCATTACGACTACTCGCAAGACATTAGTACCTTCAAATGGGTATCATATGAGCAGGGTTCTCATGTCAACTTAATGAGGCCTACGCCAAGAGGGTCCACATGACTATACCACCATCCTAACTTAAATGCACTCAAGTCTGGGTAGAGGACTTATTTCACCACATAGAGATCACCAAGCACCCATAATTAAGTAACAATAACAAACAAAAAGGCAAAAACATAAACACAAATAAACAAGTTAGGCTTAAGCCACTTAGGATGTGAATATCCCTAGCAAAGTCACCAATGTGTCGCTGCGGGAAAAAATGAGATTAAGCTATTGATTAACTTAACTCGAAAAAACAAGAGTTGCCATTGAACTTTATTGTTTCTAAAGGAAAGAGAAAATATCAAGACAACCCAATGCAAAAAATAAATAAAACAAATGATTGATTTGGATACGAGGGTTGGTTATGAAAGGGGACAAAACCCCTCACATCTATGGTACTCCATAGGAACCTCTTGAAAATATGTGTTATGATAAAACCGGGTTGTTTGCAAAAAGATTGGGGTGACGAGAAAAGAAGATTTTATTACTTTTATGCTCGCCAAAACATCAAGAGTGTTGTACCTATGTATCCTTCATGTGTAATATAGAATTCATAGCCCCGTAGTTTATGGTAAAAATAGTAACAAAAGTTTGTCGATTGATTTTAAATTGAAAAGACATTTTGTCGTATTCGAGTGGAAAACACAACTTACTATCCACCAGTATGAGAAAGTGAGCATTTACATCATCTTGATATGGAGAACTTAACTTGGACTTTCTCACAAGCATATCTCAATATTCAAGTGGAAAATGTCAATCACTTCACAACATATTGTAGAAGTATATGGGTTTGCATCACTACTAGAATAGACTAATATCTAATCTTTCAAAAAAGGTTTAAAAGAAAAGTGCACAAAGGCACAAAAAGAAATTTGATGAGGTTTGTATTTTTTAGAAGTTTTGAAAAGAGTTTAAATATGCTTAAGTGTTTTAGAATTTATTAAGAAACAAATATTTTTGGGATCACTTGACAAAGTCAAGGTTTATTAAGAAAATGTTTGAAATTTGAAGAAAGAAGTTTTTGAAAATAGGGAGAAGTTTTAAAAATTGAAGAAGTGGATAGGAGATGAAGAGACTATCCTAAAGCATAAAGTAATAACATGAAATAAAAGGTCTCATTGTAAGGTAGCTCAAGAGAAATCCTTTGTGTATGCAAGTGTACTAACCAAAAGATGGAGCAAACATTTGACATTGGTCAAAATGAGCATTGAAGGTGTGAGAAACACAAGAAATAGGGGTTAGAATTAGGTTTCACAAAATAAAATGTTTTCGCTGGTGACAAACCAAGTACGCTTAGAATATAAAACAGTAAATGGACATAATGATTTTTATCCTGGTTCATTGTTAACTAAGCTACTCCAGTCCACCCTTGCAAGGGTGATTTCTCATTTAACAAGGAATTAATCCACTATAACCAAATTGATTATAGAATAAACCACAACAAGTCTGATCAACCTTATTGGCACCCCCAATAAGTTCATAGATCCTTACTGCAAATACACTAAAGCCGCAGTAGGAGTCTTCTTGAGCTAAGACCTTTACTCAGTCTCTTAAGGTATCATCCAACAATATTTGAGTACTTTGTGTATTACAATTTGCTTCTTGTAAGCAGATTACAAACTTTTCAGTACAATGAAGAACACCTAAGTGTTCTACTGCAAGATATGAGCAACAACTCCTTGCTTATTTACAAAACTATACATAGATGATTTCTCTATAGAGTTTGCATAGTGCTTTGGTGTATTTTTGTTGAGCTTGATTTGAACCGATAGATTTGTCATTATAATGTAGTTTGTTACTTTTCTTCAGCTTCCAAGTATTCCTTTTATAGCTTGTAAAAGAGATCCGTTGAAAGGGTATAAAGATAAATCAGAAATCTAGATAATTTTTCTCAACAGTTATAATGAGAGTAGTCACTGTCAAGTATAAAAGAACCATCCTTACACCTCTCTAGAAGAGTAGAGGTCACCGTCACTTTATGTACCTTTTGTACAATATCTCACGTTAACCATTTTGAACTTTCACTATAAAAAAACATTATTTGCCAGGGGCTTAACCCCTCATAAATGGGAAAACCCCCTCACAGATAGGAAATTTGCGAGGGGACTGGTCCCCTAGCAAAATAGGGGGTCGCAAATTTATTTGCGAGGGGCTTTACACGTGGCTATTTTGCCAGGGGTTAAACCCCTCGCTAAATGCAATTTGTTTTTTACAGCCTACAACATGCAGGCGTAGACGCAGGCTATGGTAGCTGAGTGCGTCAGAATTTTTTTTTGGCGTTAAGCTCATGGAAAAATGTAAATGATTTATGATTTGCGAGGGGATAAACCCCTGGCAAATTGAAAACAGTGATATTTTCCTTGGAGTTTATCCCCTGGCAAATTATTAAAATATTTATAAAAAAATTGATATTAATAGACTAAAAATCAATAATGATAGTTTTATAAAATTATATTATTATGATAAAATTAATATAATAATCAAAATTCAATCAAACATAATAAAAATTAATATAAAACTTCATACAAATTACAATAAAATAAAGTTCTCAAGTTCAAAATAATTAACATAAATTATTTCATACGAATTAAACAACATCAAATTTTCAAATTTAAATATTTTATTCTTGTTCATCTTGTTCTTCTCCTTGCTCTTCTTCTTCAACAATTCCTCCATATCCACTAGTTCCTCCAAATCCACCACCGGAATTTTATGAAGCAAAAAATTGATCAAATCTTTGAACCCGCTCATTTGCAATCCGCATTACTTCTTGATACTCCCGTGTTTTCCTCCTCATTTCTTCCCGTAACTCGGTTTCTCTTCTCTGCATTTCTTGTTGCATCTCTAATTGTTTTTTCTTCATCTCTTTAATTTCTGCATTTCTTGCTTCTACTTGGATTACTGCCTCAGTATTTTCCAAGTTTCTCACAGTTTCAAGCATTTCGGCAATTAATATAGGTACAGTTGATGTTCCTTCTCCATCAGCAAGTCTCATTTTAAAACTCCTATCATGCCGCTTGATAGTTTTGGCGTACCCTCCAGCATCATACAATCTCCCATTTTTCTTCTTTTCACCTAAAACATCATACCATGTCCAAAAATCCACAACAGGATCAATAGGATATCCCAGTGGTGATTCAAGTTCAGGATGCTCTGACAACTGTAGGGCAAGTTATCTATCAAAATCCTCCTACAATTTTATTTTAATTGTTATGATATTTCAAATAAGCTAGGTCCATATAAAAGAATTAAATAAAATGTTTTTAATATAAGAAAAACTTATTTGAGTGTTTCTTGCGTGCTCGTCAACAAACTCTCCATTTCTCTTGAGATGAGTCTCTAGATGAAGCTCATTAAGAAGTGGAGTTCTACCCAACTCTTCACGCTGATTGAATAAGTAAAAACATAATTAGTTATATGTAATCTAAAAGATAAATTAATTAAAAAATAATTAAATTTACGTACCACCCTTCGTGCAACTTCAACAACACTAATACTACCTGCTGCGTAGTTGCAACCACCAACTTCAGATGCTCTATTTTTCTTTTCCTTTTTAGATATTTTCTTAAATTTTTAAGAATTCCAATGGGCAATAAGATCTTGAAATACTTCTACTCCTATCCAACATGGACGTTGCTTTTTTTTTCCCATTTAATTCTAACATTCCTCATGGTGTCGGAAAATCGGGCACTACATTTTGAGTGAAAATTTTCTTCAATTTGGATGTTATGTCTAACATCTCAATAACACTTCTCCCACATTGTTGTATGAATTCAAAATTAAGCAATCAAGAATCATGAATATCTCAAAAAGTATAAAGGAAAGATATTTCAAAAAATATAAAGGAAAAATATAAAGGAAAAAATATACCTTAAATGCATTAAACCAATCTTTTCTGTCATCTTCAAGTACAACTCCATAACTCGGCCAAAATTTTGTATACTTCTCTTTAATAATGCTTGTTATGATCGATATTGCCTGATGGGGCAAGATCCTAAACACCAAAATCTTGAGTTAGATTTGATTAAATAAAACTCAAATTTAAAATAATATCTAACTTTTTACGGCTCATTTCTCCTCAAGATGTGCTCCCTCCTTGTTTGCTCCTCAGGAGCACTTGTATCTTCTTGAGCACTGGTTTCTCCAGGAGCACTACTGGTATCTCCAGGAGCACTGGAATCTCCGAGAGCACTGGTATCTCCATGATCATTCTCAGAAGGCATGGGTCAGGGCATGCTAGATCCACCTAGCTCCATATGAATGGGTCCACTCGACTGCATAGAAGGCATAGGAAAATATGTACTGGGTCTAGTAGGAAAATATGGTGTGTATCCATTAGGATTAATAAAAGCTGCCAGAGATATGGGCGAGAATGGTGTGCATCTAGGAGGTGTGGATAGTAATCCAGTGAAAGATCCAGACATAGGTGGATTAGTATGCATAAGAGGTGGAGTAGGATGCATAAGAGGTGGAGAATGATGCATAAGAGGCGGAGTAGGATGCATAGGAGGTAGGGTAAAATATGGAGGATGATTTTTCACTTGACTCGATTATGGCATAGGAATAAACAAATCTGAATCAGGCACCTTGTGATGCGATGGGAGAACTGACTTGAGGTTTTGCGTTTGTGTTCGCAAATGTTGCGGTTTAGCAAGAGTCGCCACCGACTTTTATTTTATCCAAAAGGAAAGGTAAAAAAGCACAGGAAAGACCTTTGAGATGTTTTCTTGAGTTTGGGGGGTAGATTATGAAAAGGGAAGGTGCTAGCACCCTTTTCATCCATGGTTTTCCATAGGCTCTTAGTTACTTGTTTAGATCACTTGCTTTGCTTTGACAATTGTTTGAAATGGTGCTTTGTGTGGTTTTGAAAGTGTTTTGAAAATAGGCCATCATTTAGGCGATCTTTGTAATGATTCTTGTTCGTAAGAATGTATACAAAGATGTTTACCTTTTGAAAAATGTTTCAATGTTTTGAAAGTTCGTTTTTAAATGTTTTGAAATGTGTGTGTTTGTTTGAAAATAGCAAGGATTATTTGCAAATTGATCAAGTAACTAGAAGCATTCTACCTACTCAAAAAGTCTTTCTTGTACATTTTCATTCCTTTGATGTTGTTGACCTACCATTGTTTTGGTAGACAACCCTATCTTTGGATGTTAAACGGGACGGGCGTGGGTCATCGTATGACCATGATAGCAATGGTGCCAAGTATCTTAGCATGCTTATGAGACCAAGATCATTTGTTTTTAGGAGACCTTTTGATAACGTCATTGAGGGACTATGATCTTTTGTTTTGTTTTGTTTTGCCAAGATACCTAGCATGCATACAATGGCCATTTTTAAGGCAACCAAGTGGGTGAAACCCTAGAGGTGCTTGTGTGCAATGTGTTGTCATTTTTCATGCATTTTTGTCTTGTATTAGGTCATGCTATTTGTTTGATTTTGTCTTATCATACAAATCCTAGTTTACTAAACATGTATATAATGCGATAAATTGCGTAAAGTAAATCTAAGCTATTACAACAATATTATGGGAGGGGGGTACAAGTTTTGAATGGGGGATATTTGCACAAAATAAAACCCAAATTCACTATTACAACCCAATTGAATTTGTTGTACAATAAACAAATAAATAATTATTTAAATATACAATAAAATGTAAATATGCAAAAAATGTTTTGTAATTGTTTTATGTATGAAAAAAATAAAATTATCTAAGTCCTAAAAATAAAAAAATAATATTATTATTTTTGAAATGGGAAACCCTAATTTTGTTTTAAAAGAAAATATGTTTTCTATTATTATTTTATCCATTTTGTTTGTTTAAGAAAAATAATAATAATATTATATAAAAATATTAAAAATTAAATATGTATAAAAAATAAATATTTAATGTGTATAAAATATGAAATAAAATATTAAGTATTTTATTATTATTTACAAGTTTATTTAAGAAAATAAATTCTATAAACCTAATAAACTATTTTTATGCCAAAAAAAAAATGCAAAAAATTAAGAAAATATTTTTGGGATTTTTTAACGTTCAGAAAAAAATAATAAAGTCAATAAACACAAAAATAAAAAGAAAATATGAAAAATATCAAAATATGCAAAGGGGGGTGCAAATAGTGAAACATGGGGTATGGGAAGTAAAACAACAGGCCCAAGGCGCGCCAGGCCCAAGCCAGCCTTCGTCCCTGACCTCCAGACAACACCAAACACACGTTTTTCCTTCAATCCCGTATCTTGCTCTAGCTTGCATAAAATCAAAAACTCATAACATAAAAAGTGTAGCTTGTAAACTCACGATTCCAATGATATAAAGTTTGTGACCTAACACTCAAAGATTAAGGAGAATTTTATCACCCCTAATTTCTGACCTAAAATTTTCATGAACTTCAAGCTTCAAATTCTCACTACTCAGTTAATATAAATAACAACTATGCATATGTACAGCTTAAGCAAGTTAAAGACTACATTTTTACTTCACAAATCGTAACCTAAAGATGCCTAAATAAGGAGATAGAACTTTGAAAAATACCTTGTTCAGTTGAGTTTGGATATGGCAATGTGGGGACTTTGAAGGAGGCCTGAAGATCGTGTGAGCTTCCTTGAAGTTCCCTCAAGCTATCCTAATGCTCAGTTTGCCTTGAGGATGCTTGAAACTTCCTGTAGAAGTCAACCTGCAACCTTCAAAAATGAAAATGGTGAAGCTTGAAACAGGGGTTACAGTTACAAGACAAGGGCCTGGATAGTTTAGGTAGGATGTATGTAAAGTGTTTGAAGTGTTTCAAAGCAAAATGCACGAGCCAATATTGATTTGGCAAAGGTTCTGCAGAAGATGCCCTGTTTGGGCAGGGACTTGGTTTTTTTTTGTGTTTGAGAGTGTTTTGAATGTTGTGAATTTGTGTATTCTGCTTGAGACAAGTTTCTGAAGTTATTTCAAATGATGCTAAGGCTTCCCTTTAACAGATGGACCAGTTAACTTGACTTTTGCAAGTTTGCTTGCTTTTGAAGAAAGTTGACATGACCATGCCAAAGGCCTGTACAAGCTAGCTTGTGGACTGCAGAGGGTTGGTGTACTTTGCTTGATGTTTGTGGATCTTACTTACAACAAAAGATCAGGTCCATGGCTCAAGAAATGCAAAGTTGCAAAAAGGCTTGCTTTATGAAAGTAGTTTTATGAACTTTATGCCATTTTTGGATTAATCTCTTGTACAATGCTCCATAGGTCAGAATAAAGCCAATATCCATTGAATTTGCATTTAATTATGGAGTACAGAAAGGATTAGGACCTGTAATGCAAGGTACAAGCATGCTAGGACATATTTGCAACTTGATGCATTGTGAAAAATGACTTGAACAAAAGTGACAAAATGCCATTTTCTCTTCTTCGATTCTCCCTAACCACAAATGATCTTGGAGAGTTCTTGGAAATTTTGGAAAGCTTGTAACATGCGCTACAATCCATCTTTGAAATTCATTTTGAGATACCTCTTGGAACTAGGTGAAAAGTTTCCATGAAGTTAGGTAAAAAACCTGCCTAAACTAGGGCAAAATTTCACTAAGTTAAAAAGTTTATGAACCCCTATTCACAAAATCATAACTTGAGATCCAAGCATCTTTTGGGAAAACTTTGTGAATAAAAGTTGTATATTTCATGGAGGACTACAACTTTCATGTCGGAAGTTTCCTTTGAATCCAATTGCATCATGGTGAAAAAGTTGTGGAAAGTTGGGAAAAAATAAGAAATTTTCCATACTTAGAAAAATCCTAAGTTATGAAAATTTTCAAATTAAAACCCTAATTTTCAATTTTAGGTTTCTTGGTCAACAAGTTTCACATTTTGATATATCTTGATGAATTATGACCCTTGGCACTTGATTTTGACCAAAAAGTCAAAGTTTGACTTTTCAGTATGCAGTTGATTTTTGATCAGTGACTGCAAAAATTCATCTGTCAATCCTATGCTATTGAGATCTTTTGAACTATGTGATTAGGTCAATATGATGCTATTGAGTCCTTGAAATCATTCTTGAACCCAATTGGTCATTGGCTAGGTTAAAAATCAGAAATTGCCCTTTCTTAGTCAAAACCCTAATTTTGACCATTTTGCCCTTTTGATGATCTGATCAAATTTCTTGAGGAGTTGTGATTCAAACTTGATTAAATGGTGCATAGGAGCCTATAATGTTGTTGTGGATCAAAAATTATGAAGTTTGACTGTAAACTGGCCATGGTTGACTTTTTCCCCAATAGAGTTGATTTTTAGGTCAACTGTCCAATTAACTGGACAAAAATGTGATTCAAGGCTTGAAACTTGACATGAGTAATCTTAGGGGTCCAAGATGGTGTATGAAAGTCACATGAAGTATTGATGGTTCAAAATTCCTTGTGCAAACTCAAACCTTAATTTCAGGTCATCAGTGCAAGGTGGGGTCTTGAGCTGAGCAAACCCTAATCCTGTCTGGAGTCCAAGAAATCTTGTGAGGAAAAATATTGATAAATGAGAGGGCAAATTTTGGGGTACAACAGCTGCCCCTGTTTAATCTTCTTGAACCTGAAGAGTTAGATTGGCGAGTTTGTCGTTCGTAACTCGAAGGTAAAAGATGATTGGACACTAGAGTGCCCGTAAATTTACACTCGTCAAAGTGTAGTTGAGGAAATGGGCTTAAAGATGCCATTTGGAGATGTGATAAAATCTTGTTAGAGAAGGGCTTGAAGATGCCATCCAAGAATGTTTGCTGAATTGTAAGTTGTAAGAATGAGCATCAGAATGGTGTCCGTATCTGGAACGTATCTGAGCTGTATCCGAACTTTGTATCTGAGTAAGCAAAAGAATAGCATCCGTGTCTAGAGCGTCTCTGAGCTGGGGAAAATCAGAATAGGTGAAAGAATGGCAACCGTGTCTTGGAGCGTATCTGGGCTGTATCTGAAGTTTTGAATCTGAATGAGTAATAGAATAGCATCCGCGTCTGAAGCATATCTAATCTGTATCTGAGATCTGAATTTGAATGAGCAATAGAATAGCATCTGTGTCTGGAGCATCTCTGAGTTGCATCTGAATCGAAAAACTGAATAAGGGCCAGAATGGCATTCGCATCTGGAGCGTATCTGAACTAGAATCTGAATAAGTGACATCTGAATAAGTATCAGGATGGCATCCTTGTCTGGAGCGTATCTGAACTGTATCTGAAATCTGAATCTGAATAAGCAACAGAATGACTTCCGTGCCTGGAGTGTATCTGTACTGTATCATGATTGTATACCGTTAATGGTAGCTTGTTAATCTTATCCTGAAAAGGGTAAAATGTTAGCTGAAACACACAGTTATGTTGCATGAAATGTATGATGCAATAAATGTGTTTTATCAATGTTTATGATATATGGATGTAATGTATGCGCATGTAAGCTGATTTGCTGTATTGCCGAGGAAAATAAATCCTTGACGGTTGGGGATAATAAAATCCTTGATTGCTGTCGGGGAAAATGAATCCTTGACTGCTGAGGATAAGAAATCCTGGGGGACTGTTGGGGATTAAAAATCTTTGACAACTTCTGTGGGGATATGAAGATCCTTCATGTCTTGAAGTTGGAGTATTGACAAAAATTCTGCTGCGAGCAATGCCAAACTGCTTGAGAAATCTGCTTGGGAAATCCAGAGAACTTTGATGTCTTCTACTGGGGATCATACAAAGGAAAACTTTGATCTGCTGGAGAATAAGGAAGACTCTGATGACTTCTGCGGGGATTTAAGAATGGAAATCTTAATTCTGTTGAGGAGTAATGAAAACTTTGGCGACTTCACTGGGGAAATGAGAATGAGAATCTTCAATCTGCTGGGGAGTTTGAACCTTGTGGGAAAGAAGGCTTACTGCTGGAGAGTAAGTTCAGGAGTTCGGGTAGTCTGCCACTCTACTGGGGAGTTATCCTAGGTTGGGGAAGGACAAAAGTTAATTGTTATCTGGTTGACTTCCAGGCTTCAAGATAACTTGCTGGGGAAATCAGATGGTTTCTGCTGGGGATAGATAGTTTGAAGTTTTGACTCGACTGGGGAAGAAGGTTTCAGCTCCACTGACGATTGGGAGTTTGAAGTTTAAACTCTGATGGAATTAAGGGTTTGAAATTTAGCTCCGTTGGGGATCTGTATTTCAAGGTATTAGCTCCGCTGGGGACCTAAATGATGTACTGTAGGGGATTGCTCCTGGAATAGTCTAAAGACGTTTTCCTATCCTTTCAGTCTGTCAGTAATTATTATTTTTCATCCTGTTTATTTGTAAGCAGTAATTATGTTCAAATGCATATGTTCATCAATGAATCATTGGACGTTTTTGCAAATAAAAACACGAGTGTAAAAGAAACAGACAAATAGTTTTTGTACTTTGAAAGAGATATCTTTGTATTAACTTTGAGTAAGTGTTTTGTACAAAGGAGACAGACATCCTAGTAAGAGGATGGTGTCATAAAAGTAAGAAAAATTTATACAAAGAAAGATAGCTATGTATGTAAAAATAAAATCCCATGGGGTTCCCATTCTGCTATAGCCTTCGTATCTCCGAATATCTTGTCCATCTGTTGCTTCGTCCGAAGATGATTGAGTTGATCAGAAGCTCAGAGTTTGTCAGTAAAGAGATTGTCCTTAAAGTGATCCGACGAGACATAGTCATACTCTTTAATTCCCTAACTTTTGCCTTGACCGCCCTTTCGGGTTTTCAGTCCATCGGGAAACCCTTTTTTTCCCAAGTCGCCCTTTCGGGTTTTCAACTTGCCGGGTGTACAGATTTTTTTGTTTATCCCTAATTTTTTCCTGAACCGCCCTTTCTGGTTTTTGATTCACCGAGATGCCCTTTTTTTGCCTAGGTGTGTCAACCTAGCGGGTCATTTATGTGTAGTATCTTTTGACTATGTCTGTGTTCACATGGTGCGGCAGGTCGTCGCCGTCCATGGTGGTTAAAATCATTGCCCCACCAAAAAAGATGTTTTTGATTACAAATGGTCCTTCATAGGTAGGAGTCCATTTTCCCCTGGGATCATTTTGCGGCAAGATGATGCGCTTGATTACCAGATCCCTGACTTGATATACCTGGCGCCTGACTTTCTTGTTGAAAGCCTTGATCATCCGTTTTTGATACGTCTGACCATGGCAAACAGTAGTAAGTCTCTTATCGTCAATTAAGTTCAACTGATCAAGCCGGGTCTGGATCCAATCGTCTTCACTCAAACCAGTATCTTTCATGATTCTCAAGGAGGGAATCTGAACCTCGATAGGTAAAACAACCTCCATGCCATATACTAAGGAATAGGGTGTTGCCTCAGTTGATGTGCGTGCCGTGGTACGGTACCCGTGAAGAGAAAACGGTAACATCTCATGCCAGTCCTTGTAGGTGACTGTCATCTTTTGTATGATCTTCTTGATATTTTTGTTAGCAGCTTCAACTGCACCATTCATCTTTGGCCGATAGGGTGATGAATTGTGATGTTGAATCCTGAACTTCTCGCACAAGGAGGTGATCATAGTATTTTTAAGGTTTGTACCATTATCAGTGATGATCCTTTCGGGGATACCGTACCGGCATATATGATTCTGCTTGATGAAGCGGGCAATAACATTCTTAGTAACGGATGCGAAAGAAGCTTCTTCGACCCACTTGGTGAAGTAGTTAATGGCCACCAGAATAAAGCGTTGTCCATTGGATGCTATAGGCTTGATCTCTCCAATCATGTCGATTCCCCACATAGCGAATGGCCAAGGAGCTGTTAGGACATTTAGAGGAACAAGAGGCACGTGCACCTTGTCTGCATAGATTTGACATTTATGGCATGTGCGGGAATGTTGATAACAGTCAGCTTCCATGGTAGACCAGTAATAGCCTGCTCGTAGAATCTTCTTAGCCATTGTATGCCTGCTAGAGTGAGTGCCAAAGGTACCTTCATGCAATTCAGTCATAATCCTTTCTGCTTCAAGCTTGTCCACACAACGGAGCATAATAGAATCATGATTACGCTTGTACATGATGCCATTACTTAAGAAGAACTTTGCCGAGAATCTCCTTAAGAACTTTTTTTCATTGACTGAAGCTCCTTCAGGGTATTCTTGCGCCTCGAGATACCTTTTGACTTCATGAAACCACAGCTGGTCCATTACTTCTTCGGTGTTAATCTCGTGATAATGTGCAGGTTCGTCCATCCGTTCAATGGTGATTTGGGGAGCCTCATTGTCCCAATCAAGTTTAAACATGGATGACATTGTAGCTAGTGCATCTGCTAGCTGATTTTCTTCTCGCGGGAAGTGCTCGAAGGTAATCTGCTCGAAATATGGTAACAATGTCAAGACATGTTCTTTATAAGGGATGAGGTTTGGATGTTTAGTATCCCACTCTCCTTTGATCTGACTGATGACCAAAGCTGAGTCCCCAAACACATCTAAGGATTTGATTCCCAAGTTTATGGCAGCCTTGAGTCCAAAGATGCATGCTTCATACTCTACCATGTTGTTCGTACAGTTGAAGCAAAGTCTGGCTGTGAAAGGTGTATGGCAACCTTCTGGGGAGATGAGTACCGCGCCGATACTGTTGCCAAGTGAATTTGAGGCCCCATCAAAGTACAGTTTCCATCGGGATCCTTGTTCAGGTCCGTCATATGGTCTGAAATCTTCAATGTTGTCCAATGTCATGATGTCTTCGTCGGGGAAGTCGAACTTCATGGATTGGTAATCTTCGACAGCTTGATGAGCCAGATGATCAGCTAGCACACTCCCCTTCTCAGTGCGAGGAGCGGGAATTTCTTGTATAGCTTTGACTTTGGCAGGATCAACCTCGATGCCTTTGTTGCTGACAATGAAACCCAAGAGTTTACCGGACCGGACCCCGAATGTACACTTGTTTGGATTCAGTCTGAGCTTGTACTCCTTCAACCTGACAAACAGCTTTTGCAAGTGATCAAGGTGTTCTTCTTCAGTTTGTGATCGGGCTATCATGTCATCTACGTAGACCTCTATCTCATGATGTATCATATCATGAAATAAAGCTACCATGGCGCGTTGATAGGTTGCCCCGGTACTCTTCAGTCTGAATGGCATCACTTTGTAGCAGAACGTACCCCACTGTGTAACAAAAGTAGTTTTCTCCATGTCCTAAGGTGCCATTTTGATCTGGTTATAGCCTGAGAATCCGTCCATGAAAGAAAATACTTTGTGCTGAGCTGTGTTGTCGACCATGATGTCGATGTGCGAAAGTGGAAAGTCATCTTTAGGGCTGGCCTTGTTTAAATCTCTATAATCCACGCACATTCTCACTTTGCGGTCCTTCTTAGGCACAGGCACAATGTTAGCAACCCATTAAGGATAGGAAGTAACAGCTAGAAATCTAGCATTGAACTGCTTCATAACTTCTGCTTTGATCTTTTTGGACATGTCAGGTCTCATGCGGCGGACCTTTTGCTTAACTGGTGGACAGTCTTCTCTTGTGGGTAGACGGTGTACCACAATGTCTGTATTGAGTCCCGACATGTCTTCGTATGACCAAGCAAAGATCTCAACATAATCATGCAGTAGCTGAATTAGGCGCTCCTTGATACTCGACTCTAGCTTAGCACCTATCTTAATTTCCTTTTTTTCATCCTCAGTTCCCAAGTTGATTGTATCCAACTGCTCTTCATGAGGCTGAATTGCTCTTTCCTCTTGCTGTAATAATCTGGCCAATTCCCCTGGCACCTCACAATCTTCCTCACCTTCATATTCGGTTTGGTTGATCAGATCTTCAGAGTCACTGAAGGCTATAACAGTATTGTTACCCATGGGTTCCGAAATGGAAGGGTACCTGCATTTGTGAGTGTGGGTGTGTGTAAGGGCATAGCCATCTTAAAACAACAAAATGTAAAAGAAAGACAATGAGCACAAAAGGTTTATATATGAAAAGCGTCCATGATTCATTAAAATGACATATGAAAATGAAATAAGAACCCTTACAAATGGACCTATGTGCCTCGGGTAAGACACAAGGTTAAAAAAGTACGAATTGTTTGTGAATTATTATAGATCCAACATAAATGCAAAATATAAATTACTGCGGTATGAAAGTAATCGGAACAAAGTCTTTTGCTTCCCAGTTGCGCAGTCCTCCGCCAATAGTAGGGAAAATCCAGTCTTCCAAGCTGCCCTCTTCTTCACTGTCCTCTAGTGCATTAACCCCTCGGTGGCTAATCTTCATAGGTGGCCCTCTGGCACGGGAGCGGCGCACGGCCTTCTGACCAGTCGAAGTAAATCCCAAGCCGAATTTTTCTAATTTGAAAGGAAAGTCTGGAAGTTGCCTCCAGATTGTGCTTCCGCCTTCTTCCACCACTGCCCTAGCATCCTTGAGAGATGACATCTGTGGCGGAAGTCTGGCAATCGTGGGTACATAGGACACTGTCTTGGCCGCTACTATCTCTTGAGCTACCTCTTCAAAATGCTGGAAAGGAGTTTCGATGAATTCGCCATCCAATTCTACATAACGAAAAGAATTTAGATGACTGATCATGTATTCCTCTTCGCCATGAACAGTTATGATTTTCCCCTGGACAGGGTACTTGAGCTTTTGATGCAGGGTAGAAGTGACAACTCCATCATGATGAACCCAAGGTCTTCCCAACAGGAAAGAATAGGAAGGACGGATGTCCATCACGTAGAATATTGAATTGGACGTATGGGTACCCACCTTGATCGGGATGTCCACCTCTCCATGGACCATGCTCTTAGAACCATCAAAGGCTCTGACAATTATATTAGTAGGTTTCAGGGTTAAGCCTTCACAATCCAGTCTATCCAAGGCTTTCTTCGGCAATACATTTAAAGACGAACCAGTATCTACCAGTACGTGTGCTAGGGTTGTCCCTCTGCATTCCACCGAGACATGCAAAGCATCATTATGTTTTCTCCCTTTGGAGGTCAAGTCTGCATCGGAGAATCCTAGACCATTGTCAGCTATTAAACTAGCCACACATTCCTGGAATTGATCAGCGGAGGTTTCTTGTGGCACGTGGGCCGTCTTCAAAAACTTGACCAAAGCTTTAGCATGTGCCTCAGAGCATAGCAACAGGGCTAACATAGATATTTTGGAGGGGGTCTGCCCCAGTTGTTCAACAACATCGTAATCACTTTTCTTAATAATCCTCAGAATTTCTTCCATCTCCTTCTGGAATGTCTCAGGAATAACAAGTGATTGAGCCTTCGTCAAGACAGTCTCCTCTTGAACATTCTTTCCTTTTTTCTCGACAGCGGAAACAGGGATGGGAATTGTATTGTCATTGTTGGAGGGTACACTTGCAGGTACAGTTACTGGTATAGGTGTGATCTTCGGAATGGCCGCGGGTCCAAAGACTGATGTTGGAGGAGCAATCTCTGGAGAAAAGATTCTCCCACTACGAGTAATTTTGCTTGTTCTGGCAATGTTACTGATGTCGGGATTATCTTCTTCAGAGCTTCTTCTTCAATGGTCTGTTCAATGTGTTTGACACCATGATAGTAGATTTCTCCACCATAGTTCCATGGTACCATTTTATCGGTTTTGTACGAGGTTGGCCCGGGCGTTGTTATCTTCAACAGAGTAGTCATAGGAGCAGATGTAATCCTAACGGGTTTTTTAGGAACCCTGGAAGGATTGGCGTATATGGTTATTATTGAAACTTCTGGAACTGGAATGGGTGAGACGGGAGCTTTCTCAAACAAAATTTCCTTGTTATCAATCAGTTGTTGGATTCCTTTCTTCAAAAGAGGACAGTCAAATGGGGAGGACAGGCAAGCATGGCAATCTTGGTCACAACCTGGGAACACCCCAGCCTTCAATAAATTCAACTTGATGGTTAGGAGAGGAGTTAACAATTCATCCACAGTAGAAACAAACAGATCTTCTTCCACAATATTGGCATTGTGTCCATGCCCCGACATTGGGGCGGAGATAACATTAGGCTTTTCAGGAGCTTCAAATTCAACTTCCTTTGCATCAATCAGATCTTGAATCTTGTTCTTCAGGGCCCAACAGTTGTTGGTGTCGTGCCCTGAACTTTCTGAATGGTACGCGCACCTGGCGTTGGGATGGTAATATGGAGAAGCAGTGTTAGGATTTTTAGGGGCCTCTTTTAGCATGGCCAGATTCAACTTTAAGAGATGTGGTAAGACTTGAGCAGGAGTCATGTTTATCTTGGTGAATTTCCTTACAGACCTTTCCATCCTTTGCTGGTTATTTCTCGGCTGATCATTTCTCGGCTGGTTGTTTCTCGGTTGGTCTGATGCAGATTTTTGAATCATAATGGCCCCCACTTTTGGTCGTCTTTCGTTTCTTCCCTGATTTCTCTGGGCATAGACAGCAGACACTTCCTTCTTTCCAGTGAAGGGCTTTTTTACAGCTGTAGAGGTAGATGTATCTTTCTGAATTTTCCCGCTTCTAATACCCGCTTCCACCCTCTCGCCAGTTAGAATCAACTCAGTGAAACCTGCAGAGGAGCTTCCAATCAGGTGATTAAAGAAAGGACCTGACAGAGTTCCCAAGAACATGTCCACTAGCTCTCTTTCAGATAAAGGTGGCTGCACCCTTCCATCCAAATCCCTCCATTTCTGGGCGTAGTATTTGAAACCCTCACTGGTAGCCATGGCCATACTCTGTAGCTGAGTACGGGTTGGCACCAAGTCGGCGTTGTATTGATACTGTTTATAGAAGGCGGCTGCCAAGTCTTCCCAATTATGCACATCAGACCTCTCCAACTGGTAGAACCAATCCAGCTGCGTCCCCGATAATCTATCCTGGAAAAAGTGGACCCACAGGTCTTTGTCAGAAGAATGTGGTTGAATTTTCCTGACATAAGATCGTAGGTGCATCTTTGGGCAAGACACCCCATCGTACTTAGCAAACAGTGGCACTTTAAATTTAGGAGGGATTACAATTCCAAAAACCAGCCCTAACTCCTCAAAGTCCAGCCCATGCACTCTTTGTATCTCCATAGCAGCTAGGCGTTCTTCCAAGTTCTTGTATTTGTCATCAACTGAAGGGTACTGCTGTTCAGAATAGTCCTCGTCCTCCTCTTCTTCTGCTTCAGAATCAGATGGCACTGTAGTTCCCTTACCTTTTCCTTCCCCCTCTTCAAATGTTGATGGGAATTCCAAAGTCCGTTTGGCTTGTCCTTTAAACTTTCTGCCCAAGATAGCCACACCAGCTCTCTTCTTCTTCTTTTTCTCTTTTTCTTTCTCTAGTAGAGTCTTGAGCTCCTCCTGCCCCTTGGCCAAGGTCAAGAGTAGCTGTTGAAATTGTGAATTCTGAGCTTGTAAATCTTTGACCGTTTGTTCAATATCCATCTTGCTGAAATAAACAGCAGAGAGATGAGGAAACTTGGTATAAAGACCTGCTTATGCATATGATGAATGATATGTATTCATGTAATGCTTTCAAGGATTCAGCAATTCAAATTTGTTTTAAACAAAAAAGAAACACGCGTCATATTAATAAGATAGAATTTGTTAGTACATCAATGCCCCTTGGGAAAAATAATACAAAATTCTAAGGTGAAAAGACGTTGCGCATTCTCTTTGGTGCAATGTAGGTGTTGAGAGTCTGCTCTTCGTGAAGTAGCCGAGTGGGTTCCAAAACCTTCTTCTCTCTTGCGTAGAATTGGGCTTCGAAAGTATCGCACTCTCCCTTGAGATGTATCCAACTCCTTTGTAAGTCTTCGAGTGATGTTGGCATGTCAGGATGTAGGAGGGTGTATGGAACCTCTCCTTCCATAACAGGCTCTATAATCACAGGGAGAATGGAGGGGTAAGGCATCATAAGACTTTGGGCGCGGGTTCGTACCCACTTGAGGTAAGGCTCAAGAGGGATGGAATTCTTGTGTCCCAAGGTCTTACTGTCTACCTTGTTGGGCATCCTCCAAGCTCAGATGAACCTTTGTCGGAGTCCTTGATTGTCGTTGTCGAAGTCAAAAACTAAGCCTTGAATCAGCATATCATGTGGGCCATCCCTTCGGGCATACCCAAACGGTCTCAGAGCCAAGCAAGGGTTGTAGGTTATGCCTCCCCTAATGCCAAGTAGAGGAACATTATGGAATTCCCCACAATGGTCAATGATGATAACATTTTCTTTTGATCGAGAACACCAATGAATATCTGAATGTGTAAGTGTCATCAATCGCTGTGACCACCTCAAACCTTGCTCATTCTTCAAAACTGATTGGGGAAGATGAGAAATAAACCATCTTTCCAGTAGAGGAGTGCAACACATGAGAACACCTCTTTTCCTCATTGTACGAGTGTGAAAAGAGTGGAGAATATCCCCAAGCAATGTAGGCACCGGGTTGCGAGACATGAAGATTTTGACAACACTCACATCTATGAGTTGGTCAGGGTTAGGGAACAAGACCATCCCATAGATGAGAAGAGCTACAATCTCCTTAAAAGCTTGCAAGTCTAGAGAATTCCAACAGCTTTGGGCCTTCTCAAACAAGAACTTTGCCAAGAAACCTTTGACACCACTTCTAGTTTCCCAATATGTTGTGATATCAGATGAGTGCAAGTGTAAGGCTTGAGCAATCTCTTCTGGATTTGGATCTCTTTCCGCACCATTGAAGGGTAGTTGATTGAGAGTAGGAATCCTCAGGAGTTGAGAAAATTCCTCCAAAGTGGGCACAAGTTGGTAGTCAGGAAAGGCTTGCTTTATCAAAGTAGTATTATGAACTTTATGCCATTTTTGGATTAATCTCTTGTACAATGCTCCATAGGTCAGAATAAAGCCAATATCCATTGAATTTGCATTTAATTATGGAGTGTATAAAGGATTAGGACCTGTAATGCAAGGTACAAGCATGCTAGGACAGATTTGCAACTTGATGCATTGTGAAAAATGACTTGAACAAAAGTGACAAAATGCCATTTTCTCTTCTTCGATTCTCCCTAACCACAAATGATCTTGGAGAGTTCTTGGACATTTTGGTAAGCTTGTAACATGCTATACAATCCATATTTGAAATAAATTTTGAGATACCTCTTGGAACTAGGTGAAAAGTTGCCATGAAGTTAGGTCAAAAACCTGCCTAAACTAGGGCAAAATTTCACTAAGTTAAAAAGTTTATGGATCCCTATTCACAAAATCATAACTTGAGATCCAAGCATCTTTTGGGAAAACTTTGTGAATCAAAGTTGTATATTTCATGTAGGACTACAACTTTCATGTTAGAAGTTTTCTTTGAATCCAATTGCATCATGGTGAAAAAGTTGTGGAAAGTTGGGAAAAAATAAGAAATTTTCCATAAGAAAAATCCTAAGTTATGAAAAATTTCAAATTAAAACCCTAATTTGCAATTTTAGGTTTCTTGGTCAACAAGTTTCACATTTTGACATATCTTGATGAATTATGACCCTTGTCACTTGATTTTGACCAAAAAGTCAAAGTTTGACTTTTCAGTATACAGTTGATTTTTGATTAGTTGACTGCAAAAATTCATCTGTCAATCCTATGCATTTGAGATCTTTTGAACTATGTGATTAGGTCAAGATGATGCTATTGAGTCCTTGAAATCATTCTTGAACCCAATTGGTCATTGGCTACGTTAAAAATCAGAAATTGCCCTTTCTTAGTTAAAACCCTAATTTTGACCATTTTGCCCTTTTGATGATCTGATCAAATTTCTTGAGGAGTTGTGATCCAAAATTGATCAAATGGTGCATAGGAGCCTATAATGTTGTTGTGGATAAAAAATTATGAAGTTTGACTGTAAACTGGCCATGGTTGACTTTTTCCCCAATATAGCTGATTTTTAGGTCAACTGTCCAATTGATTGGACAAAAATGTGATTCAAGGCTTGAAACTTGACATGAGTAATCTTAGGGGTCCAAGATGGTGTATGAAAGTCACATGAAGTATTTATGGTCCAAAATTCCTTGTGTAAACTCAAACCCTAATTTCAGGTCATCAGTGCAAGGTGAGGTCTTGAGCTGAGCAAACCCTAATCCTGTCTGGAGTCCAAGAAGTCTTGTGAGGAAAAATATTGATAAATGAGGGAAAATTTTGGAATACAACACACCTCCTCTATAATGTACCTTCTGCGGTGAGGCTTTTGTTGGGAGGCATTTTTCTTGGGTGGCATTTTTTTTCTATTTGAAAGAAAAACATTAAACAATGAATGTTACATAAAAGATAATATTACACAAGATAATATATATATATATATATATATATATATATATATATATATATATATATATATATATATATATATATATATATATATATATATATATATATATATATTTTAAAGATGATATTACACAAGATTATTTTGAAAGATAATATTACACAAGAGTTATTACATAATACATATTCAAATTATTCATCATCATAATCTTCATTGTCTTCATCGGATATCAAGTTATTGTCTTCAGACTCTCCTAGCTCTTCATGCTCTTCTTCCACGAGGTTTGTTGGCAACAAGATAGTTGCGTCAACTTGTTGACCCTCAACTTTAGTATCACACAAACTTATAATCTCCTCAGTTTCAATTACCTCATTAACATGTGAAATCTCATCATCTTTTTATGCAACATCTTCCATTACTTCGTCAGTATCAATGTGACCCATTGGGTTGGACTTGATTACAACACACCATCCTCGTTTGTGTGGGGTAATTGAAGGATAAGGTACATAATAAACTTGCCTGAAATTGTGTGCCATTATGAAAGGGTCATACTCTTTGTACTTTCTATCTATTCGAACCTCAAAGGTGTTATATTTTTTTAATCAATTTTTGTTCCTCTGGAAGATGGATCATACGAATCACAATAAAACAAGACAACTTTATTTTCCGAGTCCATATATTTATAGACCAATTCATAAATATGTGCGATAACCTCATAGAAGTCATCCTCACCATCGTCTATAACTCCTTTTACGACTACACGACTATTTATAGTTTTCCCCCCTTCACTCCAAATCTCAGTGTGAAATTTGTAATTGTTTACAAAGTATGTGTGCCATTGATTCACACGTTGACGAGGGCCTTCAGACAAACTTCTCAAATGTATTATTTCAGGACTTGGTGCAACAATACATGATAATTGTTGCTTGAACCATGCTGGAAAATAGGCATGTGTGTAACCGGTCGATGGTTGTTCGCCTGTGCTTTGATAATAGTAGGTACTAAATTCCCTATTTTGAAAAAAAATATAGTTTAGAGAAGGTTACAAGTCTTAACCAATAAAACTATACCTAATTAAATATACTTACTCAAGATATGGTTTAACTTTAACGCAGTTAATCAACACATGAACATGGGCATATTGCATTTCTTTTTGAGAAAGTCAAAGCTCATCCGTCTTCCCTGAGGGATGGCCTGGACGACCGAAAACTGATAAGGTGAATTGACTTCTTTCACAGAAGTGAACTTTGTTCCTTGTGATTCTTGGAATCAACATCATGTGATTGAAATAATGAGAGAAAAAAATGTGATGTTTCGCAATGTAAATAATATGTAGAAATTGATCCCTCAACTCTTGCCTTATTTTTCACTGATCGCTTGAATCACCCATGAATCATTCACATGGATACGTCAATCTATATTGAACAGGTCCACCTAGGAAAGCTTCATAAGCAAGATGCACAAGGAGATGCTCCATAGAATCAAAGAAACCTGGTGGAAAGATTTGCTCCAACTTGCAGAGAATGACAGGAATATTTTGGTCCAGTTTAATGATGTCGTCTACTCTTAAAGTTGACGCACAAATGTATCTAAAAAATTAACTAATCTCAGTTATTAGATTAAGCACATTCTTGGGAAGTGAGCTGAATATAATTGGAAGCAATTGTTCCATGAAAACATGACAATCGTGACTTTTCATTCCATGCATCTTCCCTGTTGAGGCATCAGCACATCTTGCCAAGTTAGAAGAATAACCATCAGGCATCCTCAAATAATTTAACCACCGACGTACTGCTTTTGCTTCTTTGGGAGTAAGAGTGTAACAAGCCTTGGGTTTTAATAATTTTCCATTTGGTCGAGGTTTCAACTCCAATTCTTTTCGATTACACAAAAGTTCGATGTCTTTTATAGCCTTCTCATTATCCATCACTGTGTTAAATATATTTATCAAAAAAATTCTTCTCAATATGCATAGCATCAAGATTATGTCGCAACAAATTATCCTTCCAATAGGGGAGGTCCCAAAAAATACTTTGTTTTGTCTAATTGTGAGAATCCCCATATCCTTAAATTCTGCGTGCTTCACCATTATCTGTGAATTTTGGTAGGTTACGATCACTATTATATACTTCATTCAATAACAATCGTTGGGGAGGTAGATCTATTACTTTTTTCCTTTTCTAAAAGCATTCTTATTTCTTCTAAATTCATGGTTTGCAGGTAAGAACCCACGGTGACAGTCAAACCACAAACTTTTCCCACCCTTATCCGAAGTAAACGCTTTTGTGTGACCCATGCAATGCGGACATCCCATTTTACCATGCGTACCCCATCCAGACAACATGCCATATGCAGGAAAGTCGTTAATTGTCCATATCAAAGAAGCTCGCATATTAAAGTTTTGTTTAAGATACACATCATAAGTACACTCTCCCACCCACAACCTCTTGAGATCATCAATTAAAGGTTGCAGATAAACATCTATTCCTGCCTTTGGACTCGACGGTCCTGAAATGATGCATGTCAAAAACATGTAAGGTTTCTTCATACACATCTCAGGAGGGAGATTGTACGGGGTAACAATAACTGGCCAACAAGAATATGCATTTGCTGACAAATTATAAGGAGTGAAACCATCAGAGCATAATCCAAGTCTGACATTCCTGGGTTCTGCTGCAAATTCATGATGAAATCTATCAAAGTGTTTCCATGCCCCGCATCGTGCCGGAACTAATTCTGTTTGTATAGTGCCATGTCATTTGGCTTGCATTGTGCATTAATGCAAACATTCTTTGTAACCTAGGTATTATTAGTAGATAGAACATTGACTTCACTGCAACTCATTTTTTCTTTGATCAACTCCTTTACTGTGAACTAAATACCCCGAACTATTGCAAAACTTACATTCCTCCAATTCCCCATCATTTGTACCAAACTCATTGTCATAAAACAATATGCGACCTCTAATGCATCAGTCAGTCTTTTTTACTTCTAGTCCCAACTTTGAGACCATCCTCTTTGCATCATAATAACTTGTAGGCATGTTTTCTTTCACAGGAGTCGCGTCCAACATCATTCTCTCAAAGAATTCCAAACACTGATCAAGAACATTCCAATTTGACTTCGCAACCAAAAGTCTAAAACACATTGATAGCCTAGAGACAAGAGACCCCTTAAACAATGATATATTTATTTCTTTCAACAACTGATAAAACTTTTGTGATTTCTCATTTGGGAGATCTCCTGCGTCAAAGTCTTGAGGTTCATCATAAGCCACATTCACCCTTAATGCATCACTGGCCATATCCTCGACTAGATTAAATTATTCCTGGCATTGCATGTGTGATGAACTCCCTGGATCATCTGTATTTATATCTGGTCCAACACGTGTTTGACTGCTAGAAGCCTCTATATTCATCTCTGACATTTTTCCCCGTTAGAAGTCCAAACCCTATAATTTGGCCTAAAACCCACTTTCTCCGAGTGATGTTTCACTTCACTATGGTCACTAATAATATTTTTGCAACCACACTTTAAACATGGACATCTTACCCTTCTTTCGCTTCGACAATATTCTTGACCAAACGCATATGAGAGAAACCCGACAACTCCTTCCTTAAAATGCAGTTTAAGCCCACGTCTTCCAGAAAACAATCTATCGTACATCCAACTACGATAGAATTGATAATATTCCATACTACACATGTTCATGTTTAATTTTATTAAATAAAATGAGGATTGATCTATCAACAAATATTTAAATTTTTGTCGATAATATCATATATCTAGTTATATATAAAATTGAACATATATTTACTCTAGTTAAACAATTTACTCTAAAAATAAATCATATATTACTATTCAATTATTCTAAATAAATCATATTCTAAATATTACTATTCAATTTATTCTAAACATATAATTCTACAAATATATATAAATATATATACTTTTAAAATATATTTGCTTCATCGTTTACTAAAAATACTATGATGTTTTTATATAGACATATATTTCTTAGTCCTAAACATATATTTTATAGTCCTAAACATATATAAATGTTTATTTATTTTCAAAATATATTTAATTTTTTTGGGTCCTAAACAAACTACATATTTATTATTAAAATATATTTACTTGTTCTTACTCTTGAACATATAAATTATATATTTGTTTGATAATAAACTTTAAATAATTTTTTAATCCTAAACATAAACTATCTTCTTTTCATTTAGAGATATACAAAGTATTTATTTAAGTAATAAATATACTATTTATATAAAAATATATAATTTTTAGAAACTATATTTTTGAAAATTATATATATTTCAAAAAAACTATGTTTACTGTTTTATAAATAAGTATTTCCGTATTTCAAAAAAATATACTATTTATATAAAAATTTATATTTTTAGAAACTATGTATACATATTTAAAAATCATTTTATTTTGAAAATTATATATATTTTATTTAGAAACTTTAAAAAAAAAATCAAATATATAATATATATATTGAAAATTATACATATTGTTTTTTATATACATATACTATTTTTATAAATACTTATTATACGTACTATTTTTATACATACATATTTGTTATAAATACTGTTTTTCAAACATATTTATTATAAATGTTGTTTTTTATTAATATATATACTATTTCTTAAATATATAAATATTTATACTATTTTTTCAATTCTTTTAAAGAAAATCAAATATATAATATATATTGAAAATTATACATATTATTTTTTATATACATATACTATTTTTATAAATACTTATTATACATATTATCTTTATACATATATATTTATTATAAATATTATTTTTCAAACATATTTACTATGAATTTTGTTTTTTTAAATATATATACTATTTTTTAATATATATCATAAAATAATATATTTTTTCAATTATTTTCTCTCTCTCTCTCTCTCTCTCTCTCTATATATATATATATATATATATATATATATATATATATATATATATATATATATATATATATATATATATATATATATATATATATATATATATATATATATATATATATATATATATATATATATATATATATATATATATATATATATATATATATATATATATATATATATATATATATATATATATATATATATATATATATATATATATATATATATATATATATATATATATATATATATATATATATTTAAATTATTTAAAAAAACAATATATAAATCAAATATCACATATATTAAAAAATATATATTTTTTCAATTATTCTATATATAAATAATTTCGAAAATAATTTTTTTTTCCAGTTTATAAACCAAATATTACAAAACAAATATATATACACAAATATATCTACAAATATATAACAAAATGAAAATTTTATAATAAGAACCTGAAATTGATGGACAGAAGTTCTTGAAGTTTTCTACAAAATTTAGCTCCCTTTGGATATATCAATTAATACCTGAAAACAAAAATTATATTACACATTAACATTGAAAATAAATTAAATACATAACAAAATAATTTAACATATTTACCTGAAAATTATTTGTGTGAAGGTTGTGATTGAAATTTTAGGTTTAATTTAGGGGAAAGAATGAGAAGAGGAATACTGCAATGGTATTTGGTTTGATGAAACGTTCAAAATTATAACAAGGAATAAATAACTGAAGCGCTGAAATAGTGTTAATATTAGCGAGGGGTAGCCCCACGGAAATGAAACGGTCAAAGCTCATGTGTGGTAGCCCGTCGTTAATTTATGCATTGGAAACAACCCCCTGCACGTGGAGTCTGCACACTACCATGACTAGACTAAAGCTGTCTAGGTGGCGTGGGATAGCCCCTCACTATTGTCATGTTGATAGTTAGTTTGGGGTTGCCCGTCGCAAAATGCAGAGGTTTGCGCGCCCATTTATTTTCCCAGAAGTGTGCCCCTCGCAATTCAATATTTTAAAATTCAAAATTCCCCTCTTTTAATTTTGCAAGAGGGGTAACCCCATGCAATTTGTTTTTTTTAATATTTTTTTCCTAATCTACGCTTTGCGAGGGGCTATACCCCAAGCAACCTTATTTTTTCTCTCAGGGGTTTAACCCCTGGCTAAATCCCCAGGAAAATTTCATTCTTTCTTGTAGTGTTTTCTTCTTGATCTACATAGGCTTCAGATATTTGAATGTTTAGCGTTGAAGCTTTTTGTAGAAGAATCTTTCTCGAGCCTTAGAACCAAAGTCTTGGAGTCTTCAGAAATTGTCACACAAAACCTTGTCTTCAGAGTCTTTAGCACTTGATTGTAATAACTTCCTTTTCTTCAAATTATCGAAACTTGTTAAGCAAAACGTTGTCTTCATAATCTTCAGAACTTGTACCATACAAAAGTAAAGCTTTAGAAGGCCTCCAAAGCTAAACCACAAAGCCACGATCAGAACTTCTTGTACTAACATTCCTAAGATACCTTGCAGAAGATCAGTTTATAACCTTGACTTTAATGAAACATGTAACCACATGTTTTCTTCTAGAGTGTATGTTCAGAATTTGATTACATCACACGCCTTGTACAAGAGTTAGAACATTATAGCAACAACTACACACTAGACGAAACCATTAGTGTATGCAATTGTTCTCTAAGATAACATTTGAAGTTATCATCAAACTCTCAAGGCCAGATTTAGGAAACACTTCTTGTTCTTACAAATTCCCCCTTTTTGATAATGATAAAACCATGTATTTTGATAGAACAATTTATACAGGGTAATCACCATAATCGACAAATTTAGAGTTAAGCTCATAGCTCCCCCTGAATCTGTTAAACCCAAAATTTCATTTAAGCTTGCTCAGAGTCTCCCCCTGAGCCCAAGACTCACAAAATAAATTTTGAGCAATCAAAACATAAGAATAGAGAAATAACATTTCCCCACAGCAACTCATCAGAGTGTGGCTAGAATACCCGGTCTTCATCTCAGAATCTGGTTTCTATCAACACTTGATGAAGAATCAAAACTTAATTTGAGCCTGATTGAATAATGCCACACATTATGTATCAGATCTTCTAGACCATGACTCTGATATCACAACCAAAACACTAAGATTCTCAAGCATCAAAGTTTGATCTAATATTCTCCACTGAATCAGACATTCAGACAGTTCACAACTTCTAAATAGAGCATATGTTGCTGAAGCACACGTATTAAAGCACGTATTCTAAGTGGCATCTCTGTATGAGATCATGCATCAAAATATTGACTTGTATTCTTTCCAAGAGAGCACAACTTCTGAGCTTTGTGTATGAATTCCATATTTTTAGAAAGTTAACAACTTCCGAATACGATGATATCAAGTAAGATTACCTTACTTTCAGTAAGTTTTTAACTTCTAAATTGTGTTTGTTACATCTGTTTGAATATTCATATATACACAAGATGTACAACATCTTATATATAAAATCAGAGTTGAATTTATCCATAAGGTTTTCAACCTTTGCATTAGGATCTTCATCTTCAACCTGTCTTTAAATACTTGGTGAACTTGTTTAGAGTTTCCAGATTAAAACATCAAACAAACAGTTAGTAGCAACAACATTATACATGTTTGTTTATGCGTTATCAAAATCATATTTTACTTTCCCCCCTTTGTCAGAAATAAAAAATTTAATAAAAGGATAGAGAAGAGAAATTGATAAAACGTTTAGAGATTATAACAAAATCACTCGATGCTTATTAATTTGATCTTTTATTTAAAAAATATATGTAAGCAAAATTTTGAGAGATAGATATGCAACATAATATTTCATGCTGATACTTTTTCTTTGTCAAAAGATGAATTAGAGATAGGTTGATGACAATAGTGTTTTGACAAATAAGACATCCTAAAGAAGACATATTTAATTAGAGTACTAGGACACTAGCTTAGACTTCAAACACTTTGAACCTCTCATCAAACAAAGCATTTTTCTTGCGAACTAAGCCTTTCAAACAATCTTGACTACTTAAGCTAATTCAAGCAGTTCGGATAGGACACGCCCATAAGGAGTAAAGGATTTTTCAGAGACTCTGGAATACGAGATTGATTCCTTTAGATGATTGAAAATCATAGCTGACATATTAACTGGAATATTATTGAGAAGGAAGAAGAGAAGGCACTTATCCCTTGGAAACACATCATCCAGATCTTCTCCTCTAGGATGAAGGTTCGTTAGTAAGAATCAAAACTAGATTCTAGTAAGAGGTTTTAGGTTGTCTGGATTGTTAGGGTCATACCCAAGGGAAGTGTCATGAATGGTTGGGAAAATATCAAAATCCATGAAGTCAAAACTAGCATGATCAAAGGAGTTAGATTTAGGAGGATACCCAATTGCTTTAGCAATGGAAGAGCGAGCGATAACAAAAGGAATACCACAGATAATCGATTTAATATAGCTTCCATGACTGCTAACAGATGCATAAAGCCATAAATTTTCACAATATTAGAGTAGATGGGACCTCGTAGCATAACAATATACCCTGTCCAACCCTGACTTTTGATACACATGTTGATGAGACCGTCATCAGACATGCTATTAGACCATTTCTCATAAAATACCTCTAGAAGGTTTTCGTCTCCATGAAACTTCTGAATAGCCATATGATGCAAGAGTTTCTAGAAGGGACTGAAAGGGATATAAAGAGAGAACAATGACTGAAACTTGATGAGAGACTAAAATAGGATGGATGACATAAATAGACACGAGAATGTTTGACAGATGAGACGATTGAGTTACTATAGAGTAATCAATCTTTAAGACACCCAACACAATTAATGGCTGATGAGAAAGAATCAGACGACTTCATAGACTTCTAAAATTAAAGGTTATTGAAGGATAGGTTATGACACTAATTAAGGTAGGTCATGCACGGGAAATCTTTTGAATTTGAAAGCCAGATTTTATCTTGTCATTTCAGTCAGGAGCACAACAATAAATATTATCATCTATTCCTAAGAAAGTTAATTGCTTTAGGATTGCTTATGAGTATAAATCCTTTTTAATTTAAACATTTCCTGTCAAGATAGATTCTAACTAGTAGAAATATCTATAAGTACTTTGTTGGAAGGCGTATAAATATTGAACTGATGTATCTTAATTATAGTCAGGTCACCTTCATCATCCACTTTGTTTTGGAGTCTGATCATTAGAGGCTCTTGATTGAACATCTTCTAAACATCTTTCTTTTTCAACAGCAATTCCATTACTTTCAAATTGTAATCTCCATACCTGTAAGTTTATCAGCTATCTTTGAATTTTCAGAGTCAAGTTTATCATCAAATATAACATGTATTCATTCCAAAAAAATATGTTTCAGTGTTATATACTATGTAGCCTTTTGAGCTTTCAGAACATGATACCATTTTGAGCATTAGAATCAAACAAGTTCAATTTTTCTTTAGAGGTCATGATAAAACAAGAGCCTCCAGTTGATGAGGATAGGAAATATTGGTTTCTTGTTTTTCCATAATACTTAGCAAGTTATTTTAGGAATAGGTCATATGATGACACTATTATGAAAATAACATGTTGTTCTTACATCCTTTTCCCAGAAGTGTTTTGCTATATTGGATTGACAAAGTTTGAGATTTCATCTCACATAGAACTTGAGTAAAGAAGGTGGTGAGTACAAAATGTGTCCCATCTTTTTATTAGAAAAGCTTCACCTAAGTCCACTTGCTGTAGTTATTTAAAATAACTAATACTTACTTCTTTTCATTGATTGATATAGTTTTCACTTAAACAAATAAATGTGTAGAAGTTTCAATGGTTTGGAGAAAGAAACAACATTCTTTTCTTTGACATAAGTTTTTGAAAATTTTGTCCTCCTGATATGCTTCACAGAAAGGAATATGAAGTAAACTTTAATTAAGGCAGGCCTTTGATAAATTCAAGCGTGTTCAGTTGAGAAAACTTTCTCATGCTGACAAAACTTAAAAATTTGAGTCATGACCACTGCTTCTTATTAACATTCATGAGAAAACTATTTTTAGTTTTATAAGGTCAGAGAGCCTGATCTCATAAGTGTTGTTTCTCTTTCTTTCATTGAAAAGGATATAGCCATCCTAATAGCTATTGTTCCAGAGCCTGTGATTTCTTTTGATCACCTCTGAAACCCATGATAATTTTAGGCTTAAGTTCCATACTTTGGAACATATTCCTTTTTCCCATAATGTGTTACAAGTAGCCAGAGTCCAGGTACCAAGACAGGTGTTTCAATTGCACTACTAAGGATGGTTGTAACATAGATTATCTTATCCTTTGGTACCCATGATTTCTTGGGTCCTTTCTTGTTAGTTCTACTAGAGTTGTGAACTTTGGTCTTAACAGAGGAATAATCACATTTTTACAAGAATTAAAACTATATGTTTTAGCCAATTGATTCTCACCGGATTTAGAATTAGATTTCTCTTTATCTTTTCCATATTCTTTTGGCACAAACCCGACAGGCACAAAATGATAGTATAAGGTGGTTGGTATGTTTTCCTTATCAAGTTTAGAATTTTCATGAGGATCATAACTAATACCATTAACTCCATTTTTGCTTACACCATAGATCCTGGAAGATGGCACGCTTCTCCATATGCTCTTAGCTAGAAATTTCTTGAAGGATTTGTCATATTTCTCAATGGCACCATCAGTACTTTCAGCGGCTTCTGGAAGAGTTCCCGTGCCTTTAAGGGTAGAGTTTTCATCTTTCAATAAAAAATTCCATCTTTTAAAATAAAAATATCTTCCTTCATCTTACTGATTTTAACAGATACAAATTTATGGGTCTTTTTGAGATCCTTGAACTGAGTTCTGAGTAACTCATGTTTTTTCCGAATTTCAACTAAGGAGAATGTTAATTCAGAATGAGTAAAGTCAGAGAGTACCTCTTTGCAGAGAACTTCTTCCGTTTCTGAAACAACTTCTTCTTCTAAGGGGAATACTTCACTAGGTGTTCCAATATGAGCCGTTAGCACTATGTTAGCATGTTCTCCATGTGAGTCGTAGTCAGATGAGTCTAAATCATCCCATGTTGCCATTATCCCTTTCTTCTTGACTTTGAGAGATTTCTTCCTTGGTATTCCCTTGTTTACCATGAAAATTGGTAAACAACAGTTGATCTTCCAAAAAGGATTACTTTGGTGACTTGCATGATCGATTAGATTGATCCTAGGATATATGTTGAGTTATTTATAAGTAAGTATGTTTACGTGAAAAGGGTTGAATGGAAAATTACGAGTAACAACAGGATATAGGCAAAAACTTTATAAAAGTGCAAGTAAAAAGGTAAGTAGAAAGGGTTGAGAAGAGTTTAAGGATAAAGGTTGAAAAGTGATAAGAAGTGCAAGTGAATGGCAGAGTAAAGTAAATTTGCAGTAATGATAAAGTTTGCGAAGGAATGTAAATGGCAAGGAATGTAAAGGAATTGTAAAGACTTTGATTGAAATAAAAGATGGTGTTTCAAACATACATTCTCAATATCTTTTCTCTCACAGCGGGTACTTAGATAAGATTGAGTGACTTGTACCATATGTTGAACACACCCGGGAATCTACATAAAATCCCTATATTTATACTAAAACTAAGTAAGCGTCGAACATTTTCCTCGTTCCAGGATGAGGACAAGTGTCCTCAGCATGTGCTTCAACTTCTATCTTCATGCCACATCGCTTTCCTTAACTGCCAAGTGAACTGCCTTTCCCTCCTTTCTTCAGATTCAAAATTAGTTACTGCTGATACAAAGCTTTTGGGTTGAAGTACAAAGTCTTTTCGGTCAAAGACTATTTCCAAATTAGAAAATCATCTAAGTGTCCCTTCTCCTCTTATCAAGGTTTCAACATGACCAACTTTAATAGGCTCTTCTGTCGAAATGTCTCCAACTTAGATTTTTTCAATCTATTTTTTGGCCAATAAGGCCAATATGTTATGGGTGTCAAATTTAGGAGCTAACAAATTGCCCCCCAAGAATGTCAATTTCGACGCAAGAAGAAATAGTCATTCTTTGATGTATCTATTCGACACCTATAAGCTTTTTGACCACAAAAGCTTATCGTACACTTTTTATCTTCCACCAACCACTGCTAGTGTCAGATTCATCCTTACACTTTTCCAAGACGTCACTATCAGTCAGCCGTTACACGTTGCCATGATGGCCATTATCCCTATAACCTAGGAAAGCATGGCGAACGTCTCAATTAACTGTCCGTATAACTACCTTAAAGCTCAACACGTGTCTCACTCACTCTGCAACATTAAATGGCTTTGTGGTAAAACACTCTTCCTTGGCCACTATAAATAGCTACGAGCACTTCTCTTTGGAATTATTTACAAACACCTGAAATTCCTTGTTTCCATGTATTCAAAAGAAACCTTTGAGAACTTCATCTCTTTCATCGTTCTTCTACCAACATAGCCATGGATTTCCTCTCAAACGCTCTAAAAAACCCCAAAACCAAAAATGCCTCTGATTCACAACAACAACCAGAAGTTTTCACAACTAGCTATATCCCTTCCTTGACTGGGGAACGAAGGTTCATTCCAGAAACCTTGACTAAAGAATGGTGTGATGCCTAAAACTCACTGGTAATCATTCCTGTTAGATATTATGGCAAATGTATGCCATGTCTAGTCCATTGTCTGCATGTATCGAAAAACCTAAGCAGAACATCACTTTCTTCCCAACTCACCCTAGGCTCAAGCCTATAGGTTGCGGAAAGAAGCCCAGAGATGAACCTGAGGATGTAGCTCCTGCTAATCAACAGCATTCTCAGACGAAAGAATACATAAACCTCCAGTTTATGAATAAGATGGAAATAGTGCAAACCCAAATCTGGAAAGACATGGGGATTTACGATCTGGTCATGCTATCGAAGAATGGGTTATCTTATTGTCCCCTCATGATGCTATCCTCTTTGTACTTTTGGGATAACGCACATTTCACCTTCCATTTACCTTGTGGAATGGTGACCCCTACTCTCTTCGATATAGCAGCCATTGGTCTTCAACCAACTAGTGACTACTTCGACCCAGAGGATATGTTTGAAGATACCATTGCGTTTTCTGCTACAAAACCTACATATACTACTTTCATCAACCACTTTCATGACAAATCCAACAACATTGTTTCTGAAGTGGAACAAATAGCTTTTTTAGCTTTGTGGTTGTCTCATTTTGTCTTCTGTACCAAGTCACTCCAAGTGACGAAGAAAATGCTCATTCTCTCTACTCAACTTCATCATGGCCACAATCTTTGTTTGGCTGAATTGATTTTAACCAACCTTTATGAGTCCATCAATAATGGTGTGAGTCAACTTAAAGTTATAGGTGATAGAGCCACTTTTCTCCTTTCTGGCTTCTCCAACTTTGGCTCAATGCCACGTTCGAATCATTTCTTCCCTAGAAGAATAAAATCAATGAGAAAGCCCCAGAGATCCTTAACAGAAGGGTCGAGGGCACCAGGTTGGCTCTATTGACTCCAACAGATGAAGGTCAACAATTTCAGAAAGCATTTACCAGCTTCATAATGATGTTTGCGAAGCGCAAGGAATTTGTTTCGACCATGGCTCCCTTTGCTAATTGAAAGGTTGGTCTGGTATGGTTTACTCGACCATATCCCTTGACCGAGGATGAGGATTGTGTCGAAGAGTATGTGGCTATTTGGGAGTCTTTTCTTCGCCCAATAATTATGCCACCGAGATTCAAAAGTTTGAAGAATCAACTGAGCTTGATTGCTTTTCAACTGAACCTCGTTTCTCACCAGTTTGGCATAATTCAATCACTCCCAAACCTAATCTATACCCGAGAAAAGTCTTTGATGTATTATAATGCAGCCTATTTGAAGGAGGCTGCTACCAAGCAAATTGGTAGGTACATTCGTCGAACTGTACTAACCTTTTCGACGTCAAACTCAACTTTCTGTCTTCGCCCATCTTTGAAGGATGGTGGAAGTAATACTACGACAAAGAGTTCTTCGATGAAAAAGACTTTGCTTACCATCTTCAAGAGGCGTTTTTGTTGGTCTCTGACAAGATCAAGAAATGTGCTCTTTCTTCTTTAGGGAAAATGCCTTATTTTTATTTGATTTAATCATTCGATATCTGGCTCATGTTCGCTTATTTTATAGCTGTATTAAGAACCATTGTGAAGAAATCCGCTGAAAGTGCAAAGGGTGGAGACCCTTCTGCAAAACCTCCCCCACAGGTATATACTTTTCGCCCTCAATTTACTTTAACACATCACCAATGCTGACATTTTCGGCTCTTTTCTTTTTAGGCCACTAAGAAATCTACGCCAACAAAGAGGAAAGTCCAGGAAGTTACACTCTCTAGTGATGATGAAGACACACCTCCTATGCCTCTCAACAGAAAGAAGAAGCCAACTCCCATTTATGAACCTTGCCCACAAACCAAGCTTAAGGTTACCGCCACCAGGCCTAAACCTACTCCTATCATCATTCAAGAGCCAGCTGAACAAGAAATAGCTGCTATAATGAATGATCTAAGTGAGAGCGACAATTCAAACCCTGGTGCTAAAGTTCCAACCAAGGTAATAATTTCGACCATCTAAGTTTATTCCTTGAATTAGTTTTGCAATAATTCTAATAACAATCTATCAATCCCAAGGACACTGCTGGCACTTCCAAACAGGCTCCCGTACCTATAGAAGATTTTGTCACCTTACTAAACAGTGAAGGCAATCCCACTTACAGGCCTTCTTCAGCGAAAGGATCTTTTGTAAGTTCAGCTAGTGAGGTGAACTAGACTTCTGAACATCAAACTGCAGCCATTGGGGAGCCAACTAAAGAAGTATTTAGTGAGGAAGATTCTGACTTGCCACACGCGAATCTCAGGACTCCACATGCTACCGATGATGAGCAGGGAGAAGAAGAAGAAGTTGAAATAGAAATGGAGGGTGCACCGAATGGAGGAAATCAAAATGAAGACAATCCTGCGTCTGTTGACAAAGGAAACTCCGCAGAGGGGGAGAGAAATCCTACAAACATTTAAGGTGTCCATGTCCGACTACAAGATCTATCAGTCGAAGAGAATGTGGCTCGTGTCACCAATGAAAGAGTTACTTCGACATGATATTGTACTAAAGAGGACTTGGTGCTACTTAAATAGAATAACCCTTTTAGCTATTTGAATTCCATTCTCGAAGGCAGAGAAAGTTCCTCTGATCAAAGACATGATGCTTCGACTGCATCTGGTAAATCTACTTCAGCTTCTCCCCTTGAAGAGGCGCTTCAGAAAGTTAAGGGTCAACTTTTTAAGAGAGATTTGATGTTGACCTTGGAGGGAGAACCCACTGCCCCTTCCTTTCTGAAGAATACTCTAAAAGCTGTTGACCTTCTTGTTGCCTCTCCTGATATATCTAGCATTATCTTGGACCTGACTTTTATCATTGATCAGGCTTCAGCTGATTACAATCGCCAAAGGACTCTCAATCGTGAAATTGAAGAGGCCAATGGCCGAGTAAGCGCTGCCTAGCTTACTGCTACTGAGTCAACTTCGAAGCTAAATGAGCTATCGGAGGAACGGGAAGCTAGGAAAAAAGAGGTCGAAGAGATTGACGAAAGTACAACCAGTATGAAAGATCAGATCAAAGAATTGGAGGCCAAGATCGCCGCAAATGACAAATGCAAAGAAGAGCTTCTTGCCGTCAGCAATGATTCTGAGAGCCAAGAGGAGCTTAATAATGGATTTAAATATGCTGAACAGGCTCAAGCCTTGGATGAAAATATCGAGGCTCTCCATCAGTCAAGGGCTCTGTGTGAAAGGCGCTTGGAACTCCAGAAGATGAAATATCTACAAATTAAAGCCAAACTTCCATTTTGATTTAGACTTCTTGTTTGTAAAATGATGTTTATGTAATGGCTTGGAGAAATTTTGGCTAATTTTAATGCATCTTCCATTTTGGATGTATACTTTAACTAAGATTAAACGCTGACTATTTTGACCTCTTGAAGTCCAGGTCTATACTTTTTTAAGTATTTACCATTCACTCTCAAGAGTCTTTTATCTTTATTTAATTCTTCGATCTCATAAGCACCACCAGAAAATGCTTGGATAATCTTAAAAGGTCCTTCCCATTTAAGAGACCATTTTCCCATGTTCCTATCCTTTCGATCCATTGGGAGAATTACCTTCCATACCAGATCTTCAGGCAAGAATGTCTTGGGTTTTACTCTCTTATTGTAAGATTTTTCCACTCTTTTCTCCTGTATCCTTAAAATATCTAAAGCTTTCAGTCTCTCTTCGTCTAAATCAACCCATTCATCTAACATCATATTCCAATAAGATTCAGAAGGTATATCTTGATGTCTCTGAATCCTTGTTGACTGCAGACAGACTTCAATTGGAAACATTGCGTCATGACCATAGGTTAATCGAAATGTTGTCGTTCTGGTAGCTTCTTTAGGATAAGTTCGACATGCCCATAAGATTTGATCCAACGTCTTATGCCAATTCCTTGGCTTTTCTCCTACATGCTTTTTTATTAAGCTAATTACTACCTTATTTGCCGCTCCGAATTGGCCATTGGCTTGCGCATAATAAGGTGTAGATGTTAACAACTTGAATCCCATTTATGTAGCGAATTCTTGCATTTTTTGACCAGTAAATACTGATCCTTGATCAGTTATTATTGTCTCAGGGATTCCAAACCTATATATAATGTTCTTTTGAATAAATTCAATGACATTCTTTTGGTCTACATTGACTAAAGGAATTGCTTTAATCCACTTAGTGAAATACTCCATGCCCACCAATATATATTTTTGGCTTTTAGACGATGCTGGTCGAATCTCTCCAATAAGATCCAAAGCCCATCCCCTAAAAGCCCACCCCCTTTTGCAAACTCAACACAATCTTTAAGCATAGTAGGCCAATATAATCCTTGTCGAAACATCAACCATTTCATTTTATGGCCTACTTGAAGTGCCCCACATGCCCCAGCATGTGTAGTCGAAAGGGTTATGTATGCCTCTGTTTCACTTAGGCATTTCAGTAGTACTCCTTCAGGCGTCTTTTTGAATAACTCATTTCCCATTAGAATATAAGTCAACTCCTTATACTTTATCTTTCATTTTGTCGAAGCCATTGCATTTTGCAAATAATCTACTATAGGCTTTCTCCAATCTTGTTTTGTTAGATTGTCTATGAACGAAATTTCGAAGTTTTCTTGGTCAGCGTACCCCAATTTTGTTGTTTCCAAATCTATTGGAGACAACTTGGTTGATGCTACTATTCCTCTAACTTCGATTGCTTGTTGCAATTTTTCTTTCGAAATTTTATACCCAGATGCAATATGTGCTAAGTCATTAGCCACTTGATTTTCCAATCTTGGTATATGTCGAATGTTGATCACTTCAAATTTTTTCAACAAACGATTGGCTATTTCAAAATATTTCTCTTATACATTTGTATTCTTTCGTAACTTGCCTTATGACTAACTCTGAGTCTTCCATTATTTCAACTCGAGTTGCCCCCAATTCCAACAAGATTTTAGGGCCAACAATTAGAGCTTCATACTCAGCCTCATTGTTCAAACAAGAACCTTCGATCTTGTACTTGAATGTTGTTGGAATTTAATTTGGAGAAATAATTAGAACTCCTACTCCAGTTCCATCTTTATAACTAGAACCATCGAAGTATAACTTCCAGGTTTCGATCTCCAAGTAGTTTAATGATTCTTCATTTATCGAGTGGTCAACTATAAAGTCTTCTACCACTTGACCTTTTACAGCTTTGAGAGGCATAAAGGTTAAAGAATACTCAGTCAATGCAAGTGCCCATTTGCCAATTCGACTATGCAAAATGGGTTTCGATAACATATATTTGAAAACATCAAAATGAGACGAAACATAAACATCAACTGGTTTAATATATTTCTTGAGTTTTGTACATGAGAAGTAAAGACATAAACATAGTTTTTCAACTTCACTATATCTAGTTTCTGCATCATTTAAAACTCTACTGAGGTAATAGATGGGTCTTTCGACACCATTTTAATTCTCTTGGGCTAACATTCTCCCTAAAGTTTTATCAGATGCAGCTATGTACAATCTCATACTCCTATTTCTACAAGGAGGCATCAGAATAGGAGGTTTGGTGAGGTATCCTTTGATTTTGTCGAAGGCCTCTTGTTGTTCTTTCCCCCATTTGAATCCTTCTTTGTTGAGTCGCAGTAAGGTTGAGAAGGATTGCGTTTTTCCACTTAAGTTGGATATAAATATTCTCAAGAAATTTATCTTTCCAAGTAGAGATTGCAACTCCTTCTCTCTAGTTAGCGCTTTCGCTTCCAAAATGGCTTTGGTCTTGTTCTGGTTTATTTTGATTCCCTTTTTGTAGACCATAAAGCCTAAGAAATCCCCGGCCTTTACACAGAAAGTGCACTTTAAAGGATTCATCTTTAGACCATAGCTTCTCATCCTTTCGAAGGAATGTCAAAGGTGGTCTATGTGATTCTTCCTTGAAACAGATTTGACAACAATATCGTCAATATAAATATGCATAAAAGTTTCAATAAAATCATGGAAGATAGAATTCATTGCTCTTTGATATGTTTCCCCTACATTTTTTAGGCCAAAAGGCATCACTACCCATTCATAAGTGCCTAAAGCCCCAGAGCATCAAAATGCTATTTTCGACACATCTTCTTCAGCAATAAAGATCTGATTCTACCCACAGTATCCATCAAGCATACTCATATACTCGAAACTAGCGGCAAAATCAACAAGCATTTCCGCCACAGGCATCGGATATTCATCCTTGGGTGTTGCATCATTTAAATCTCTAAAATCAATGCAAACCCTCAATGTACCATTTTTCTTTATAACAGGTACTATATTTGCAATCCATTTGACATACCTGGTCATTCAGATGAACTTACATTTCAGCAGTCTTTCGAATTCTATCTTGATCTTCGACAAGATATCTGGTGCAAAACGCATTGGAGTTTGCTTGACAGGCTTTTTCCCAAGCTTTATTGGAAGTTGAAGCTCCACCAATTCTCTTTCGAGACCAAGCATTTCATCATAATCCCACTCAAAGCAGTCTTTAAACTCCTTCAACAATTGGATTACTTAGACTCTCAGCTCTGGATCTATCTTTGCACTGATGTATGTTGGGCTCTTCACCAATCCTTCGCCCAGGTCTATTTCTTCCAGAGGATCTTGCGCTAGAATTTTAACATTGTTTTCCAACAGATCCTTTTCAAAACCCAAAGGCCCATCATCGTAGATGGCATCTAGCATTTGGCTTTGCACTTCCTCCCTTCTTAAGTCAGGTGGCTCTGGGTCGAATTCTTTCCCAGGGCCTTCAAGAAATGGAACTTGTTCATTAGCTTTGATAGCCATATACTTCACTTCAGTCTCTAAGGCCGCTCTCATTCTATTTTCGGCTACATATGCCGAAATCCTTTGCAATTCTTGTGACTCAGTCATAATCATTGAATTCACTTCCCTAGCCTGTTGGCCGTATATCATCAATTCCTCCAAAATCTATGTTGGACAAATCCTCCCTATCCCATTGAAACCCATGATCTGATTGCAGGTATAGGGAACATAAGGCGTTAGGTGTTGGCGCCAAGTCAAAATTTGGAGGATTACATGGCCCTATGTGGGCCAAATTTTTGTCGAAGCTTGTTCTTCTAACATTGTTGACTTCAACCATATAATAACTCTGGTCAACTTAGATATTTTCCACTATGCCATTTGGACGCCAGATTGTAACGCGCTGATGCATTGATGATGTCACTGCTCCTATGCCATGGATCCATTCCCTTCCTAGGAGAAGATTGTAACTGGGTTTCGCTGAGATGACCATGAAAATTGTTGGTCGAACGATAGTTTCCACTTTGATTTCCAATTGTATTACTCCCATAGTGGTCCCAATTCCACCTTCATAGTTCGATAGAACCATGTTATGGGGCTTGATGTCTTCATCTCCTCTGCCCAGATTTTTTAGCATGATGTGAGGGATTATGTTGATTGTATCCCCATAATCAACCAGAACCTTGTTGATGGTTGCTTCCCCTACTTTTTCCCTTATGAACAAGGGTTTGAGGTGATTCTTCATCTCCTTAGTGGGGCGTTCAAAGAAAGCATTCTTCTCTTCGACATAACCATTGTTCATAACGTAATAACATCTTGGCCTATGTTTTTCCATCTCCTGTTTGACCTCCCAGTCAGTCTCTTCGACTTTGACTTGTTGGTCATACTCCCTGGGTAACACTGGCACCATATTGACCATGATATCTAGTGTAGCATCAGACCACAAATCACATTTATCTTTTGATTCATTTTATCCAGGCCACATCAATCTTTTGGAAACTGGCTCTCTTTCCAAAGGCTTTCTTGGTTTGCCCTTTCCTTTTATTTGTGGCACATTAGTGCTTGTTTATGGTTGGGGCTCTTCTGTAGCCTCTCTTTCAACTTTTCACTGTCTTTGATATCTCCTCCATTGAGAGCGTGTCATGGAGTTCTTTCCTTTGTAGTTGCTCGACACATGAGCCACTTTATTTGTTGTTGTTTGAAATTCCTTTCTATAGGCCAAGAAGGATCCTCTTGGCATATCGAATGTCGTCCATTTTTCCTCGTTGGGCCTTTTCCTGCTTGCTATTTTCAACCAGGTGTCCACAAGGACATTTGTTGGAGGCCTGAATGTTGGTGGCCTATTCACCTAATTGATTGGACCCTTTTGATATCCCCTTCTAGGGTCATATCTTACCTCAGGATCCATGTTCGGTTGGGCATTGGTGCCCCATTTCTTCTTTTCCGCATGCATATCTTGTATGTGTTCAACAGTTTTTTTGTCGAAGATAGAGCTGCATCATGGGCACAACATGACTTCTGAATTCTTTTTCTGGCATCTTTGCAGAAAGTCTTCCAGATTTTCATTTTCTTAAGGAAATACAGTTTTGTTGATTTCCTCTTGTCTAATGGCATCTTCTAAAGCCTTAGGTTCAGATACTTCAACCATATTGATTTTCACATTGCTCTTCCCAGCTATATTCAGCTTTTGCATCTTGGCTTCTAGGCCCTCCGTCGAACCTGTGACAGCAGCCAAGTAGGAACCTACAGCAGTTCCTTTGTTTGAACCTTCAGTGGCCTTTTCTGTATCATTTCGACAGCTTCTTTGCTAACATCTTTAGTGAAACTACCAAAGACAGGTTTGTTGATGAAGCTTACTGAGACTTCAACCATGTTGATGCTTGAAGGTTCAACATAGTTGGCATCAACTTGCAATGGGTTTGTGCCAATCTTCATGGGTGGTTTGTCAGCAAACTCAAGCCTTCCATCTTTGATTGCACCTTGAACGAGATCCCTGAAAAGGAAACATTGTGAGGTTTTATGGCCCAAAAAATTATGATATTTACAAAAACCTCTCTTTTTCCTTTGATCTAAAGGCGGAATTTTTTCCCCAGGGGGCACTATCATCTGGCCATCTTTAACTAACAAGTCAAATATTTTGTCACATTTTGTGACGTTGAAACTATATGTTTTCTTTGGGAACCTATCATTATTCTTCTCTGATTCCGTAGGATTCTTCCCATTTGAGGGTGTTAACAGTTTGCAACAATATGGTGGTCCTTGCTTTAATTCTACTAAATCGGTCTCACTCTCTTCGACAATTATAGGATCACCAGTGGTCTCTGGGTCGCCATCATCCATTTTGACATACGCTACCCTTTCTCTTCGATGAGTTTTATTCGCTTTAAATTTTTCAGCCTTAAGACGTTATACATTTCGAACTCTATCGGCCAATTGGGCCATATCTCCCAGGTATTGGGTATCTAATTTCTTCCTAATGGAATAATCTAGACCTCTTCCAACTATTTCGACCAACTCATGTTCCGATACTTGTGTAAAGCATCTGGCTTTGAGCAGTCAAAATTTGTTCAGATACTCATCAATTGGCTCAGTGAACCTGCTTTTCACACTAGCCAATTCTTTCAAACTTATTTTGGTTTGTCCCATATAGACCTGTTCATGGAAAAATCTCTCCAACTGATTTCAATTGTGGATCAAATTGGCTGGAAGTGTGGTAAACCAAGTGAAGGCATTTTTGGTTAAGGAACTTGGGAAATACTTAATCCTAAGTTTCACATTATTCGAAATTTCCCAAGCCTCTATCAAATACCTTGCCAGATGTTCGACAGTGGACTCTGTCGTATCCCCTGAAAACTTGGTAAACTTTGGAACTTTCCACCTAGGGGGTAAATCTGTTTGCAAGATATAATTAGATAATGGAGATGTAAAGTTTGGCCTATGAAAGCCAATGTTCACTCCATTCTGTGCCATGATCCTTTCGACCATGGCTGTCAAGTTATTATCTCCCACATAGTTATGGTGTCGAACCCGCTGTATTACCTCATCAGCATTTTGGTTTCTATTTACCATTACTATTTCTTGTTCGACAACTCTAGGGATTTGTGGGACAACCTTGGGTATTTCGAATCTAGGTTGTTTGATTTCCATTCTATGGTTCATTCCAACTGGCTATGGGTTCTGGTTAATGGTCATGTCATCCTCTAAGACTACACCTTGATTTCCTCTTATCAGCTCTCTTTGCAGTTGTCGAATAGGTTGGGGAACCCTAAAAAATTCAGCCATACACGTCATTTGCGCTGTCATTTGCTGATTCGACTGGGTGGTATTTTATATCAGAGGGTTTAGCACTGTACTCAAAGTTTGTGCCAACATTTGCACTATGTCATGGCTACTTTCATCCATTTGTTGCCTCAGAATTGCTGTAGAAGCATTTGTAAGGCTTGGCATCGTATGAGATGTTCCTCTTAAGAATTGGTTCCTACCAAAATTTTCCATACCAGTTCCAGATCCCTGCAATGGCGAAGATGCACTCACTAAAGGGTCTGAAAATGTGGACGCATCATTCATAAGGCTTACCATTTCGGTAGTTGGCATGCCATAGGGTTGGTCTCGACCCATCCATGCTGTCGAAAATCTTGGAGGGATATAGGGTCGAACTCCTGGATTTCCCCTTGGTGGGGGTGTTCCTGGTGGACCCCTAAGACCTACATAATAAAGTATTGGTCCTGTTTGCGTAACCGTTATTGCTGGTGTCGAACCATCCGTTGATGGCTAAGGTTCACTAATTGTGGGCATAACCGTGGTTCCATTGCCAGGAATTGGTGGAGGCATTTCTCCACTAGACTGATTAGCTATTGTACTATTTCTTTTCTTAGGTACGTACTTTTTGTGGTGTTTTGTCACTTCTTAATAACATACAACAATCTTTGAAAGAAAAGAAATTACTTGAAGCATTTATGATAAAAACAATTTTTATCAAAGTTTATATAAAAAAACAAAAAAAACTCAGCAACGTCCCACTGGGCGTGCCAATTTGTTTACCGTGAAAATTGGTAAACAACCGCTGATCTTCCAAAAAGGGTTATTTTGGTGACTTGCAGGATCGATCATATTGATCCTAGAACATATGTTGAGTTACTTATAAGTAAGTATGTTTACGTGAAAAGGGTTGAAAGGGAAATTAAGAGTAACGGCAGGATAAAGGTGAAAACTTGATAAAAATGCAAGTAAAAAGGTAAGTAGAAAGGGTTGAGAAGAGTTTAAGGATAAAGGTTGAAAATTGATAAGAAGTGCAAGTGAAAGGCAGAGTAAAGTAAATTTGCAGTAATGATAAAGTTTGCGAAGGAATGTAAATGGAAAGGAATGTAAAGGAATTGTAAAGACTTTGATCGAAATAAAAGATGGTGTTTCAAACATACATTTTCAATATCTTTTCTCTCACAGCGGGTACTTGGATAAGATTTAGTGACTTGTACCATATGTTGAACACACCCGAGAATCTACATAAAATCCCTATATTTATACTAAAACTAAGTAAGCGTCGAACATTTTCCTTGTTCCAGGATGAGGACAAGTTTCCTCTGCATGTGCTTTGACTTCTATCTTCATGCCACGTCGCTTTCCTCAACTGCCAAGTGAACTGCCTTTCCCTCCTTTCTTCAGATTCAAAATTACTTACTGCTGATACAAAGCTTTTTGGTTGAAGTACAAAGTATTTTTGGTCAAAGACTATTTCCAACTTAGAAAATCATCTAAGTGTTCCTTCTCCTCTTATCAAGGTTTCAACATGACCAACTTTAATAGGCTATTCTGTCGAAATGTCTCCAACTTAGATTTTTTCAATCTATTTTTTGGCCAATAAGGCCAATATGTTGCGGGTGTCGAATTTAGGAGCTAACAAATTTCCCCCCAAGAATGTCAATTTCGACGCAAGAAGAAATAGTCGTTCTTTGATGTATCTATTCGACACCTGTAAGGTTTTTGACCACAAAAGCTTATCGTACACTTTTTATCTTCCACCAACCACTTCTGGTGTCAGATTCATCATTACACTTTTCTAAGACATCATTATCAGTCAGCCGTTACACGTTGCCATGATGGCCATTATCCCTATAACCTAGGAAAGCATGGCAAATGTCTCCATTACATGTCTGTATAACTACCTTAAACCTCACCACGTGTCTCACTCACTCTGCAACATTAAATGGCTTTGAGGTAAAACACTCTTCCATGGCCACTATAAATAGCTACGAGTACTTCTCTTTGGAATTTTTTACAAACGCCTGAAATTCCTTGTTCCCTGTATTTAAAAGAAACCTTTGAGATATTCATCTCTTTCATCGTTCTTCTACCAACATAGCCATGGATTTCCTCTCAAACGCTCCAAACAACCCCAAAACCAAAGATGCCTCTGATTCACAACAACAACCAGAAGTTTTCACAACTCGCTCTATCCCTACCTTGACTGAGGAACAAAGGTTCATTCCGGAAACCTTGACTAAAGAATGGTGTGATGCCTAAAACTCACAGGTAATCATTCCTGTTAGATATTATGGAAAATGTATGCCATGTCTGGTCCATTGTCTGCATGTATCAAAAACCCTAAGCAGAACATCACTTTCTTCCCAACTCTCTCTAGGCTCAAGCCTATAGGTTGCGGAAAGAAGCCCAGAGATGAACCTGAGGATGTAGCTCCTGCTAATCAACAACATTCTCAGACGAAAGAATACATAAACCTTTAGTTTATGAATAAGATGGAAATAGTGCAAACCCAAATCTGGAAAGACATGGAGATTTAGGATCTGGTCATGCTATTGAAGACTGGGTTATCTTATTGTCCCCTCATGATGGTATCCTCTTTGTACTTTTGGGATAGCGCATATTTCACCTTCCATTTACCTTGTGGAATGGTGACCCCTACTCTCTTCGATATAGCAGCCATCATTGGTCTTCAACCAACTGGTGAGTACTTCGATCCGGAGGATATGTCTGAAGATACCATTACGTTTTCGGCTACAAAACCTACATATACTACTTTCATCAACCACTTTCATGACAAATCCAGCAACACTGTTTCTGAAGTGGAACAAATAGCTTTTTTAGCTTTGTGGTTGTCTCATTTTGTCTTCTGTACCAAGTCACTCCAAGTGACGAAGAAAATGCTCATTCTTGCTACTCAGCTTCATCATGGCCACAATATTTGTTTGGCTGAATTGATTTTAACCAACCTTTATGAGTCCATCAATAATGGTGTGAGTCAACTTAAAGTTATAGGTGATAAAGCCACTTTTCTCCTTTCTGGCTTCTCCAACTTTGACTCAATGCCACGTTCGAATCATTTCTTCCCTAGAAGAATAAAATCAATGAGAAAGCCCCAGAGATCCTTAACAGGAGGGTCGAGGGCACCAGGTTGGCTCTATTGACTCCAACAGATGAAGGTCAACAATTTCAAAAAGCATTTACCGGCTTCATAATGATGTTTGCGAAGCGCAAGGAATTTGTTTCGACCATGGCTCCCTTTGCTAATTGAAAGGTTGGTCCGGTATGGTTTACTCGACCATATCCCTTGACCAAGGATGAGGATTTTGTCAAAGAGTATGTGGCTATTTGGGAGTCTTTTCTTCGCCCAATAATTATGCCACCGAGATTCAAAAGTTTGAAGAATCAACTGAGCTTGATTGCTTTTCAACTGAACCTCATTTCTCGCCAGTTTGGCATAATTCAATCACTCCCAAACCAAATCTATACCGGAGAAAAGTCTTTGATGTATTATAATGCAGACTATTCGAAGGAGGCTGCTACCAAGAAAATTGGTAGTATATTCGTCGAACCGTACTAACCTTGTTCGACTTCAAACTCAACTTTCTGTGTTCGCCCATCTTTGAAGGTTGGTGGAAGCAATACTACGACAAAGAGTTCTTCGATGCAAAAGACTTTGCTGACCATCTTCAAGAGGCGTTTCTGTTGGTTTCCAACAAGATCAAGAAAGGTGCTCTTTCTTCTTTAGGGAAAATGCCTTATTTTTCTTTGATTTAATCATTCGATATCTGGCTCATGTTCGCTTATTTTATAGCCGTCAAGAGAACCACTGTCAAGAAAGCCACTGAAAGCGTAAAGGGAGGAGACCCTTCTGCGAAACCTCCACCACAAGTAAATACTTTTCGCCCTCAATTTCCTTTAACACATCACCAATGTTGACGTTTTTGGCTCTTTTCTTTCTAGGCCACCAAGAAATTTGTGCCAACAAAGAGGAAACTCCAAGAAGTCACACTCTCTAGTGATGATGAAGACACACCTCCTATGCCTCTCAACAGACAGAAGAAGCCAACTCCCATTTCTGAACCTTGCCTACAAACCAAGCTTAAGGTTACCGCCACCAGGCCTAAACCTACTCCTATCATCATTCAAGAGCCAGCTGAACAAGAAATAGCTGCTAGAATGAATGATCTAAGCGAGAGCGAAAATTCAAGCCCTGGTGCTGAAGTTTCACCCAAGGTAATAATTTCGACCATCTAAGTTTATTCCTTGAATTAGTTTTGCAATAATTCTAATAACAATCTCTCAATCCCAAGGACACTACTGGAACTTCTAAACAGGCTCCCGTACCTGTAGAAGATTCTGTCACCTTACTAAACAGTGAAGGAAATCCCACTTACAGTCCTTCTTCAGCGAAAGGATCTTTTGTAAGTTCAGCTAGTGAGGTGAACCAGAATTCTGAACATCAAATTGCAGCCATTGGGGAGCCAACTAAATAAGTCTTTAGTGAGGAAGATTTTGACTTGCCACACGCGAATCTCAGGACTCCACATGCTATCAATGATGAGCAGGGAGAAAAAGAAGAAGTTGAAACAGAAATGGAGGGTGCACCGAATGGAGGAAATCGAAATGAAGACAATCCTGCGTCTGCTGAAAAAGGAAACTCTGCAGAGGGGGAGAGAAATCCTAAAAACGTTAAAGGTGTCCATGTCCGATTACAAGATCTATCAGTTGAAGAGACTGTGGCTCGTGTCACCAATGAAATAGTGACTTCAACATGATCTCGTACTAAAGAGGACTTGGTGCTACTTAAACAGAATAACCCTCTTGGCTATTGAATTCCATTCTCGAAGGCAGAGAAAGTTCCCCTGATCAAAGCCATGATGCTTCGATTGCATCTGGTAAATCTACTTCGGCTTCTCCCCTTGAAGAGGAGCTTCAGAAAGTTAAGGGTCAACTTTTTAAGAGAGATTTGATGTTGACCTTGGAGGGAGAACCCACTGCCCCTTCCTTTCTGAAGAATACTCTAAAAGCTGTCGACCTTCTTGTTGCCTCTCCTGATAAATCTAGCATCATCTTGGACCTGACTTTGATCATTGATCAGGCTTCAGCTGATTACAATCGCCGAAGGACTCTCAATCGTGAAATTGAAGAGGCTAATGGCCGAGTAAGCGCTGCCTAGCTTACTTCTACTGAGTCAACTTCGAAGCTAAATGAGCTATCGGAGGAACGATAAGCTAGGAAAAAAGAGGTCGAAGATATTGACCAAAGTACAACCAGTATGAAAGCTCAGATCAAAGAATTGGAGGCCAAGATCGCTGCAAATGACAAATGCAAAGAAGAGCTTCTTGCCGTCAACAATGATTCTGAGAGCCAAGATGAGCTTAATAATGGATTGAAATATGCTGAACATGCTCAAGACTTGGATGCAAAGATCGAGGCTCTCCATCAGTCGAGGGCTCTGTGTGAAAGGCGCTTGGAACTCCAGAAGATGATATATCTCTAAATTAAAGCCAATCTTCCATTTTGATTTAGACTTCTTGTTTGTAAAATGATGTTTATGTAATGACTTGCAGCCATTTTTGCTAATTTTAATGCATCTTCCCTTTTGGATGTTGTGGTACGGTGGGAGAACTGACTTGGGTTTTGCGTTTGTTTTCGCAAATGTTTCGGTTGAGCAAGAGTCACCACCGACTTTTTATTTTATCCTAAGGAAAGGTTAAGAAGCACAACAAAAACCTTTGAGATGTTTTCTTGGGTTCGGGGAGTAGATTATAGAAAGGGAAGGTATTATCACCCTTTCTATCCATGGTTATCCATGGGATCTTAGTTACTTGCTTAGATCACTTGCCTTGTGTTTTCAATTGTTTGAAATGGTGCTTTCAATTGTTTGAAATGGTGCTTTGTGTGTGGGTTTGAAAATGTTTTGAAAAGAGGCCAATATGGTGGCAACCTTTGTAATGATTCATGTTTGAATGTATACAAAGGTGTACTTATCTTTTGAAAAGTTTTCAATGTTTTTGAAAGTTTGTTTTGAAAGTGTGTTGTGAAGTGTGGTTTTGAAAAGTAGGCAAGTGTGTTTTGCAAGTTGATTCAAGTAACTAAGAGTTGTCTACCCCTAAATATACTCAAAGGTTTTTCCTATGTTTTAACCCTTTTAACAATTTTGTTCCATCATTGTATTTGGTGGACAATCTTGTGTTAGGATGTTAACGGGACGGGCGCGGGTCATCGTTTAGACCATGATTGCAATGGTGCCAAGTGTCTTTGGGCAATTTTTCCTTTAAGGGACTTGATCATTTTTAGGCAACTTTCGAAAGCGTCATCGAGGGACTATGATCATTTGATATTGTTTTGTTTTTGCCAAAGACACCTAACATGCAACATGGCCCATTATTGAAGGCAACAAGTGGAGTAACCCTAGGGGTGCAAGTGTGATTAGTGTTGTCCATTTTCATGCTTTTTGTCTTTGAATTAGGTCAAGCTATTTGATTTTTTGTTTTTGCATACAAAACCCTAAGTCTATCATGGCATATTTAGAAAGCTTTTAAATGCGAAAAATAAAATCCTAAATTATTACAACACAATCATGGGATGGGGGGTACAAATGTTCAAATGGGGATATTTAGCAAGAAATTAAAATCTAAGCTATTACAATCCAAATTGGATATACAAATTAATTAATTGCTCAATAATTAAATAAAATACAATAAATGTGCAAGATGCAAACAAATGATTTTTATATGTATGTAAAAAAGTATTTTCATGTGTCAAATAAACAAAAATAAAAAAAAGGTAATTTTTTTGGGTATTTTCATGTTTAGGGCAAAACCCTAATTTTCTAAGTAAGAAGTATTTATTATTTATTGTATGCAATATTTATTAACTATATACAAAAAATAAATAAAAGGAAGTATATTTGTAAAAAAGTAATTTTGAGGTCAAATATTAATAAAAATAAAAAATGTATTATTTTTGTATTTTCCCCCTAAATATTCTAATAAATATATAAGTATTTATATTATTTACTAAGTATATTAAATATGTACAAAAATAAGATATTTAATATTTACAAAAAAATATATATTTTTAGAAAATGTTTTCAAAAGATAAAATAAAATAAAATCAGAACATAAAAATGTATTTTGTATTATTTTTGTATTTTGAAATAAAAAGGTATATATGCTTATTTATATATGTATAAACTCAAATAAAACAAATAAAATTCAAATAAAAATGCAAAAATGGTTAAAAAAATTGTTTTTAATATTTTTATATTTTGACAAAAAATAATAAGTCAGAAACAAAAAGAAAAAATAAAAAATGATAAAGATAAAGCACAATGGGCCAAGGGGGTGTATGTGAAATAAAGGGGTGTAAACAGAAAAACAACCAAGCCCAGCCCAAAAGGGTTGTCTTCAACCTCCAGACTGTTTGAACATAGAAAAAACGCGCGCCTTCTTGTTCATCTCCCTAACTCTTGATTCTTTGATCCTTTGACAAATCTTAAAACATGAAACCTGTAGAGCTTGAAGCCACGATTCTAAACATATAAAGAAGTTAATCTAACTCTCAGAAATGAGAGATAATTTCTTCTCCCCCAATTCCTGACCTAGCTTTTTTTCAATGTTCAGGTTCAAAATACTCTTAGCACACACAATATAAATGAAAAGTAATTACATGGATGGCTTCAGGGCTATGACTAGAACATGCTTTATTCACAAACTTAAACCTAAATATGCTTGGATAGAGAGATAGAAGTTCAAAAACTTACCTGTTCAGCTTGAATCGTGTATGACAATGGAGGTACTTTCAATGCAATGTGAGGACTTGTATAGCTTGCTTGAGGTCCAGGGATGCTTCTCCAACCTTTAGCTTGCTTTGGAACTAACTGAAACGAGCTATGGAAGTTAACCTGCACAACTGAAAAAATGAAAATGGTGAACTTGGTTAGAGGTGTTACAGTCTGTAGCTAGGGTTTGGGATAGTTTCAATGGATGATATGGAGTGTGTATGAACAAGCTTTGGCCAAAACGCACGAGCAAACTGAGTTGTGCAACTCAATCTGCAGGGATGCCCTGTTTTGTGCAGCAAAATGGTGTTTTGATGTTTGGGGAGGTATTCAAGGTGATAGGCTCGTGTTTCAGCTCAGTTATGATGTTTGGAATGTGCTCAATAAGTTTGCTTAGGCTTGTGTTGACAGGAACTCAATGTTCTGTTTCAAAATGCAAGTTTCTTCTTAGATAAGCAAAGTTTGTCAACTTGGATTCTAGGCTACCACAGGCCCCTCAAGTATGCTGCCAATGTTAGTCTTGATCAGTGGGATATGTCCATGCCTTTGTGCCTCAAAGATCTGCATTGTACCTCATAGACTGTAAACTTGACATAAAGTGCCACTTTACAAGAATGGATAATGTGCTTTTTCCATTTATGGCTTAATTCTTCATGTAATGACCAAATGAGAAAAATAATGCTAGAACACAATGGATTGGCATTTAATTATTGAGTGTGGATGAGATAAAAGGCCTGTAATCTAGTTGTGCAAGCTGAGTTCAAAAATGCCTAAGTTATGAACATGAAAATGGCCATGAACAAAGTGACTTTTGCCCATATTGACAAATTCGATTCTCCCTAACCACAAGGGTGTTTGAGAAGTTCTTTGACAATTTGGAAAGCTTGGAATGTGTACTACAATCCATATTTGTAATGCAAGTTGAAATTCCAAGTGGAATCATGTGAAAAGTGGCCATGAAGTTAGGCAAAAATCCTTCCTAGAATAGGTCAAAATTTTTTCTAAGTTAAGAATGTTTTGCACCCTTGTTTCAAAAATCATAACTTGAGCTACAAGCTTCTTTTGAGAAAACTTTGTGAATCAAAGTTGTAGATTTTTCAATGGACCATAACTTTCATTTTTTGAGTTTTGTTTGAATCCAAATATATCTTGATGAAAAGATGGGACAAAGTTAGGAAAAAATTAGGAATTTTCATAACTTAGAAAATTTCTAAGTTATGAAAATTCTTCATTTTAAACCCTAATTTGTAATTCTTGATTTCTTGATGAACAAGTTTCATAAATTGACATTTTTTGATGAAAAATGAATCTTGACACTTGATTTTGACCAAAAAGTCAAAGTTTGACTTTTCAGTATACAGTCAATTTTGGCTCAGTTGACTGGAAAATTCATCTGTCAATCTTGTGCATTTGGGATCTTTTGAATTTGTTGAACATGTCAAGACAATGCCATTGAGTCCTTGAGTCCATATGTGAGCTTGGTTTGCCATTGGCTAGGTCAAACAGTCAAAAATTGCCTTTGTGCAGTTAAAACCCTAAAAATGACCATTTTGCCCTTTTGGTGATCTGATCAAATTTCTTGTGGAATTGTGATCCAAACTTGACCAAATGGTTCATATGAGTTCATAATGTTGATGTGGGTCAAAAATCACGAGGTTTGACTGTCAATTGACCACAATTGACTTTTTTCCCCAATACAGCTGATTTCTAGGTCAATTGTCCAATTGACTGGGCAAAGATTGGAATCAAGGCTTGAAACTTGGTATGGATAAACTTGTGAGTCCAACATGAAGCATGAAAGTCACTTTGGGTATTTTAGGTCAAAACATCTTTGTGCAAACACAAACCCTAATTTGGGTCAACAGTGCAAGGAGGAGTCTTAAGCAGAGCAAACCCTTACTTGATCTTGAGCTCCAAAGGTCTTGTGGTGAGAAAACATTGATGAAATGGGAGGGCAAATTTTGGGGTACAACAGTTGCCCCTGTTCAATCTTCTTGAACCTGAAGAGTTAGATTGGCAAGTTTGCCTTTCACGACTCGAGGGTAAAAGGAGATTGGACACTAGAGTGCCCTGAAATTTGCACTCGCATGGTAGAGTATCAGCAATGTGATAGCGGGAATGGGCTTACAGATGCCATTTGGAGAGATGATGGATAGGAGGATGGGCTTATAGATGCCATCTGGAGTGTGACAGAACCTTGTCGGGAATGGGCTTATAGATGCCATTTGGAAGTGTTGATCGCGTAAGAGATTCCTTAGCGAGAACTTGCATATCTTGAGAAAGGAAGATGATTTCCTGGCCTGCTACATGTGTTGATCTTCAAACTCTTCATGCATATATGCCCTGGCTAGGTACAGGTATCGAATCTACAATTAGTTGTTCACAGATGTGCCCTGGCTAGATACAGGAATCGAATCCGGAACTTCAAAAGGTTGCTTACAGGCGTGCCCTGGCTGGATACAGGTATCGAATCTCTAAACTATTCATGCAGATATGCCCTGGCTAGATACAGGTGTCGAATCCACAATCAAATATTCACAGATATACCCTGGCTGGATACAGGAATCGAATCTGGAATTTGTCGTCTACAGATATGCCCTGGCTGGATACAGGTATCGAATCTGGAAATTGTCGTGCAGATACGCCCTGGCTGGATGCAGGTATCGAATCTGGAAATTATCGTCTACAGATATGCCCTGGCTAGATACAGGAATCGAATTTGGAAACTGCAAAAGGTTGGTAGAGATAGCTTTCCTGGCTGGATACAGGTGTAAACCTCTGACCTGAGAATGAAAGATAATTTCCTGGCCTGTTACAGAGGTTGATCTTCAAACTCTTCATGCAGATATGCCCTGGCTAGATACAGGTATCGAATCTACAATCAATCACTCACAGATATGCCCTGGCTAGATACAGGAATCGAATCTGGAATTGCGATAGTTGATAGTAATCATCTTTGGATTGACCTTTTCCTGAAAAGGCAAAACATTAGTTGTATGCAATGTCATGATGTATGAGATGCATGATGTCATGATGTTCTCAAGAATAAGTGAGATTGCGTGATATGATGCGTATATGCATGCGTCATGGTGTATAAAATGTGGAATGTCTATGAATGTGTTTTCGACTAGGAAAATAAATCCTTGACGAGTGCTGAGAACTTGTTGAATCCTGGGCTGATGTTGAAGAGTGGAGTTATTCATTTCCGCTGGGGATGATGGTTGCAAGAATAAACCGGTAGGAGAAGATGACTCCGTTGGGGAATAAACTTGTTGGAGAGATTACTCTGCGGGGAAAGTCTCTGTGGGAAGAGATACTTCGCTGAGGTTTTGATGAGAGCTCCACTGGGGATAGGAAGAACTTTGCCAAGGACGATCTTTCCGTGGTAATTAGCTGAGGATAACCCAGTTATATCCTGGTGGGGAAATAACCTTTGAATAAAGTCTGGGAGATGCGTTCATACTCTACAGGGGATAAGCTTCCAGAATCTACTGGAGATAAGCTTCCAGAATCTACTGGGGATAAGCTTCCAGAATCTATTGGGGATATGGATTCCATTTTCCTGGGGAAACTTTGGACTGTACAGGGGAATGGTTCCACTAGGGTGTCTGTATTCCGCCGAGGAACAATCTTATATTAAAACTATCGGGGAACAATCTTATATTAAAACTGTCGGGGATGCTTGCTGAGGAATGTCTATACTCCGCTGGGGAATATTGAGATCTTTTGGGGATACCCAACTTCCTTAAGGCTGACAGTAGACTAACTCTGCTTGGGGAAACGATTGCTGAATCTTGTCTTACTCTGTGGGGAGTTGAGGTAACTTGGTCACGTTCTTCAACCGAACTTACCTTGGTACCTTGGTGGACAAAGCAACTAGATCGCTTAGACAATTCTTTATTGCCCCTGTTTCTGATGTCACTTGTAATTAGTCCTTTGTTTCGCATGCAAATAATTATGATTAGCAATTAATATCAAATGCATATATCAAAAATGAACATTGGACGCTCTTTGCAAAACAAAACAGAAAAAGGAAAAACGATGGGTAATTTGTCTGAAAAATTGAACTTGTATTGATTTCAAAATTTGCCTGTAAATAGGCGTTTTATGTACAAGAGGCTGACGTCCTAATAAGAGAGCACCGCCGAACATCATAGAGTTTATACGATTTTGAAAAGGAAACAGAACAGCTATGTGAAAAATAATCCCACTGGGTTCCAACTCTGCTATCGCCTTTATGTCTTCAAGCGTCTCATCGCTTTGCTGCTTAGTTGAAGATGAAGCTGGTTGATTGGAGCCATCTGAGCCCGATAGTTGATGCCGAAATCTGGATGCAAGGTGATCCAATGAGACATAGTATTACGCTTTATCCCTAACTTTTGCCTGGACCGCCCTTTCGGGTTTTCAGTCCACCGGGATACCCATTTTTGCCCAAGCCGCCTTTTCAGGTTTTCGACTTGCCGGGTGTACAGATTTTTTTTCATTTCATCCCTTATTTTTGCCCGAACTCTTTTGGTTCGCCAGGAAGCCCTTATTTTTGCCTAGGTGTGTCAACCTAGCGGGTCTTTAATTCATGCGTAGTATCTTTTCACTATGTCTGCATTGGCGGGGTGAGGAAGATCGTCACCATCCATGGTGGTTAGAATCATAGCTCCTCCTGAGAAGATATGTTTAACCACAAATGGCCCTTCGTACGTAGGGGTCCATTTGCCCCTGGGATCACCTTGAGGTAGAATGATGCGCTTGATTACCAGGTCCCCAACTTGATACTCTTGTCGTCTGACTTTCTTGTCAAATGCCTTGATCATCCGTTTTTGGTACGTTTGACCATGACAAATAGCAGTGAGTCTCTTTTCGTCAATTAGGTTTAATTGGTCAAGCCGAGTCTGGATCCAGTCATCTTCGCTCAAGTCCGCATCCTTCATTATCCGGAGAGAGGGTATCTGGACTTCAATAGGCAAGACTGCCTCCATGCCATAGACCAAGGAAAATGGAGTTGCCCTTGTTGACGTCCGTGCTGAGGTACGGTACCCATGAAGAGCAAACGGTAACATTTCGTGCCAATCTTTGTAGGTCACTGTCATCTTCTGCACAATCTTCTTGATGTTCTTATTCGCTGCTTCTACAGCCCCATTCATCTTCGGTCGGTAGGGAGAAGAATTGTGGTGCTGTATCTTGAATTGCTCGCAGAGCTCAGTGATCATCTTGTTGTTGAGATTGGTACCATTGTTCGTAATGATCCTCTCAGGTATGCCGTATCGACAGATCAGGTTGTACCGAATGAAACGTGCCACGATGTTCTTGGTTACCGTAGCGTAGGAAGCTGCTTCAACCCATTTTGTGAAGTAATCAATCGCTACCAGGATGAAGCGGTGCCCGTTGGATGCCGTTGGTCTGATTTCGCCGATCATATCAATGCCCCACATTGCAAAAGGCCAAGGTGCTGTCAAGACGTTTAGAGGAACCGGAGGAATGTGCACCTTATCAGCATAGATCTGGCATTTATGACAAGTTCGAGAATGCTGATAACAGTCGGCTTCCATTGTGGACCAAAAATATCCTGCCTGAAGGATTTTCTTTGCCATGGTATGTCCACTGGAATGTGTTCCGAAGGTATCTTCATGTAGTTCCTCCATGATCTTTTCTGCTTCAATCTTATCCACACAACACAATAAGGTTGAATCATGGTTTCGCTTGTAGAGAATGCCATTGCTGAGGAAGAATTTTGCCGCGAACCTTCTCAGGAACTTCTTGTCATTAACAGATGCGCCTTCGGGATATTCTTGAGCTTCCAGTACCTCTTCACTTCATGATACCAGGGTTTTTCTGTTACTTCTTCGGTCTCAAGATCGCAGCAATGTGCAGGTTCATCCAACTTCCAGATAATGATCCGGGGAGCCTCGTTGTCCCATTTGACTTTGAACATAGAAGACATCGTAGCCAACGCGTCCGCTAACTGATTCTCCTCTCTTGGGAAGTGTTCAAAAGTTATCTCCTCGAAGTGGGGAATCAACGTCAACACATACTCCTTGTAAGGAATAAGATTTGGGTGTTTCGTATCCCACTCGCCTTTGACCTGATTGATCACGAGAGCGGAATCTCCGAAGACACTCAGAAACTTGATCCTTAGGTCAATTGCAGCTTGAAGACCCATGATACATGCCTCATACTCTGCCATGTTGTTGGTGCAGTTGAAACATAGCCGGGCGGTGAGTGGAGTATGAGTGCCTTTAGGGGATATGATCACAGCGCCGATACCGTTACCCAAAGCGTTCGAGGCTCTGTCAAAGTGCATTGACCATCGGGATCCTTCCTCAGGTCCTTCATCCGGTCCAGGTACTTCACAATCAGTCACTACCATGATATCCTCGTCTGGAAATTCAAAGTTCATCGACTGGTAATCGTCCACGGCCTGGTGCGCCAAATGGCTGCCAATACACTTCCCTTGATTGCTTTCTGAGTCATGTACTGGATGTCATATTCCGTCAAGATCATCTGCCATCTTTCTATTCTTCCAGACAGAGCAGGCTTTTCGAATATGTACTTGATTGGATCCATTTTTGAAATCAAAAGAGTAGTGTGAGTCAACATATACTGTCTCAGCCGGCGAGCAGCCCATACCAAAGCGCAGCAAGTTTTCTCGAGCAGTGAGTACCGGGTCTCACAGTCGGTAAACTTTTTGCTAAGGTGATAAATGGCGTGTTCTTTTCGGCCAGACTCGTCATACTGCCCCATCACACACCCCATCGAGTTGTCAAGTACTGTCAAGTATAAGATTAGAGGTCTCCTTTCAACCGGTGGCATAAGAAGGGTTGTTTTTGGAGATACTCTTTGATTTTTTCGAAAGCGGCCTGACATTCATCGTTCCAACGTACTACTTGATCTTTCTTCAGCAGCTTGAAGATTGGTTCACAGGTAGCAGTTAGATGCGAGATGAATCGGGCAATGTAGTTCAACCGTCCTAGAAAGCCTCTGACCTCTTTCTCTGTCTTGGGAGTTGGCATCTCTTGTATGGCTTTCACCTTGGCAGGGTCCACTTGAATACCTTTGTCGCTTACGATGAAGCCTAGCAATTTTCCAGATCTAACCCCAAAGGTGCACTTGTTTGGGTTCAACCTCAGCTTGTACAACTTCAGACGGTCAAACAGCTTCTGTAGATGGTCAAGGTGTTCCTCCTCAGTTTGGGACCTTGCAATCATATCGTCGACGTATACTTCGATCTCATGATGGATCATGTCATGAAATAAAGCAACCATTGCGCGTTGGTAGGTTGCCTCAGCATTTTTCAGCCCAAAAGGCATGACCTTGTAGCAAAAGGTGCCCCACTGAGTAACAAAAGTGGTCTTCTCCATGTCTTCAGGAGCCATCTTGATCTGATTATAACCAGAGAAGCCGTCCATAAAGGAGAATACTTTATGCTGAGCAGTGTTGTCAACCAGAACGTCGATATGAGGCAGAGGGAAATCATCCTTAGGGCTCGCCCTGTTCAAATCCCTGTAATCAACACACATTCGGACCTTACCATCTTTCTTCGGCACTGGAACCACGTTGGCAACCCACTGAGGGTAAGAAGTCACTGCTAGAAACCCGGTGTCAAATTGTTTCATAACCTCAGCTTTGATTTTCTCGGACATTTCTGGACGCATACGGCAGACCTTCTGTTTTACCGGAGGGCATTCTTCCTTGGTAGGCAGGTGATGAACCACAATGTCGGTATCCAACCCAGGCATGTCTTTGTAAGACCAGGCAAAGATTTCCACATAGTCATGCAACATCTGAATCAACCGTTGTTTCACACTGAGCTCTAGATTGGCACCAATCTTGACTTCCTTTCTATCTGTCTCAGTACCCAGATTTACCGTTTCCGCTGGCTCTTCATGTGGCTGAATGACCCTCTCTTCCTGGAGTAGTAGTCTTGCAAGTTCACCAGGCACTTCGCAATCATCTTCACCTTCGTCTTCGGCTAAGTTGATCGGATTTTCGAAGCCATAACTGGCTATAGCAGAGTCGTTACCAGTGAGATCCAGAGTGGATTGGAACCTGTATAAGTGAGTATGTGTAAATATAGCTGTTTTGCAATATATAATAAAGAAAGAAAAGGAGCGCAAGATTTTGAAATGCAACAAACGTCCAATGTTTTTATTGATGATATATGAAAATGACACACAAAAGCCCTCACAAATGAAGCCACGGTGCCTCGGGTAAGACACCGAGCCATAAAAGTTTCAAAATATTGTCTGTTACAAATTCAAAACAAAAGAGTTCATTACTGAGTGACAAAATTAATAGGTGTGAAGTCTTTGGCAGTCCAGTTGCTTGGTCCATCGTCGGTTGTTGGGTAGATCCAACTGTCGAATTCAGATTCCTCCACGTCGTCTTCAATAGCATTCACTCCCGGGTTGGTGATGAACACAGGAGGTTTTCCAATCCTCGCCTTACGAACAACCCTCTGAGCTTCTGTAGTGAAACCCAGACCAAACTTGTCAGTATTTGGAGTGAAATCAGGAACTCGGCCCCAGTTTGCGCACTCACCCTTCTCAATAACAGCCCGAGCATCCTTCAAGGAAGCCATCTTCAAAGGAGGGTCTTCAATCACAGTTTCAGCTGATGCCAGTGTCTGAGGAACTTCTTCAGAGTGCTGGAATGGATTCTCAATGAATTCCCCATCCATTTCTATGTACCGGAACGAGTTAAGGTGGCTGACCATATATTCTTCTTCCCCTTGAACTGTAACAATCTTCCCTTTGACCGGGTACTTAAGCTTCTGATGTAGTGTGGAGGTCACCGCTCCAGCCTTATGGATCCATGGACGACCCAACAAACAAGAATAGGATGGTCGGATTTCCATCACATAGAAAGTAGAATCAAAGACTTGAGAACCAACCCTGATTGGAATGTCAACTTCACCATGTACCATCCTTTTTGAACCATCAAAGGCCCGGACAACAATGTTACTAGGCTTGAGCTCCAAACCCTCACAATCCAACCTGTCTAGGGCCTTCTCGGGCAATACATTCAATGAAGAACCGGTGTCTACCAACACATGGGCAAGAGTAGTGCCCCTGCATTCAATGGAGACATGCAGGGTGTCGTTATAGTTCTTTCCTTTGGCAGTCAGATCGACATCAGAGAAGCCCAAACCATTATCAGCAGTCAAGTTGGCCACACAATCGGTAAATTGATCAGCAGACGTTTCTTGTGGCACATGGGCCGTCTTCAGGAAGGAAATCAGAGCCTTGGCATGGGCCTCTGAACACAACAACAGTGATAACATAGAAATCTTAGAGGGGGTGTGCCCCAACTACTCAACTACATTGAAATCACTCTTCTTGATGATCTTGAGAATCTCTTCCATCTCTTGCTGGGAAGCTTCAACAGTGGTTGTCTTTGGTGCCTCCGTCAGGGCAGGCAAATCAGTAGCAATCCCTTTGCCCCGAGCGTTAGATGACTCGGCGGCAGGGGTAGAAACAGGAACTTGATCAGGAAGGGAAGCAGGCACACTTGCAGGTGTGATGATAAGAGGTTTCTGAATAGCTGGTGGCGCAATATCTGGTGAGAACAGCCTACCACTACGAGTAACTTTAGCCGGCCCGGTGATGTTGCTGACACCGGTACTAGTATCAAACTCTTGTTTTACTCCAAGGACATAAACATCTGCCCCATAGTGCCATGGGACAGCTTTGTCGGATGTATAAGGGAGAGGCCCCGGAACAGTGATGATGATAGGAGCAATCTTCTGAGTAGACATGATTTTGACAGGCTTCTTTGAAGGAGCCTTAGGAGGGTTGTTGAAAATAGTAACAATGGACACTTCTTCAGCAGGGACAGCAGGAACAACAATCTTCTCGAACAAGATCTCTTTGCTATCCATCAGGCTTTGGATACCTGATTTCAGCAAAGGACATCCAACAGGTGAAACAGCACACAGAAGGCAACCTTTACCACATCCCGGAAATAAACCGGCCAGCAACAGGTTCCTTTTGACAGTCAACAACGGAGTAACAATCTCTTCCACGAAGGCTACATACCGGTCTTCCTCAACAGCATTCAATCCATGCTGGGGCATGGGAGCAGTCACAACATTGGGCCTCTCGGGCGCCTCGAACTATATTTCTTTAGCATCAATAAGGTCCTGAACCTTATTCCTCAGAGCCCAACAATCATCCGTAGTATGCCCCAGGCTATCAGAGTGATAAGCGCAACGGGCATTGGGGTTGTACTTTGGAGAAGCTGTGTTCACTACCTTCAGAGCTTCTTTGACAGTTACCAGATTGGTTGATAGTAGTTGTGGCAAAATCTGAGACAGGGTCATACTGAGCAGAGTGTACTGCCTTTTGGGTCTCTCACCCCTTGGTTGGTTATACTGCTGAGGAGCAGCAGCAGGCTTTGAAATTACCAACACGTTGACAGTTTGGCGGCGTTCCGGCATAATTTGTCTTTTGGGACCATAAATAGCACTGGCTTCCTTCTTGAAGGGCTTCTTTTCAGTACTCGCGGAGGCACCTTTCTGTATCTTCCCCGACTTGATACCAGCTTCTATTCTCTCACCAGTCAAGATCAAATCTGTAAACCCAGCAGAAGAATTCCCAATCAGATGATTGAAGAACGGACCAGACAGGGTCCCCAGGAACATGTCAACAAGTTCACAGTCAGTCAAAGGTGGTTGCACCCTGCCAGCCAGGTCTCTCCACTTTTGCGCATACTCCTTGAATCCTTCGCCCGTCCCCAGTGACATACCCTGGAGCTGGGTACGCGTAGGAGCGAGGTCAGAATTGTACTGATATTGTTTATAAAATGCAGTAGCCAAGTCTTCCCAGTTTCGGATACTGGCTCCATCCAGCTGATAGAACCATTCGAGTTGAGCCCCTGAAAGGCTATCCTGAAAGAAATGGATCCACAGGTTCTTGTCTGCAGTGTAAGGTTGGATCTTCCTTACATATGATCTGAGATGCATTTTTGGGCAAAACAACCCGTCATATCCTGCAAAAATTGGCACTTTGAACTTCAGGGGGATCACAATTCCAGCAACTAATCCCAAATCTTCGAAATCTAAGCCGGGAACTCTCTGCAGCTCCATAGCTGCCAACCTGTCTTCCAAGCTCTTGTACTTATCATCGGCGGGCGGATATTGTTGCTCTGAGTAGTCTTCGTCTTCTTCAGCCTCTTCTTCTTCAACTTCGGACTCAGAAGGTACCGCAACCCCTTTTCCTTTACTGTTTCCCTCTTCAGACGTAGGGGGAAATTCAAGAACTCTTCTGGCTTCACCCTCAAACCTTCTTCCTAGGGTAGCCATCCTAACTCTCTTCTTCTTCTTTTTCACTTGCTCTTTGTTCCCAAGCAGGGCTTTTAGATCCTCCTGACCCTTTTCCAAGGTCATCAGGAGATGTTGAAACTGTGAGTTTTGAGACTGCAAGTCCTTGACCGTCTGTTCAAGATCCATCCTACTGAAATAAACAGCAGAAAGATAAGGAAACCTGGTGTGGAGACCTACTTATGCGCATGATGAATGATATGTTTGTTTATGCAATGCATTCAAGGATTTAGAAAATTCAAAATTGTTGCAAACAAAAAGAACACACGTCATATTAATAAGAAGAAATTTGTCAGTACATAAATGCCCCATGGTCTAAATATTTACAAAAAACTTCTCAAGGTAAAAAGACGTTGCGCATCCTCTTTGGTGCGATGTAGGTGTTGAGGGTCTCTTCCTCGTGGATTCGGCGGGTAAGCTCCAAAACCTTCTTCTCACTAGCGTAGAAGCTGGCTTCAAAAGTGTTCCGTTCCTCCTTGAGTTGGATCCAACTCTTCTGCATCTCCTCCCACGATGTAGGCATGTCAGGATACAGGATAGTGTAGGGAACCTCTCCTTCCTTAACGGGCTCTTTAATCACGGGGAGAACATGAGGGTAAGGCATCATTAGACTCTGGGCTCGGGTTCGTACCCACTTGAGATAAGGCTCAAGAGGGATGGAGTTCTTGTGCCCCAGTGTCTTGCTGTCTACCTTGTTAGGCATCCTCCAAGCTCTGATGAATCTTTGGCGAAGTCCTTGCGCATCGTTGTCGAAGTCAAAAACTAGGTCAGGAATCAACATGTCATGAGGGCCATCTCTCCGTGCATATCCAAATTGTCTCAAAGCTAGACAAGGGTTGTAGGTAATGCCTCCTCTAATGCCAAGCAATGGAACATTAGGGAACTCTCCACAACGATCGATGATGATGACATTTTCTCTGGACTAAGAACACCAATGTACATCAGAGTGAGTGAGGGTCATCAACCGTTGTGACCACCTTAAGCCTTGGTCATTCTTCTAGGCAGATTGTGGAAGGTGCGAAATAAACCACCTTGCAAGGAGAGGAGTACAGCACATGAGAACACCCCTCTTTCTCATTGTTCGTGTGTAAAATGAGTGAAGAATGTCCCTAAGCAATGTTGGTATTGAATTTCTGGATAAGAAGATCTTGACGGCGTTGACATCTATAAGCTAGTCGGGATTTGGGAACAGGACCAACCCATAAATGAGGAGTGCCACAATTTCTTCAAAGGCTTGTAGATCCAATGAATTCCAACACTCTTGTGCCTTCTCAAACAAGAACTTTTCCAAGAAGCCTTTGACACCGCTTCTAGTTTCCCAATGCCTCTTGATGTCAGATGGTTGCAAGTGTAGTGCTTGAGCAACATCTTCAGGCTTTGGTTCTTTTTTCGTACCGTTGTAGGGTAGTTGATTAAGAATAGGAATTCTCAGGAGTTGAGAAAATTCCTCCAAAGTGGGCACCAATTGGTAGTCGGGGAAAGTGAAACAGTGGTGAAGGGGGTCAAAGAACTGGAACAACACCTTTACCATGTCCTCTTCAATGTTGGTGTTGACTAGGCTGAGCAGTCTACCATGTCTTTCACTGAAGGGAGAGCTTTCCGGAATTCTGGATGTGAGCTCCTTGAGTTGAGGAGGGATTCTCACAAGGTTGACTTGGATAGTTTTCCTGCGAAGAATTTCCATGACCTACAAAACAAGAACAAAGATGAAGATCTAAACCCTTGAAATGGTTAGTGTATGCATATGATGCTTCATGATGCTCATGATGTATGCACAAACATATGTACAAGCAATTCACACAAAACCCTAGTTTCAGGCTTGCATGGGGTTTCATAGGTAAGTACCCTCTTGAGTGTAGTTGGCTTAAAAACCTGTCCTATAAATAGTAACCGGGTTCTAAGGAGCTCAATATCATTGGATTGTTTTCCATGTTCATTGTTTTGGTTTAGCCACTTAACTAGCGACCAAAATATTCCAAGAAAACAACCCTCAATGAGTGTAGTATCGAGTATCTACCAACTTCGGACTGCACCAAAGCCGGTCATCTCACTACCCCTAATGAAAGGCCAAGATGGTCAAGTAAGGTTCTAGGTCATTAGTGCTTAGTAACATCACTCAGCCGCCCCGTACTCTCCTTGATTGAACTCAAGGGTTACCGGTACTCACAAATATGTCGCACTAATATAGCTATTGCTTCAACCGTGTCGATATACCCCGCACAGTTTCCACAACGTATTGCTATCTATGAATGTTTCCCCAAATCCGGGTGTAGGATTTCAAGCCCAAACAAGAGAACTAAGATATAAAGCAATCAAGGCAAACAATTAGTCATGCAAGAGGGTGATCTAAGCCCTAAGGTTACTCCACTTTTAAAATTTTCCCCAGCAGAGTCGCCAGTTCTGTGGTACGGTGGGAGAACTGACTTGGGTTTTGCGTTTGTTTTCGTAAATGTTTCGGTTGAGCAAGAGTCGCCACCGACTTTTTATTTTATCTTAAGGAAAGGTTAAAAAGCACAGCAAAAACCTTTGAGATGTTTTCTTGGGTTCGGGGAGTAGATTATAGAAAGGGAAGGTATTAGCACCCTTTCTATCCATGGTTATCCATGGGCTCTTAGTTACTTGCTTAGATCACTTGCCTTGTGTTTTCAATTGTTTGAAATGGTGCTTTCAATTGTTTGAAATGGTGCTTTGTGTGTGGGTTTGAAAATGTTTTGAAAAGAGGCCAATGTGGTGGCAACCTTTGTAATGATTCATGTTTTAATGTATACAAAGGTGTACTTATCTTTTGAAAAGTTTTCAATGTTTTTGAAAGTTTGTTTTGAAAGTGTGTTGTGAAGTGTGGTTTTGAAAAGTAGGCAAGTGTGTTTTGCAAGTTGATTCAAGTAACTAAGAGTTGTCTACCCCTAAATATACTCAAAGATTTTTCCTATGTTTTAACCCTTTTAACAATTTTGTTCCATCATTGTATTTGGTGGACAATCTTGTGTTAGGATGTTAACGGGACGGGCGCGGGTCATCGTTTAAACAATGATTGCAATGGTGCCAAGTGTCTTTGGGCAATTTTTCCTTTAAGGGACTTGATCATTTTTAGGCAACTTTCGAAAGCGTCATCGAGGGACTATGATCATTTGATATTGTTTTGTTTTTGCCAAAGACACCTAACATGCAACATGGCCCATTATTGAAGGCAACAAGTGGAGTAACCTTAGGGGTGCAAGTGTGATTAGTGTTGTCCATTTTCATGCTTTTTGTCTTTGAATTAGGTCAAGCTATTTGATTTTTTGTTTTTGCATACAAAACCCTAAGTCTATCATGGCATATTTAGAAAGCTTTTAACTGCGAAAAATAAAATCCTAAATTATTACAACACAATTATGGGATGGGGGGTACAAATGTTCAAATGGGGATATTTAGCAAGAAATTAAAATCTAAGCCATTACAATCCAAATTGGATATACAAATTAATTAATTGCTCAATAATTAAATAAAATACAATAAATGTGCAAGATGCAAAAAAAAATGATTTTTATATGTATGTAAAAAAGTATTTTCATGTGTCAAATAAACAAAAATAAATAAAAAAAGGTAATTTTTTTGGGTATTTTCATGTTTAGGGCAAAACCCTAATTTTCTAAGTAAGAAGTATTTATTATTTATTGTATGCAATATTTATTAACTATATACAAAAAATAAATAAAAGGAAGTATATTTGTAAAAAAGTAATTTTGAGGTCAAATATTAATAAAAATAAAAAATGTATTATTTTTGTATTTTTTCCCTAAATATTCTAATAAATATATAAGTATTTATATTATTTACTAAGTATATTAAATATGTACAAAAATAAGATATTTAATATTTACAAAAAAAAAGTATATTTTTAAAAAATGTTTTCAAAAGATAAAATAAAATAAAATCAGAACATAAAAATGTATTTTGTATTATTTTTGTATTTTGAAATAAAAAGGTATATATGCTTATTTATATATGTATAAACTCAAATAAAATAAATAAAATTCAAATAAAAATGCAAAAATGGTTAAAAAAAATTGTTTTTAATATTTTTTATTTTTTGACAAAAAATAATAAGTCAGAAACAAAAAGAAAAAATCAAAAATGATAAAAATAAAGCACAATGGGCCAAGGGGGGTGTATGTGAAATAAAGGGGTGTAAACAGAAAAACAACCAAGCCCAACCCAAAAGGGTTGTCTTCAACCTCCAGACTGTTTGAACATAGAAAAAACGCGCGCCTTCTTATTCATCTCCCTAACTCTTGATTCTTTGATCCTTTGACAAATCTTAAAACATGAAACCTGTAGAGCTTGAAGCCACGATTCTAAACATATAAAGAAGTTAATCTAACTCTCAGAAATGAGAGAGAATTTCTTCTCCCCCAATTCCTGACCTAGCTTTTTTTCAATGTTCAGGTTCAAAATACTCTTAGCACACACAATATAAATGAAAAGTAACTACATGGATGGCTTGAGGGCTATGACTAGAACATGCTTTCTTCACAAACTTAAACCTAAATATGCTTGGATAGAGATATAGAAGTTCAAAAACTTACCTGTTCAGCTTGAATCGTGTATGACAATGGAGGTACTTTCAATGCAATGTGAGGACTTGTATAGCTTGCTTGAGGTCCAGGGATGCTTCTCCAACCTTTAGCTTGCTTTGGAACTTACTGAAACGAGCTATGGAAGTTAACCTGCACAACTGAAAAAATGAAAATGGTGAACTTGGTTAGAGGTGTTACAGTCTGTAGCTAGGGTTTGGGATAGCTTCAATGGATGATATGGAGTGTGTATGAACAAGCTTTGGCCAAAACACACGAGCAAACTGAGTTGTGCAACTCAATCTGCAGGGATGCCCTGTTTTGTGCAGCAAAATGGTGTTTTGATGTTTGGGGAGGTATTCAAGGTGATAGGCTCGTGTTTCAGCTCAGTTATGATGTTTGGAATGTGCTCAATAAGTTTGCTTAGGCTTGTGTTGACAGGAACTCAATGTTCTGTTTCAAAATTCAAGTTTCTTCTTAGATAAGCAAAGTTTGTCAACTTGGATTATAGGCTACCACATGCCCCTCAAGTATGCTGCCAATGTTAGTCTTGATCATTGGGATATGTCCACGCCTTTGTGCCTCAAAGATCTGCATTGTACCTCATAGATTGTAAACTTGACATAAAGTGCCACTTTACAAGAATGGATAATGTGCTTTTTCCATTTATGGCTTAATTCTTCATGTAATGACCAAATGAGCAAAATAATTCTAGAACACAATGGATTGGCATTTAATTATTGAGTGTGGATGAGATAAAAGTCCTGTAATCTAGTTGTGCAAGCTGAGTTCAAAAATGCCTAAGTTATGAACATGAAAATGGCCATGAACAAAGTGACTTTTGCCCATATTGACAAATTCGATTCTCCCTAACCACAAGGGTGTTTGAGAAGTTCTTGGAAAATTTGGAAAGCTTGGAATGTGTACTAAAATCCATCTTTGTAATGCAAGTTGAAATTCCAAGTGGAAGCATGTGAAAAGTGGCCATGAAGTTAGGCAAAAATCCTGCCTAGAATAGGTCAAAATTTTTTCTAAGTTAAGAATGTTTTGCACCCTTGTTCCAAAAATCATAACTTGATCTACAAGCTTCTTTTGAGAAAACTTTGTGAATCAAAGTTGTAGATTTTGCAATGGACCATAACTTTCATGTTTTGAGTTTTATTTGAATCCAAATATGTCTTGATGAAAAGATGGGACAAAGTTAGGAAAAAATTAGGAATTTTCATAACTTAGAAAATTTCTAAGTTATGAAAATTCTTCATTTTAAACCCTAATTTGTAATTCTTGATTTCTTGATGAACAAGTTTCATAAATTGACATGTTTTGATGAAAAATGAATCTTGACACTTGATTTTGACCAAAAAGTCAAAGTTTGACTTTTCAGTATACAGTCAATTTTGGCTCAGTTGAATGGAAAATTCATCTGTCAATCTTGTGCATTTGGGATCTAATGAATTTGTTGAACATGTCAAGACAATGCCATTTAGTAATTGAGTCCATATGTGAGCTTGGTTTGCCATTGGCTAGGTCAAACAGTCAAAAATTGCCTTTGTGCAGTCAAAACCCTAAAAATGACCATTTTGCCCTTTTGGTGATCTGATCAAATTTCTTGTGGAATTATGATCCAAACTTGACCAAATGGTTCATATGAGTTCATAATGTTGATGTGGGTCAAAAATCATGAGGTTTGACTGTCAATTGACCACAGTTGACTTTTTTCCCCAATACAACTGATTTCTAGGTCAACTGTCCAATTGATTGGGCAAAGATTGGAATCAAGGCTTGAAACTTGGTATGGATAAACTTGTGAGTCCAACATGAAGCATGAAAGTCACTTTGGGCCTTTTAGGTCAAAACATATTTGTGCAAACACAAACCCTAATTTGGGTCAACAGTGCAAGGAGGAGTCTTAAGCAGAGCAAACCCTAACTTGATCTTGAGCTCCAAAGGTCTTGTGGTGAGAAAACATTGATGAAATGGGAGGTCTAATTTTGGGGTACAACAGCTGTATACTTTAACTAAGATTAAACGTTGACTATTTTGACATCTTGAAGTGCAGGTCTATACTTTTTTAAGTATTTACCATTCACTCTCAAGAGTCTTTTATCTTTATTTAATTCTTAGATCTCATAAGCACCACCAGAAAATGCTTGGATAATCTTAAAATGTCCTTCCCATTTAGGAGACCATTTTCCCATGTTCCTATCCTTTTGATCCATTGGGAGAATTACCTTCCATACCAGATCTTCAGGCAAGAATGTCTTGGGTTTTACTCTCTTGTTGTAAGATTTTTCCACTCTTTTCTCATGTATCCTTAAAAGATCTAAAGCTTTCAGTCTCTCTTCTTCTAAATCAACCCATTCATATAACATCATATTCCAATAAGATTTGAAAGGTATATCTTGATGTCTCTGAATCCTTGTTGACTGCACACAGACTTTAATTTGAAACATTGCGTCATGACCATAGGTTAATCGAAATGGTGTCGTTCTGGTAGCTTCTTTAGGAGAAGTTAGACATACCCATAAGATCCGATCCTACGTCTTATGCCAATTCTTTGGCTTTTCTCCTACATGCTTTTTTATTAAGCCAATTACTACCTTATTTGCCGCTTCAAATTGGCATTGGCTTGCGCATAATAAGGTGTAGATGTTAGCAACATGAATCCTATTTTTGTAGCGAATTCTTGCATTTTTTGACCAGTAAATACTGATCCTTGATCAGTTGTTATTGTCTCAGGGATTCCAAACCTATATATAATATTCTTTTGAATAAATTTAATGACATTCTCTTGGTCAACATTGACTAAAGGAATTGCTTCAATCCACTTAGTGAAATAGTCAATGCTCACCAATATATATTTTTGGCTTTTAGACGATGATGGACAAATCTCTCCAATAAGATCCAAAGCCCATCCCCTAAAAGGACAAGATTTCACAATTGAGTGAAGTTCGCTTGCAGGTACATGTTGGATACCTGTATGTACTTGACATTCTTGGCAGCCTTTTGCAAACTCAACACAATCTTTAAGCATAGTAGGCCAATATAATCCTTGTCGAAACAACAACTATTTCATTTTATGTCCTCTGCTTCTGCTTCGACTTCTATCTCCATGCCACGTCGCTTTCCTGAACTGCCAAGTGAACTGCCTTTCCCTCCTTTCTTCAGATTCAAAATTACTTACTGCTGATACAAAGATTTTTGGTCGAAGTACAAAGGCTTTTTTGTCAAAGACTATTTCCAACTTAGAAAATTATCTAAGTGTTCCTTCTCTGTTTAGCAAGAATTCTACATGACCAACTTCAATAGGCTCTTCTGTCGAAATGTCTCTAACTTAGATTTTTTCAATCTATTTTTTGGCCAATAAGGCCAATATGTTGTGGGGTGTCGAATTTAGGAGCTAACAGTACTTTTGAAGATAAGGAAAATTATTCTTGTAGTGTCCTGACTCATTACATTCATAACAAATGACTTCGTTGCCACTAGACTTCCATTGACCAAACATTGACTCGAAGCGACCTCCAATCCATCTTAAAGTTCTAAACCTGTTAACTTAATTTCTCTTCCAGATACGATTAACCCTTTTGTTTTAGAGAGACAAATCATATTCTTCATCATCAGAATCTTCTTCTGAATCCTCAATCTCTTCTGCTTGAAGAGCTTTGGACTTACCAGATTTTCTGACAGATTTGAGAGCAATAAACTTTATCTTCTTCTGCAGTTCATCTTGTTCTAGATTAATCTCATGACTTCTTAGAGAACTTATCAGTTCCTCTAGAGAAGTGTTGTTCATATATTTTGCAAGTTTGAGTGCTGTTACCATAAGCCTCTGTTTGGATGGCAAGCTTATGATAATCTTCTTCACGTGATCTGCTGTTGAATAGACTTTGTTCAGAACTTTTAGTCCTGCAACTAAGGTTTGAAATCTTGAAAACATGACTTCAAATATTTCATCATTCTCCATTTTGAAAGCTTCATATTTCTGAATCAAGGCCAACGCCTTGATTTCCTTGACTTGATCAGTTCCTTCATGAGTCATTTTAAGAGTGTGATACGGTGGGAAGAACTGACTGTTTTTTTTTTTGAATGCTGGTTTGCGTTTTGCATTTTGTTTCGCAAAATGTCGCGGTAAGCAAGAGTCGCCACCGACTTTTATTTTATCCAACAAGGAAAGGAAAAAAGCACAGAAAAATTCCTTTTTCGAGATATTTCTGAGTACCGGGGGTAGATTATAGAAAGGGAAGGTATTAGCACCCTTTCTATCCGTAGTTATATACGGGCTCTTAGGTACTTACTCATCATTTTCAAAATGTTTTCTTTGTGCTTGTGGGTTTTGAAAAGTTTTGTTTTTAACTTCTATTTAACTCTTGCTTCTGTCTTCAAGAGTGTAATGAAGCGTTTTTGAAAACTTGTTTGTAAAAAGGAGTGTAAGTGTGAAAAAGTTTTGTTTTGGATGAGCAAGTATCTATGAACTATCTACCTACTCGAAAAAGGAATCGTTCTATGCTAATTTCCTTTATACAATGTTATCCCACTATTAGTGAGCAGGTAGCACCGTCGTTGGAGTTTGAGGGTCAATTCGAATGAGGGACATACGGTCACTAAAGCAATGTTAGGACACTTTAGCGGTAACCCTAATGTCTTAGATCATTTGTTCGAGGCAACAATATCCGAGGCAACCGTTTCGAGGCAACTGTGATCTTTTAGACAAGAGGGCGACCTCTAAAACGACCTATACTCAATGACCGTGTACGAAGGCAACCAAGTGGGGTGTACCCTAAGAGTGCGCATGTGCGAGTGTGTCGTTTTCAATTATTTTTATCTTTGCACATGTTTAGGGTGATCTAACCGTTTTAAAATTAGACATTCATTCTTGTCATGCAAACCTTATTATCAAACATCTAGCAGGTATAATTTTCAGAATTAAAATGCGGAATTAAAATGCAGAAATTAAATTACAAGGCGTCGGGTATTTACAACGCCAAAAGCAACCCTTTGAAAATAAAATAAAGCAGTAAAATAATTAAATGTCCTAATTAACTATTACATATCGGAAGCAGATACATTAATTGGATAAAGAAAATAAAGCGCGGCGCGAAATTAAATCGGATGCGAATTAGGGTTTTGACCCTTTTAAAAGAAAATGCTTTTTTATTGTTTTTTATTTTAAGAAAAGAAATTAAATCCTAAATTAAATACTAAATTAATTATTAAATAAATAAATTAAAAAAAGTTGACATATTTTTGGATTTTTTTAATTTAAGAAAGAAATTAAAATAATTAAATTAGTGTTAAAACCTAATTAATTCTAATTGATTTTAAATATTTACAAAAATAAATTAAAGTTTCCTAATTAATATCCTAATTAATTAATAATATTTATTAATAAAAAAAAAGGAATTCTGAAATTTATTGGATAAAAATATTTTTGTGATTTTGTGATAAAAAAGAAAATTAATTTCATTGGTTAGTAAATTAATTAAATAAGATAAAATAATTAAATCAATAAAAAGAAAATATAAGAGAAAGAGAGTTTGGGCCTGATATTGGGAGGTGCTGAAAGCATTTTTGTTGGCCCAATAATGAAAATCCATTTGACTTTTGGGATTCCATGCACGTGCATTGACTTACTTATGGTGCGCCCTCAAGGATTGGCCACCAGATCTGGTCACCTGGCCATCTGGCACATGGATGAAGGATGACCATGGTGCACCTCAGGCTTGTATATGCACTAGATCTCCTGAAAACAAATGAGAAAATGCAGTTTGCTGGAGGCAGGGATCGAACCCCTGACCTCCAGCCTTTTGGTCTTTGAACGCTGATGTGGCCACCACTAGGCCAAGTTGCTCCCTTTGTTAATACAATGCAAATTATTAATAATATAAAAAAAATTTCATGGCCAGGAAAACAAAAAAACGCGCGCGGACGTTTGAACGGGAAAATGGGTGGACGACACGTCTTCGTCCCTGTCCTCTAAAATTGTAACTTTTACCTGCAGATTTTTATCCGCAGCTAAAAGCGCAACTTCATTCCAAAATCCTCCTCAGGCTATGAAAGTGATTTCTAAGGCCATGGTTGAACTCGTCATCCTCTTCTGATCATAACCATGGCCATCATGTGGGCTAATTGTACCTGAAGCGAAAAACCCCCCAAAACAAGAACAAAACCCTAATAATGGTGGATCTTGCTACATGTCAGATAAACAAAATTAAATGATGCCAAAAGTTTGTAAATGATATGGTGAACACAAATATGCAATTAGTTTTTGTTATAGATGCAAGAATAATACAAATCGAAATCAAGAATGGGGCAGATCCGTGAGGGACTTACAGCGCTCTAGGAAGCTTGAAAACACGTGGTTTGGATTGGTTTAGCTTCTGGAGATGGCCAGCAAACGATTGAGACACTTCCCAAGCCCTGAAACAACCTCTAACCTTGATTTCGATCCCACACTTTTTCTTTGTTTTTGCAAGTTTGGTTCTGCCTCTAGAATTGCTCTCTAATCCTTGTAAATGTCTGCCTCTCCTCCTTATGTAATGCTTAGTGTATTAGGGTAACGAACTTTGTCCAAATCTTCCTACATTGATGATTGAATATTTGATTTTATCTTCTTTTACAACCTTGCAATTTTGGCTTGATTTCAATCTTTTTATACCCTTATGCCTTGATACGAATTGGGAATGGTTTGCTAGCTGTGATTAAAGTCTGAAACAGTCAAAAAATCCATTGGTATCAATGTTTTGGATTTTATTTGATTTAAATCAAATTAATTCAAATCAAAATCAAAATAATTAATAAAAATGTGATATGGACACATGGATAAAGCTAGAGCACGTGGGAAATAATTCAAACTCAAAACAAGTGAAAAAGAATGGGCCCATTTGGCAAAATTTGAAGTTTTGGGGATAGTTGACTTTTGGCAATTTTGCAAAAATGTCCAACTTCAACAATGCATAACTTCTTCAATTTTGAACTTTTGGAGGTATTCTTGGACTTTTTAGAAATCTTGAGATGTCCTCTAATCAACCCATTTGGTCTCATCTCATTTTGTTATTCCATGCTCACGTTAGAAGCTTTTACAAAAAAGGTGTTTTTGTTGACTTTCAAAAATGACCTATAATGTCAAAATTCATAACTTCTTGTGAGTGTATATTTTGAAATTGGGGTATGAAAATGAATTGTAGGGAATTTCATCCTCTTAAAAATTAGCTTTGGATGGGTCATTTATCATAAAGTATGAGAAAGTTATGCTTGGTCAAAGTTGAGTTGACTTTTCCTACAAAACCCTAATTTAGCAACTTTTGAATCTTGATGAATTTTGAGCAATCCTTGATGAATCATGATCAACCCTTGATAAAATGATGAAATATCCTTCAAAATGAGAATTTTTACAAAAAATCTTGAAGTTTGACTGTATTTGGGTCACAGTTGACTTTTGCCCTAGCATAGTCGATTTTTGGACCTTTGAGCAATTGATTGAGCAAACTTTCTCTGCAAGGCTTGAAACTTGACATGGATGATCTTGAGAACATATTAGGAAAATGTTGAGCACTTGAGGTCATTTTGACTCAAGGATCTTGATGCAATGTGAAACTCTAATTTGGGATAGACTGCCTTAGGAGAGAGCTTGTCTGACCAACCTTTGAGCAACCTTGAGCGACTTGGAGATTTTTCTTGCAATGTCTTTGAGAAATATGGGAGGGAAAATTTTGTGCTACAACAAAGAGAATCAAATATAGAATTAAAAAATTCTCTATTTGTGATCTTCACATACTCAGTATAAAAAATGGCATTCATCAGGATGGTTCTTTCTTTATAATGATTCTTACAATAATACTTTTGTTGATCAGTCATAGCTCTCCCGACTATTTCTTTTCAAGTATTATCTATGGAAGTTATGCAGCCATCGACTACCATATCCCAAAAATCAATATCATGACCTAGAAAGAAACTTTCTAGTCTATCTTTCCATTATTTAAACTTTTCTCCATCAAAGATGAGAGGTTTAACACTATAACTTTTATCTTTTGAATATGGTGCTGCAACAACTGGAGTGGATTCAACCACTGTGTTTGATAATGATGAATACTAGAACCGGAGCTCTGATACCAATTGAAGGTGTCAGAAACACAAGAAAGGGGGGGGGGGGGTTGAATTAGGTTTCCTCAAATAAAATATTTTCGCTAGTGACAAACCAAGTACACTTAGAATATAAAACAGTAAATGAACACAATGATTTTTATCTTGGTTTTTTATTTATAAGCTACTCCAGTCCACCCTTACAAGGATTATTTTGCCTTCAACAAGGAGTTAATCCACTATAATAAAACTAATCAACCTTATTGGCACCCCCAATAAGTCCGTCGATCCTAACTATAAATTTACTCAAGCCGCAATAGGAGTCTTGTTGAGCTAAGACCTTCACTTAGTCTCTCAAGGTATCATTCAATAACAGTTGAGTACTTTTGGTGTATTATAGATTTGCTTCTTGTAAGCAGATTACACAGACTTTTCAATACAATGAAGAACACCTAAGTGTTCTACTGCAAGATACAAGCAACAACTCCTTGCTTATTTAAAAAACTATACACAAATGATTTCTCTACAGAGTTTGCACAATGCTTTGGTGTAGTTTTATTGAGCTTGATTTGAACTGATCGATTTGTCGTTGTAATGTATTTTGTTACTTTTTATCCAGATTCCAAGTCTTCCTTTTATAGCTTGTAAGAGAGATACGTTGAAAGGGTAGAAAGGTAAATCAAAAATCTAGCTATTTGTTTTCAACGGTTATAATTTGAGTAGTCATTTTCAAATACAATAGAATTGTCCTTACGCCACTCTAGAAGATTAGAGGTCACAATCACTTTATGTACCTTTTGTATACTATCGCACATTAACCATTTTGAACTTTTCTTCTTGATCTATAGAGGCTTCATATATTTGAATGTTAAGCGTTGAAGCTTGTTGTAGAATAATCTTTCTTGAGCCTTAGAACCTAAGTCTTAGAGTCTTCAGAACTAGTTACATAGAACCTTGTCTTCAGAGTCTTCAGCAGTTGGTTGTAAGAACTTCCTTTGCTTCAGATTATCAGAACTTGTTCAACAAAACCTTGTCTTCATAATCTTCGGAACTTGTTACACACAGAAGTAAAGCTTTACAAGTCCTCCAAAGCTATACCATAAAGCCACGATCATAAATTCTTGTACTAACATTCCTAAGACATATTGTAGAAGATCAGTTCATAACCTTGACTTTAATGAAACATGTAACCACATGTTTTCTTCCAGAGTGTATGTTCATAATTTGATGACGTCACACGCCTTGTACCAGAGTCGGAACATTATAGAAGCAGCTGCACACTAGACGAAACCATTAGTGTATACAATTGTTCTATAAGATAACATATGAAGTTATCATCAAAATCTCAAGGCCAAATGTAGGAAACACTTCTTGTTCTTACAAGTATTCCTTTCCCTTTGGATAAAGTCACATGATAATCGAATAACATGAGAAAGCACATAACCAAATTAATCATCAAGAACAAGCGATGGAAGTATATGAACACCAAAAGGTCCAGATGAATCTCAAGGTCACAGAGCCTCAGAGAGAATTCCAAGTCTTCAAGTAAAGATCAAAGTTTCTCAGAATAAGGCCAAATCTTGAATTGAAGTTAAAAAGTCCAAATGAATCACAAAGTCTTAGATACAACTTCAAACAAAGTAAAGCATTAAATCCTAAGGTACAAAGTCCAAAATAATCCTCAAGCAAGGAATAGTAACACAAAATTCACAAGATCGGATAAAAGGTTTTTAGGGTTTTATCCATTTTATGATATTTTTGTTCTTTTTGAAATAATAAAGCAAGAGAAAAAAAAGATAAAAGGAATACAGTAAAAGGAAAATAAAAAAGGCAAGAATGTAAATGACATGAAATCAAATTAGATAAAAGTAAAGAGCATAAAAGTAAAAGTTAGATATTAGCACAATTAATATGTCAATGTTAGTGTTAATGATGAATGAACCGAGTCGGGGAAATTTAGCGTTATGTTAAGCAATCGTAAGTAGACATATGTAGAAGCCACACCTATGTGAGGCCGGTCGATAGCAATTTATGTGTCATACATGTTAGAGAAATGATACAAAATCATTTTCCTAAAATAATGAAATACAATGATCAAAACAAAAAGCAAAAGAAGAAGAAGATGGAGAAGGAGAGATGATCAAGTACATTTTAAATGTAACAAGAGATTATCTATCAATCATTCAAACTCATAATACAATGGGATAAACTTAACTTCAATCCAAATTACCAAAAAGGATCAAATGATCATTTAAATGATAAGTTTGAAATGATGAAAGCTCATGCAACCAAAGCATAATTCGAAGATCAATTGAGATTGACGAAACATTAATCAACCAATTCATGGTCCAAGTCAATAAAATTCAATTAAAAATGAAATAATAAAATATTTAAAAAAAAGATTTTAAAAGTTATTTAAAATGGAAAATTTTAAAAAGGAATCAAAACATCAAATAAGTTTCCATAAAAATTTGAGAAAATAAGAAATATTCCAAATAATTGGATCTCAAAAGTTGGAGAGCAAAATATTTCAAAATGTATGAAAATTAATTGTTAAATGAAAATTAAAAAGAAAATAGAAAGAAAATAACAAAAAACTGCTAAAAATGATTTTAAGTTTCTAGAAAAAATATATGTGATAGAAAATAATTTTTGAGATTTATGAAAAAAATGGAGTCAAAAAGGTCAAATGAGCTATTTAAAATAAATCAAAAAAGAAAAGGGAAATTAAAATGAAATCAAAACAAAAAAGAAATAAAAGGCCAACGGCTAGCTGCGTGGCACTCTCTGATTGGTCAAAAATTCAAATCTTCCCACCAGAGCGTGCAAAGCTTCATCGTCTTCAACCTTGGTTCGATTTTTTGTAAATCCATGAACTCTGAGTTTTAAGCTCAAACAAAACATGTTTGTGCTTCTACTCGTATCACGTTCATGTCTATCTGCTTAAGAGCTACTGATTGGCCCTGAGCAGAGATAATTTGCTCAAAAATATGAAGAACCTAGTTCTTCAAAGTAAAATTAAATGACAAATACGAACAATAAATTACAGGTAAGTGAGGGCTTTCAATCAGTGAATCAAGACGAAGAGTGTGATAACTTATTTGTTCATAAATTTAACTCATAACTACCTTTTCAGTTGAAGCTTAGAAGATCAATAATGGTGAAATTAAGTTGAAGGTCTCCGGAGGTTGCAAGCTTCAATAATGATTCAGGTAGCTTCATATGGTACCGATGAGTGATTCTGGGCAGAGATTTGAAATTAAAACAAGCTTAAAATGGAATGAAAGTTTTTGGTTTTTGAAGCTTTTCGGGAATGAAAATGGAAGAAGTTCAGTGGCTTTCTGTAACACCCCAAAAATCTAGATTAATTATTTAATTAATTTAGTGTGAATATTGGTGATTATTTATGAATATATAAATTATGGTGAGTTATATGATACATGGTGATGCATTGGTGAATGCAGTGCTATGAGCAGTGTGGGAATGAGAGTAATATGAGGATTTATTTAGTTTATAATTATTTAGAGCTTAAATAATTATTTGAGGTTAAATTGGATTTAATAATAATATTTAGAATTATTATTTATAATAATATGAGGAGAATAATAGTGTAAGATATAAAAGGGCAATATGGTAACATTGTGTTGAACAAGTGAGAGCAAAGTTGGGGTTTGTGATTTAGGGGTCTGAAGGCTAGATAAGTAAAAACAAGAGGAATAGAAGAGCATTCTTATTTTGATTGATCATAGAAACGAGAGAAGTGAAGAAGCGAGAAAGAGGAAGAGCTAATAAGAGAGGAACCATTGCTGAAGCTTGAGGAATCTATAACCTGTGGTAAATGTGGGATTTTGACTCTTTAATAGGTGATATAATTGTGGGTAGATGATGATATTGAATGTTAGGTTTTGGGTGTATCTTGTTTTTGATTTACGTTGAAACTATGCATAATTAATGAAATTAATAATGTGAATTGAGTTAGAATGTAGTAGATGTAGTACGACTATATGATAAATTAGATTATATATTTTGATGTAGAAAAATTAGGGTTTTGGTTTGGAAAAAGATGATTTTTGTAACATAAAAATCTGGTTTTTTTGACATTAGTACAGTGGGAATCGGTTACAGTATATGGGTAACCAGTTACCGCATGAAAAAACAGTGTTTCTGGGCATTTTGACTGGGTGTACCCGAGTACCATAACTTTCAAACCGTGAGTCCGTTTTGGGTGTCGTTTGAACCATTGGAAAGCTAATACAATGTAATTTCTTGTAAAAGTGATTTAGAGTTCTAGAAATAAATTTAATTAGTATATAAATATATTTTGTGGTGTCAGTGTATGTTGCTATAGATTGTCGGTGTTGGTAAATCTTGTAAAACTTCAAAAATTTATAACTTGAGTTTCGGGTATCCGATTGACGCATAGTTCAAATCGTTAGAACACTGGTTTAATGTACTTTCTCTTAAAAATATTTTAATTACCATAATTTCAACTATTTAATGCATGGACGGGTGTCTCGTACTGCTGAGTTATGCTATTTTGTGAAATGTATGCATATGCTTTGTATAGTAGATTAATTAAGAATGCCCTATTTTTAATGATAAATTTTTGTTGTTGTGGAATTAATCATGAGGATTTTTATGTTGATGTGATATGATATTTTCTATCTTATGATGATTATTTTGGTTAATGTTTATGCCTTATGTGTTAATGCTGTATAAAGTGTGATGCATATTGATGCGATTGAGTAAGATGATGTTGTATAAATAATTTGATTGTTTTACATAATATATTGCATAGTAATGATGATGAATATGGACCGTATTGGCGTGGCATTGATGAGTAAGAATAATCAATGTGAATTGCATTGTTGCATGTCAGTGTCACATGCATTCATGAACGATGGCCTGTATTGGTGAATGATGGCATGTATTGGCAAACGATGGCCTGCATTGGTATTATGATGTTGTTGCCTCAAGTTGGTATTATCACAATGAAGGTTATGCACTATTGGTACCACATGCATCTTGCATCAGCGTCAGTTGCATTGCATTTGATTGAATTGTTTATATAAAGATGAAGTTGAGTTGCATAGTTGGTATGTGTTGTATGATGGATGATGATAAATATGTATGTACTTGTATAATCATTATGAGTTATGATTCATGATTGTTGAGCTTGGAATCTTGCGTGATATATTTGTCGTATACCTATGCTTATATAACTTACTATATTGTTGTGATATCTCACACCTTCTGTTTGATTGTTGCCTCAACGTGGGTAACATGCAGATGATCCAAAGTAGCTCAAGGTAGAGGCTTATTGAGAAGTGCCTCATTTTGTGTAGATTGAGTCAGTGTTAGCTATGATATATAACACTTGGGGTTTTGCGTTTATTTTATTCTGATGGGAGTAAACTATTGTAGAACTCCACTTTGTTGGATTTATTTGATGATGCATGTTAAAGTTTGAATTATGATAATTATAACTCATGTTAAAGAGTTAAGAATAATTGTAGTTGATGTTTTTATGCTGAAAATAAATGAAATGAAGTTTAGACTTGGTGAACATGTGATTATGTGTTGTGTATCTTATTATATGAGCATGTATGTATGTACGAAGATGTGACATCCTATTTTTGATGTTTTTTTATGAATTAATTTACACTGATTTTTGGTTAAATTACCGACGGGGAAATAAGGTGTTACACTTTTTAAGATTGAAAATGAAGGAAAAATGTTCCTCTATTTATAGAAAATGAAATGAGGCTATGGTACATGCGAATTCAGATATAAAACGTGTGTACCAAGTTGGAATTTTCTCAATTTGTAACTCGTGTGAGAGTGAATATGAAATGCATGAGTTTTTCATGAAACTTGGTCGTTTTGCATTATACTCTATGCATTTTGCAAGAGCAAATTAGTTTGCACGTGTTCTAGGGGTCCCAAGTGAAGATTCAGATGATTTTAGGTTTCAGGTCACGCGTAAAATGCAGAGTTCATGGCACCATATGTTTGAACTTAGGACAAATGAGATTCCTTCGTGTAATTTGAAATGTTCTTCGTGCCAAATGATCTTCTCATGATGAAGAATCAAATGTAAAAAGAATCACATCAAAAGGATGCTTGAGTTGAAAATGACATGTATGAAAAGTTCAGGTCATGACCTGAATTCTGGGTCAGGCGATAGGTCGAACCATGTTTTAGATAAGCTTTCGTGCACACATTGGCATCTTGTCCAATTCAAAAATTGAGGTACTTAGATGCAAGATTGATGTTTGACCTTTGAAACAAAGTTGTAGAGGATTTAAAATGTGACATTTGGCTCGAAGTATATTCTAAAATGTTGAGAAATGAAAGAGTTGTGGTGTTTGGACCAAGTGATATGCCATACTTGATTTTTAGGTCAACCAACTATGCATCAACTTGTGATTTTTGATATTTTCTTGCATCTAATTTCCCAATGGCGAACATTTGAATACCAAATGAATAAATCTTGATTGTCCCTTGAATAATCTTGATAATTGCTTGAGAATTGGATGAAGACGGCATGAAAATAAACACATGGACCATACTTGAGTCAACTTTGAAATTGAAATTCTGGTATATCAAAATTCAGATGTTCAATGACATGTCGAGTCATCTGATCTGGAAAAAACACACAAGCAAGGTAGAAAACATGTATAACAGTACTGAAAAGCATAAACAACATACCATAATTGTTAACCCAGTTCAGAGGAACTCTCATACTCTAGGGGCATACCAAGTCAGGGATAAAGTCTACCATAATAGTATCAATTCGAAGATAAACTCTCCCATTTACAACTTCTCACTTAATCACTACCCATGCTAACTTTCTACCTAAGACTCATCTAGTTGTGGGGCATTCCTCAACTCCCTCATCCATCACAAACATCGATTGTATCAAAACATGAAGACACACTTCCATGACACAAAACTAGAAGACATACTTCAATGACAATACCTAGCCAAGACTCTTGACTAAGAACACGACTTGGAGTTGCTTACAAACTTCCTCCAAGAACAATAATCAACTTTATGCTTAAAAGCTTAAGACAGATAACAAAACCTTACAACTCAAGGAACACAGTCCAAATCACATGTCGAGTGGATCATACATACTAACTCTCCTAGATAGTGGCTTACATACTCAACCCCAATAACTACATATTTTCTCTTCACGGCTGGTACATTCTTCTAGGTTATAATTCTTCTATGTATAACCTTTTTCCCAATTGGATTTGGGCTTCAAATCATAGCACATCGACTGTTACAAATCTGCAGAAGATTCTGCAACAAAATAGGTCTTTAATCAAATCCTTCCTAATTTTTCTCCATAATTAGAAAGTCAATATTCTTCAATATTCTTCTTGATTCTGACTTGAATCTTCCAGACCTATAAAATAGTGCCACATAGGATAGCACAATATTCCCAAAATATTATGTATCTGTTAAATCTTGAACTGATCCAACTGTCCAGCCACACACAGGCGCAATGTCGAATGACCCTGCATAGGACATCTTATCCGACATGTTGCTCCAGATTATGAGAACTTCTCATCTCAACATAAAATAGGACTTCTTTCTCACCCTATTCTTCTTATCAAGTTAATTCATCCTATTTAACATATTGCTGCTATATTTGTTTTACTAAAATTAATGCCAATCCTAAAAATAGAGAACTAGCAATCTCCCTCTTTTGGAAAATTTTGGCTAAAAGAAATAACATAAATTACAATCCAGATTACATCAATAAAAAAAATTATACCCATCAGCGGTAGTCTTCAGAAACTACTAAACACAATAGCATATCAACATGGAGGTAAATCTCTTCACATGTAATGTTAGGACATCATGTTCGACATATTCTTCATAACAACTCCATTGCAACAAAAACTCAACACCAACGAACATCAGCCTCAAGATAAAAGGAGTAGAAAGTCCCGAAGTAATTTGGTGTACATGAGGAAGAAGATAGGACATAATCCCCCTCAACCGAGGAACTTAAAAGACCAATGGTGGCATAAGAGAACCCTTAATCAATAACCAACCACCAACTAACTCCGGTAACTCAGAACACAGGTCACAACTGTGTTCAAAAATCAGATCACATGTCACAAAATAAAATACAAACAAGATCAAACATCTTATTCGACATCTATGTACAACATGTGTAAAATAAGATTCCTGTGGCATTAACATATGAACAAAACCTTTCTCCACCTTTTTAAGCCAAAAATTAGCAAAGAAGGCCTTAACAAAACCAGATCCAAACTGAGCTCACCCAGACCCAAACAAAAGTCATAAGAATTATGGAAACAACAGACACTGTCTAGGTGAAGGAGGGAAGAAGTAACCTCTATAAATATCTGAGTGTTTACTTGGGAGATAATGATTCTTGATTGTGGCAATGGTCTTGGTAAAAAATTAAATTTCATTTAAGGAGAAAACTTCCACCAAAACCAATATGCACCGTCTAAAACTGCTTTGAATGCCTTTATTGTCTTGGACTGACTCTTCTAATAGGAAATAGTCCCAAAATATGCTCATGCAGAGACAAACAAACTCACTGCACTCCTTTCTGATATGTGCTTGATCACACTTTCTATAATACTCCTTCGTTGGTATCCAAGGAAATATCTCCTGAACAAATTCCTGGCATCCAGTCAGACATTGTCTACTTCCTCTTGCAAGCACACAAACAACTTGACCAATACTTCTTCAACCACCTATCAGAGATGCTTCATGTTCTGAAGCAAAAACACAATGTCTTCCACTGGTCTCTACATATACTCATTTTGGCTTGCACAAATCAAAATATCAAGACCATCACATGTGACAACTCCCATTCAACCAAAACCTCTGATAGAGTCCTTCCAAAACAGTGCAAAGAAAAATAAATTCTCCTAGATACAAACAACTAGCTTCACAAAGCTAGAACCAACCACACACTGTTAATGAGCACAAACCATAACACCATTCAACAACCCAATGCCATAACATGTTGTCTGAAATCATAACCTCACAAGAGGCATATAAACTCTACAAGCTTGATCAGCACACAAGCTTTCAAAAAATCTGCATCATTGCAACAATATCCCATAAACACTTACTAACTCCCCTTGTCATGGATAATCAGTGCCCCTCCTGATCAGAACCACTTCAGCACTAGATGGAAACATATGAAGATTCCCACATGCCCATAAAGAAGGACAACCAATCCTGAACCAGAATCTCTATCTCCTTGATAGTACATCCAAATACCCTGTCTGGTTCAATTAACAAGGACACATCAGATAGATGGCCTAATAGATCCACACAAAACACACTTGATTTGGGATTTCTCACATATTCCAAAACAAATGCTCTTAGGTTTCTTGCTACACAAGTTCCAAATATCCATCATATTTTACTTGTAGGAGAAGAAACTACCAAATTATTAGGAATTTTGATTAGATTACCCAATCTGACACTCTTCTTCTGCTCTAAGCAATTGCTGGTCCAATTATTATCTTCAATCATGACATAAGTCATGCATTTACCACTCACCCTAGAAGATAGGGTCAGAATCTTCACATCCTTGTTCATCATAGTTATAAATTCCACTTTTAAATATAATGTAGAATAACAAATTATGCATTCATGATCCCAATCTTCTTCCAACGACAACCACAAGAAAGCGTGATGTTACAACATCATTTAGGACATCAGCTTCTTATTATAGATCCCAATCAATCTAGTTCTTAATTCATTATCCATAGGACTTATAATGCATAGAATTCCCTTAAGAAGCTAAAAAAAAAACACATCCAGTGCATTATATTAAGGTTATCACAAACACCTGACTAACATGGAGAGTAATAAACTCTCACACACTTTCTGAAGCAAAGTGTTCAGAAAGCAGATTTGCATCCACACATTAGATAAGTACTCAGCTCTCGACAAGGTCTTTACCATCAATCACATGTACATCTTCATCATATCAGACTTATACCCAGCTCCCAACAAGGTATTTGTCATCAGAGAAAGATTTCCTCACACATAAACATCAGATAATGCAGTTTTCTTCACAAATGGAAGAAAATTTGGAATGATATCCTTCTTCTGCATACACCCGACATCAACTAATTCATGTTCATGACAAACACTTATGACACCCATTCACACCAGAAACCGTGCAAGATTAGGCCAGTGGCTTGAATCTGCACTTCCACCATGGCCTCCAAAAAAAAACTTCCTTGGCTGAAGAAACAAGGAATTGAAATGATGTTCTAAGATTAGTTTAGACATCAGCTAAAACACATGGATTTAAACATTTACCATGGCTTTGGAGACAACACCCATGGAAATTCATATAAAACTCTTATAAGGGACACAAGAGGATCAACCATTAGTAGCGGATCAACCTTCAAGACCAGATCAAAACATATGCAGAGCATGCACACCTCAAGAAGCTTATTCTTATACGCATAATGTCCAGACCCCCTGTCTGACTTTGAGGTGTTAGACGTCATTCTTCTGAACCTGAAGAGGAGATTCCCTCTAACAGGTAACTGGAGCAGACTTCACCAAATATGGCATTAAATGAGCATTATACGCCACATACAGACTGCTCAGACTAAGTCTTCTTCTCCCAAATCTTCAAGATACAAGGATGCCCTTCAATCCTTGCAAACACAAATGTTATATTATATGAGGACACCACATAACTGAATCCTAAGCATGAGGAGAACCTTCCCATCCAAATAAAAGGAAAGGATAATCAAACTTCCTTCCTTAAGAACCATGATCCTTTGGTCACTAATAGGATTACGAACTCCTCCTTGCTCCTGACAAAAACTGAAATGCTCATCTTAGGTGGATTAGATGACACTTCAAAATGAAGACACTAATCAACCATTAAACTCCGGTGGATACATCTTCAATGCACACAACCCCTTGAATTTCTCTTCCACTACAACAGAACAAGAATTCAATACTCTCATAAACTTGACAATATCAAGTTAGAGTAAACAACTCCCATCATGTTTAGGAGAAACACCGGCCAGACATGTTGAGAAAAATAACTTCTTAACACTAAGATGTTAAGACATTATGTCTGACATTTCTTCAAGGTCTTCCAACTTCATAGCCGCGGTGACTCCCCCTTAATAACTGCTAAGAACACACTGAGAACAAAGAAACACAACATATGGTTAGTGTATACCACCATTACTCCCCTCACACAGAATCTATTTCATGGCCACAAACAAGATTCCATAAATCTGGCTCCTTTGATTAGAAGGATATTCCAGATGTCAGAGATATTGTCCTTGCCAACTGAGCTTGACCTCCATATGTAAAAGACCTGGATGAGATGTCTTTAACAATTCTCTACTAGAAAATAGAGCTAAGCCTCTGCACTTCTACTTACTTGGATAAGAAATAAACTAAGCCAAGAAGTAACAAAATATTGATCATCTATTGACTAACACACTTGTCTAAGACATGTTTCTAGAGTAGAAACTTCTCAGACAAATAACCCAGATGCCTCATATTCCAAATTAAGAGTAGGTTCCAAACATATGTGGCCAACACACATTTGTTTAGCACCCAAAGCGTCTGCTATGCCATACTTCTGATGTGATGTTCTAACATCCAGTAGAACATATTCCTGATGAACACACCAAGAGAATCTTTATCAAAGATCGGAGATTGGCCTTTTAGGATTGGAAGCAAAAATAAATTGCTTCAAACTTTATTAAGGTCTCTTTTCAACAAACTCATATAAAAGTGCCTTTATGAGTGGACTTGAGATAAACCTCAAGTATCTTCGACAACTTTACCAAGCTGGTTGAACGTATCCTCTAAGTATCACCACACCATGGGATACACCTCCCGAGAAGAACAAATGGCTATAGCCTCGACACCAGAAACTTATAACATCACAAGGAGTTTTCAACCAGATACATATGCAGCAGAACACAAACCAAAAAACTCCTCAACAACCTTCAGGAAAAACTTAATAGCCCTTGCACAAACATACCAAACATAGGTGCAATAGGTCAACATTGGTTTGAAAATAAATCAAACCATAATGCAACTCACCACCAAAGCTACACGCCTGACAACATCAAACAGGGCCAATACACACCCTCTCACGAATAATCCATCCTCCACTTCAAGGGAACATTCAAACAACAATATGAACTATCCAAGTTCAAACATATTTTTAGTAACAACATCCTTCCTTGCCCATGACCATAAAGTATCTTCCCAGGATATCACCCAGAAACAGAATAAGATGCTTGGTGTGATACCAATTGAAATTCTGGTATATTAGAATTCAGATGTCATATGACATGTCGAGACATCTGATCTTAACAAAACACACAAGCAAGGTATAAAACATGCATAACAGTACTAAAAAGCATAAACAACACACCAAAATTGTTAACCCAGTTTAGAGCAACTCTCATACTCTTGGGGCATACCACGCCAGGGATAAAGTCCACTATATTAGTATCAATTCGAAGCTAAACTTCCCCATTTACAACTTCTCACTTAATAACTACTTATGCTAACTTTATACCTAAGACTCACCTAGGTATGAGGCCCTCCTCAACTCCCTCATCAATCACAGACATCGATTGGATCAAAACAGGAAGACACACTTGAATGATGTAAAACTAGAAGACACACTTCTATGACAATACTGATAAAGCGAAATTACATCGTATGTTTGACTTAACTAACATAGATTTTTTTCATTTTTTATTTATTTATATCTTGTTATGCCGGTATTTTTGTCCCATTTCAGGTGTGTAAAGTGAAAATAGTCACAAAAGAGATTTGAGCAAAAGTGAAAAGAAATAGAGTAAAAAAGGCTCAAAAATACAACAAAGGCCTAAGCAAAATCTAGGTGGGGCCCACCACCATAAAAGTGTGGTGCCTGCCATGCACTTAGGGGTGTGGCGTCCACCACCCAAGAATGTGGCCCCTGCCATGCATGGTGGCGCCCACCACTTCCCTTAAGGGGCGTCTGCCATCCATAACATGCCTCTTGCCACTCCAATTCCTTAAGTGGCGTCTGCCACCTACTTTTGTAGCCCCCGCCACAAAGCCTCATCTCCACACTTTTCTCCAACTATTCACCTTCTTTTTCTCCTCCGGAAATCCCTCCACTTGCGTCTTCTTCATTCAACATATTCGTCCTAAACGCAAGGGAGTTTGCACTATAAAACAGAGAAGACGATTATAGTGAGGAGCACGTCAATTTCTCTGCAGCCAGAGCTTGTTCTTAGATTTATTTTTAGGCTTTTAAATTCACAGCAAATAGTGATAGATCTTCCACATAGGGGGACTATTGTAACCTTATATTTAGAATTTATTTTTTGTTTTCAATTCCTGTGTTGCGGTAGAAATATTGAGACTAAGCCATTGGATTGAGTTGACTCACACATATCAAATGAAAATCACCACTGTGCTTTATTGTTTCCAAAGGAATGGGAAAAGAGAGAATAACCCAAAAAGAAGGGGGAGAGAATCTAAGTCTGGGGGTTGGTTATGCAAATTAAAGGTATTAACATCCTAAACATCTATGGTACTCCGCAGGAACCTCTTTGAAAATTTGTGTATTTTGGCTATAAAAGTTGTATATGAAAATAGATTGTGCAGATAAGAAGAGAAGTATATTTTACAATTTTTTTGCACCCGCCACGGTTGCAAACCTTTAGTGCCTACGTACCACCTTTCGTGCAATAGGGGATCAGGGTACTCGTAGTTCACCTTTAAAATTTTTAAAACACATGTGTGTTGGTTAATTTTAAGAGACAAGACATCATCATCTTATCCGAGTGGAAGAACATACTTACTACCCATGATTATGAGAAAGGAGAATTTGCATCATCTGAAAGTGGAGGATATGGCTTAGATTTTAAAATCAACAAAGCCTCAATCAACACCCAAGTGGAAAATATCTCACTTCACTACATATCGTAGAATTATAGTAGCTCACATCACTACAAGGATTGACAAGAGTCTACCTTTTGAGAAAAAGTTTTAAAGCAAGAAGCCAAATGGGAAAAATGGTTTGAATGAGATTGATTGACTTTTAAGTCTTCTCACAAAAATGTCAAAGTATGATTAAGTTGTTTCAAGTTTGATTAAGAAAAGATTTTTGAAGATGCATGGACCTAAGTCCAAGTTTATTATGAAAGTTATTCAAGTTTAAAAAAACAAGAATAGTTTTGAAAAGGAGGGAGAAGATTTTGAAATTAAAGAAGATGGGAGGAGATGAAGGGACTATCCTAGAGCAAAAGGCAAAAGCTAGGGAAAATAACCGTCTAACCAATGAGAAGCCAACACTTGACACAATGAGTCAATGTAGAATTCTCATCCTTTGGATTTGAAACCAAACAAGCAAAGATAATAAACCTCTTAAGGAAACCAAGCTTCAAGTGCATTAAGTCTTCACTAAAATTGGGCAGAGTAATGACTGTATACAGATGAACTCCCAATCACAGACGAAGCATATAATCAGAATAACCTGCATGCAAAGAAAACAAATAACACAATGTCTTGGGGAAAACCCCAAGAACTCCAGAAAAAATAACAATAGAAGTCACAAGGTCTCAAAGTACGTCAAGGTCTCTAATCCTAAGTCCCAGAGGTCCATAACTCCAAAATGCCAAGGATAGTAACCAAATAATCCAAGTAACATTAAAGTTTTATGGTTCAAGTTGATTATTAGGTATCTTCAAAAAGAAATGAAAAGATCAAGTGAGCAAAATAAAAATGACATAAAGATAAATGCTCAAGTGAGCAAAGAGGAAAATAGCATGAAATGTAAATGCTAAAGTAAATGTGCTCAAAAATAAAAAGAATAAAGTAAAAGCATAAAATAAAGTCAATTGTTAGGAATTAGAGGTTAGTTGAATGATCATCTTGAAACTTGCATTTGGAAACTCATTAGAAGATTGAAAAAATCAAAGCCTCTCAATAACAAGTTTCATTTACTTTTTGTCAAGTAAATCATTCACTTCAAAATCTCAAGGCAATAATAAATGATCAACGATGCTTAAATGATTCACTTAGTTCCAAAATTTATGAAGATTCATTAGAGGATTGATAAGACCAAAGCTTCCTAACAATGGATCTCAAGATTATTGGATCAAAGGTTTCAAATTAAACATGCTTGGGCTTGCAAACATAGGTTTGGGCCACGAATGATCATTTCTCGAATCGGGACAAAATTTAGCGCTATGTTAAACAATCGTAAGTGGACTTATATAGAAGTTGCACCTATTTTGAGGCCGGTCAATTAACAATCTATGTATCATATGTTTAGAGAGATGATACGTAAATCATCCTATAATAACATATAATACAAGTGAGAAGAGGATGAGATGAAGAGGGAGGGGATACATTTGAATTAAAAATTTAATCAAACTATCATTAAAATCATCCATCCATTTTGGTGGAGTTAAACTCAACACCCAAGATCCAATAATGTTAATGAAGTTTATGATCAACCATCATATAGTCAGAATACATTAAAAAAATAAATTGCATTTAATGAATAAAATAAAAAGGAAAAATGATTTTTAAAATATTATTAAAATGAAAAATAAAGGTAAAATAGAAAACTATATTCAAAGTATCAAAGAAAAATTTAAAGAGACCATAGAAAAATCAAAAATGACCACAAATATTTTTATAATTTTTTTGGTAATTTTTTAAAACAGAAAAAGTATTTTTAAACTAATTAAAATTATTCAAATAAGTGAAAAAATATAAAAAATAATAGAAGTCAAAATAAAGTTCTAGAAAAAATTCAGAAGGTCATAAATGAGCAAAATGATTTTTATAAATTTTTTTCAGAATTTAAAAACATCAAAAAATATTTTTAAATAATTAGAAACAAGTCAAAATGAAGGAAAGATTATAAAAAATATCAAATCTGAAAATAAAATTATGAAAAAATAAAAATCAGAAAGAGAATATTTAAAAACATTTTTGTGAATTTTTTTCTAGAATTTTTGGGTCATAAATGAATTTTCTATGATTTTTTGAAGTTTAAATCAATTAAAATAAAAATCAGAAAATAAAATAAAAAACCAAAAAATATGGGCCATATGATCATTGTCAAAACAAGTTAGTAAACAGATCCAGTGGATCTAACGTGCTGTGCATGTCATGGACTTTATTGGATTTCACACTGAATCAATCTTTATTAAATAAAAATAACTTAAAATGTGGCACGTTGGATGGAGTCTGACTCACTAAAGTAATCAGATCTAAGGGCTCCTTAGACACGCGTATGGTAAAACAAACACACTACATCTGTTTCAATAATAGCGTGGCACACCCTTATTAGTTGAAGCACGGCACGTAGGCCGTCTTCAACCTCCAGACTCCCTATGTCGAGGTTCCACAAAATGGAAAATTAGAGAACCATACCGGTACCATTAGATTCGTCTCTTCAAGTGGATTCTAATGGTACCCTTGCGCCAAATTTATATATACTGTGCAAGGCTGAATTTGAAGAAAACTAGAAAAAAAAAGAGCACGAAAATGCTAAGTATCTCCCTCGATTCTCAATGAAAATGCAAACCGTAAGAAGAGTGAGAATCAGAAGGATGAATAGATTAGAATAAGATTTCATTTGGTTCGATTTGATGGAGAATTATACTTGAATGAAGTAGCTGAAAATTGTTCTGAAACTGGACTTGGTTAGAACGATTAAAGACACCTCAAGGCTTGATTCTTCTTCTGTTAGCTTCAAGGAAGTTTAAGGATGAAGGATCAATGAAAAAATTGGATTGAAAAGTGGAGAAAATAGGATTTCAAAAGTTCAGAAAAGTCGGTTATGCAGGGAGTTTGGCAGGGTGATTTTGGCTTTTCAAGCTTGAGAAAATGAGTGAGATATAACCCTCTATTTATAGGGAAGCAAATGGGATTCTCAAGCGTGTGAAATGATGAAGTTTGGAGGGAAATCGTGTAAAGTTGCAAGCATGAAAAGTGTAACTTCTATTTTGCTAAAAACTCAACCAAAACTTGCGTTTCAAGGTGCTAATCACTTCTGGAAGATTGTTAAACATGATTAGAAGTAAAAACGCATAGAAATTTGGTGATTAGAAGCTGGATTATGGATTTCAAATTCTGTATTTAGAGGAAACTTCAATTTCAAGGTATCAACTTTGAATCTATGGTGTTTATAGCACAAGAGGTCTTAGGGAATGATTCTTGAAGCATTTGAAAAATAAGGTTACACTATTTACAATGTACAAAGAAAGGAATAAAATGGTTGCTTGAGCTAAAATTTGTGATGAGTCAAAGTTGAGAAAAAGAAGCTTACTTTTTGTACTTAGAAACATTCTAAGTTTTTCTTCAAAAATGATCTGTAATGTTTTGCATCTAAACATGGACTTCCACTCAAAATTTGCTTTTGACCAAAAAAGATGGAATGAATTTGATCTCTTAAATGACATTTTGAGATTTGAACCACTTAAAAACTCCAAGAATTGATAAAGTTATGACCTTATGAAGTTGGTGAAAATCCATGAAATGACCTATAATCTCTTGCATTCTTAGGGCATCCTCCATCCATTTTCAAGCTTTGCGCATAAAAGAAGAGTTGAAGTTCACATCCTTAATATAATTATGGAAAAATAATGGGCTCAAGGAGATAAAAATTGACCAAGTTATGATCTTTTAAAGTCACATAAGGGAATTTGATGGCCTATCTAGAGGAATTGTAATCTTTCTTCATCATTAGGAATCTTCCACATAAAACTTTCTTGAAACTTTTTAAGTGATTGGTTGATAACCATTTAAAGAGAAGCATGTATTTGGAATTACTCAAAAATCTCAAAAAATGAGCAAGGCATAGCCCTTATAAGTTCAAAACTCTAGCTCTTAGAGCAACAAAGTGGCTTGGGAACCCCTTTCAATTTTGATAAACTTTCTTGAACAAATACTTTTTTATATGAATAGAAGTTATTGTGGATTATAATAAGAACCCATAGAAACAAAAACCACCTCCAAATATCAAGAATTGAGAGAATTGTGCACTTGTGACCAAGAAATCGAGAACTTGTCCAATTAGATCAAACTTCTTCTATCAACTCTTGAATCTTTTGATTTTATTTGATAAATTGAGGCATGATGAATCAAAGTAGACCTTGTCATTATATTAATTCAAAGTATCTTTAATGATGAATCTTGAATCTCAATGAAACTTTGTTGAAGAAGGCATGGAAATAAACTCACGAACCTATGAACCAACCTGATGAAATGTGTTGTGCTTTCACCTATAGCATCATCAATTAGAGAAAACATTCATTGTATTTATTAGTTAACAATTAATCAATACAAAACATATATGATCATAATATATAAATCAAGGTGCTTATTGATTCCTTATGAACAAGCCTAAAGATAGGGAGAAGAACCAAAACCTAGTGTGATCTTGTTGTTACTGAGTTGATATGAGATGATAGAAGAATATTAAGGGCAAAAATTGGGGTACAACAACTGCCCTTATTTAAATGTCTTCTATTCAGAGATACGAAGATTAAAAATCTTCGTGTCGACGCGATTGAAGATACTTAAATACAAAACAAACCCTATTTTTGGCCCTAAGAGGCCATGCAATGCTTATGATTGTGCATGCAAATAAACAGATCCAAAAGGTGATACGAGACACCATTGGGGAAAAAGAAAATACAAGATCAAAAGAAAACTAGACCAGGAAAATAAATCACTGGTGAACAGAAGACTTAACTCTTATTGACGTAAAGCCCAAGGAAGAGACAATGTAACATCAACTCAAACATTGAGAAGAGAAAATAGAGGATAATAATGATCAACAGATAACCGTAAACTATCCATTCACCAAGAAGATAGCAAAAAAGGTAATATCGACCCACAAGGGGGAAAAGAAGTGGTAGGATAATACCAGCAAACATCAATATTAGGGTAAACCACAAGTGACCAGCTTCAGTACTCATGATTGTAAATAAACAAACATCTTTAGAGTAATGTGAATCTAAACAACAAAATATTTTCCATAATGATGAGATTACCATTCATCAGAATACAAACCTCAACAGAGAACTATCTCCCATAATGATGAGACTACCATCCATTGGAGTAACAACTCTCAACAATGAACTATCTCCCATAATGACAAGACTACCATCCATTGGAGTGACAAATCTAAACAATGAACTAACTCCCATAATGACGAGACTACCATCCATTGGAGTAACAAATCTCAACAACGAACTATATCCCATAATAACGAGACTACCACTCATTGGAGTAACAAATCTCAACAACGAACTATCTACCATAATGACGAGACTACCCTCCATTGGAGTAAAAAATCTCAACAACGAACTATCTCTCATAATGACGAGACTACCATCCATTGGAGTAACAAATCTCAACAATAAAATGTCTCCCATAATGAAGAGACTACCATCCATTGGAGTAACAAATCTCAATAATGAACTATGTCCCATAATTACGAGACTACCATCCATTGGAGTAACAAATCTCAACAATGAACTATCTCCCATAATGACGAGATTACCATCCATTCGAGTAACAAAATCTCAACAACGAACTATCTCCCATAATGACGTGACTACCATCCATTAGAGTAACAAAATCTCAACAATGAACTATCTCCCATAATGACGAGACTACCGTCCATTGGAGTAACAAATCTCAACAATGAACTATCTCCCATAATGACGAGACTGCCATCCATTAGAGTAACAAATCTCAACAATGAAATATCTCCCATAATGACGAGACTACCATCCATAGGAGTAATAAAATCTCAAAAACGAAATATCTCCCATAATGATAAGACTACCATCCATTGGAGTAACAAATCTCAACAACGAACTATCTCCCATAATGACGAGACTACCATTCATTGGAGTAATAAATCTCAATAACAAACTATATCCCATAATGAGGAGACTACCATTCATCAGAGTTACAAACATGAATCTTCTCTGGGGACTAACAAACTTACTAGGGAAGTACAGGTTGCTTAAATAAAGTGATCTGCCATCTACTGTTATGAGAAGGAGTTGCAATAATGCTGCTGGGAAAAGAATTATAACTTCTTGGGGAAATTCCAATATATTTCTGTTGAGGAGGTGAAGTCCTCTCGTGCAAAATAAATGCACATTCTCAAATCAGGACTCAAAGCCTACAGAAATCAAAATAATAATGTTGCCAGGAACCACTGATTCAAACCAAAAATAAACCGGAATGAAACAGTCAACCAAGATAGCATCTAATGAGAAATAAACTCAAAAGGGGATCACACTCCCAACCAGAAAACAAGCTGAATAGGAAGGATAAATAAAAATTCTTCCACGAGGGATAACTCTGGGGAAATTGAAAGGATATACACTTTTTGCTTAAGGTTGACAATCTATTAGAGAGAGGGTAACATAACTCTGCAAATAGGGTGATATGCTAACAAAAATTATAATAAATTCAAATGAGCAATGAATTTCAATTCAGCTATGCATGATGTATGTATGAATGTTATTATGTAGGTGCTGACAAAACAGACATACAACACTGGGAATAACCAGACAAAACCAGTTTGGGTAAAGTCAACCCTCGGCTAAATCACATCTAGGAGGAATGTTTTATAAGAAAGCAAGCAACAACTAAGGAAACAAATTCCTATTCCACGATTTAACTTCATTGGGAAGAAACACAATCTGAAAGTGGTCAAATCAAAATAATAAATTAGTACAAATACAGGGATATAACTTCCTCCCCCAGGCTTCACCTGGTAACATCACACATACTTCAAAGGGGAAAAATGTCTGAACATCTAGACTTCCACTAGAGATTACAATGCTAACTTCATTAGGGTAGATGAAAGCTGCATCATCGAGATATCAACTGGGGAAAAATGGGATCACCAACCCAACACCGCACCATTCATAAATTGGTACAACCTCTAACTATTTGAGAAACACACAAAGATCATACACATACTAGCAAAAGTGACCTGAGAGAACCTTCCTGGGGAAAACAAACTTCCAAAATTCCAGTGTTCGTCCATTCTTGGGATCACCAATTTTGTTTTTCTTGAGTCATAAAATCTAAAGTAAAAAGTAATTTGTAAATTCTTTTCGAAAAACAATTTTGTTATTTAATCTTTTTGTTTTGAAAATTACTATCAATAATAAATGGAGTCTTTTCAAGCAGAATAAAATAAGAATTGCAAAGAATTGGATAAAGGCTCAAACTTTATTAATAGAATGGTAGTCCGTGAATGGAGAGACTCCATAGATGATTACAAATTTTAGAAAATGGTAATACATTGGAAAAGATACATTGAAATACAATGACCACAATTCTCCCTAACAACTTTGAATTCCTGAGCAGCGACTTCTGTTGAAGCGTGATGATGATCCGAGAATATTTTTGCTTCAATGATCGAGTCTTATCTGAAGCAGTTACTTGACAAGAAATACCTAAATTTTTCCTATATTTCCCTTACGGGTTTTCAACCTATCGGGAAAATTTATTATGTTTATGTCTCTAATTTTTGCCTAGACCGCCCTTTCGGGTTTTCAGCCTATCGAGATGCTCCTTTTTGCCTAAGTCGCCCTTTCGGGTTTTCGAATTAGCGAGTTGTTCTTTTATTTCTTTAGGCGAAGTATTTCTTGACTGCATTAACATTCATAGGATGTGGGAACTCCTCGCCATCCATAGTTTCAAGAATTAATGCACCGCCAGAGAAGGCTTTCTTGATAACATATGAGCCTTCAAAATTGGGAGCCAACTTGCCCATAGAATCAGCGTTAAAAGACATGACCTTCCTGAGAACGAGGTCACCTTCTATGAATTCATGAGGCTTGACCTTCTTATCAAAAGCTTTATTCATTCTTCTCTAGTATAACTGACCATGACACAAGGTTGTCATTCTCTTTTCTTTAATCAAATTCAATTGGTCAAACCTGTTTTGGACCCATTCAGCCTCTGTCAACTTGGTTTCCATTATCACACGTAAGGAAGGAATCTCAACCTCAACGGGGAGCACTGCTTCCATACCATACACAAGGGAGAACAAGGTTGCCCCTGTTGAAGTATGGATAGATGTACGATATCCATGCAAAGCAAAAGGGAGCATCTCATGCCAGTCTTTATAGGTAACAACCATTTTCTAGATGATCTTCTTGATGTTTTTATTTGCAACTTCAACAACCCCATTCATCTTTGGCCTGTAAGGAGATGAATTATGATGGACAATCTTGAATTCTTCATAAATTTCTACCATTATCTTATTATTCAGATTCGAGTCATTGTCAGTGATAATCCTATAAGGCACACCATATCGACATATAAGATTGTTCTTGATAAAGCATACTACTACTTGCTTAGTAACATTAGCATATGAAGTTGCTTCCACCCATTTGGTGAAGTAGTCAATTGCCACCAAGATAAAGCGATGCCCATTTGACGCCTTGGGTTTAATCATTCCAATCATGTCAATACCCCACATAGAGAAAGGCCACGGGGAAGAAATAACATTGAGGAGCATCGGAGGCACATGAATTTTGTCAGAATAAATCTAACATTTATGGCACTTCTTTGCAATTTTGTAATAATCAGATTCCATTCTCAGCCAATAGTAACCTGCCCTAAGCATCTTCTTTACCATCGAATGTCCATTAGCATGAGTGACAAAAGAACCTTCATGGATTTCATGCATCAATATGTCTGCTTCGTGTCTATCCATGCATCTGAGCAAGACCATGTCATAATTTATTTTGTATAGCACATCTTCATTGAGGAAGAAGATTCCTGCCAACCTTCTTAATGTCTTTCAATCTTTATTTGATGCACCAATAGAGTATTTCTAAGTCCGGAGAAAATGCTTGATATCATAATACCAATGTTTTCCGTCTGATGTTTCCTCTGTTGAAAACACATGAGCCGGCCTATCCATACATTGAACTGTCATACGAGGTACATCATTCCAAGTATTCACTCGATACATAGAATCCAGAGAGGCCAAAGCATCCGCCATCTGATTCTCATCTCTAGGAATATGATGGAATTCAACTTTATTAAAGAAGGGTAATAATATTCTAGCATAGTCTTTGTAGGCAATCAAGCCAGGGTGACGAGTATCCCATTCTCCTTTAATTCTATTTATTAACAAAGTTGAATCATCATACACATCTAGAATTTTTATTCTGAGATCAATAGCCTCCTCGAGACCCATGATACAAGCTTCATACTCTTCCATGTTATTGGTGCAATCAAATGCCAACCTTGATGTAAAAGGGATATGCGACCCATAAAGATTGATAATCAAAACACCAATTCCTTTCCCATAAGAATTTATAGCTCCACCAAACACCATGCTCCAACAATATTCAGGATCAAGACCTTCTTCAGGCAACGGTTCATCACAATGTTTTATTTTCAAAAACATCACATCCTCATCAAGGAAATCATATTTAACAGACTGATAATCATCAACCGTTTGGTGGGCAAGATAATGCTAACACATTGCTTTTTATATCCTTCTGAGTATAATATTCAATATTATATTTTGACAACAGTATCTGCCAACGGACAATTCTCCCAGTAAGAGCAGGCTTTTCAAAAATGTACTTAATCAGATCCATTTTAGAAATCAACTAAGTAGTATGATTCAACATATATTGCTGCAACTTCTTTACTTCCCATGCCAGAGCATAACATGTCTTTTCCAGCATAGAATACCGTGACTCACAGTTAGTAAACTTCTTGCTGTGATAATAAATGGCATATTCCTTCTTCCCTATTTCATCTTGTTGTTCCAAAATACAGCCTATATAATTATCTAACACTATCAGATACATAATCAATGGTATTCCTTCAACGGGAGGGAGCAAGATAGGAGGTTCAAGCAGATACTCTTTAATACTTTCAAACGCTCTCTGGAAATCATCTGTCCATACACAACCTTGATCTTTCTTTAACAACTTAAAGACCAGCTCACACGTTGTAGTCATATAAGAAATAAATCTGGAAATGTAATTCAAATGCCCGAGAAAGCCTCTAACTTGCTTTTCAATTCTTGGCACTGTAATTTCTTGAATTGCTTTGACTCTATCAGGGTCAACTTTAATCCTTTTTTGGCTGACAATGAAACCTAACAATTTCCCTGATCGGACACCAAAGGTGCATTTATTTAGATTCAAGTGGAGACGATACTTCCTCAAACACTGAAACAATTTCAACAAATATTCTATATACCCTTCTTCAGTCTAGGATTTAGAAATCATATCACCAACATATACCTCAATTTACTTGTGCATCAAATCATGGAATAGGTTTGTCATAGCCCTCTGGTATGTTGCACCAACGTTCTTCAACTCGAAGGGCATCACTCTGTAATAGAATATTCCCTAGGGTGTGATAAATGTTATTTTTTCCATGTTCTCAGGAGCCATTCTGATTTGATTATATCTGGAAAATCCATCCATGAACAAGAATACTTTGAAATTTGTTGTACTATCAACCAACATATCAATATGTGGCGATGGAAAGTCATCTTTTGGACTAGGTTTGTTTAAATCTCTATAATCTACGCACACACAAACTTTTCTGTCTTTCTTTGGTACTGGGACAATATTGGCAATCCACTGAGGGTACATCGATGTCACAAGAAAACTAGCATTAATCTGTTTTAAAACTTCTTTAATTTTTATTTCCATATCAGGGTGAGTTCTTCGTAATTTCTGCTTGATTGACGAGCATTCTGGATTTAGCGGCAAATGATGTTCCACAATGTCAGTATCTAAACCAGGCATGTCTTGGTATGACCAATAAAATATATCCATATACTCTTTCAACAATTCAACTAACCTGCTCTTCACGTCGAGATGCAACAATGCTCCAATCTTGACTTCCTTTGGATCTTCCTCTGAACCCAAATTGATCATTTCCAACAACTCTCTATATGGATGAATGACACTTTCCTCACACTCAAGAAACCATGAAACCTCTTTAGGAATTTCATCATATTCTTCTCCTTAGGCCACATACATAGGATATTCAAAGTTAGGAGAGAGTGCAGGGTTATTGTATTCAACGAGTTTTTTAATTAATCTGCACATATGAGTTATGATTGCTTTTAGAAACTGACACATACAACAAGTGATTATGCAGATTCAAATTACAGTTATTATTTATTTTTGAAAGGTTTTTTTATTACCATTTTCCAAGAAAAATCAGAAAATAAAGACATAATTTGGGAATTAAAGACAACTTTTATTATTGATTTTAAAGATCAAAGCAACATATATGCCCATAGAATATCAACTTTCACCTTGGGCAGAGTGAAATATTTTTTAAAAGATTAACAAAAAAATTACTTTGAGACATGAATGCAAGAGAGAACATCAATGGTGATCCAATTTTGGACTCTAACTCTATACGTCACGTAGTTCAGCATCTCTTGCTTTGCTTCATCTTCCATAATAGCATTGATCTTAGGAACATTTGGATGAAGATAACCGCCACTACGAAAATTATGTCGATATTTTCCCAAAGAAGACTTCGACTTCATGTTCTTACCTTTATCATTCTTCACAAAGAATCCCAAACCATCTCTATTCTTATTCATAGGTGGGTCCAGAATCTGCCCCCATACTTTACTAGGGCCATTACGCACTACCTGCTGAGCATCCTTCAATGAAGCTATAGAATTCTCATTTTCCCTTATATTATCGATGGATAAAGCTTGGTACTGAGTTCCAACAGTAGCTTCATCCGCTTCTACAACACTGAAAGAGGATAAATGAGATATTAACAATTTCTTTTCTCCAGTTATGATAACCACCTTTCCTTCACGCACAAACTTCAGCTTCTGGTGCAAAGTTGAAGTGACAGCCCCTGCCTCGTGTATCCATGGTCATCTCAGTAAATAGCTGTAAGCGGGCACGATATCCATAACCTGGAAAGTGATCTGAAATAAGTGCGAGTCTGTATGAATAGGAAAATCTACTTCCCCGATGACATACTTCCTCGATCCATCAAAAGCTTTCACAATTATGCCACTCGGGCGCATGTGAGTTCATTGGTACTCCAGCTTCATAAGCGTGCTCCTCGGTATGACATTTAAAGCAGACCCATTGTCAATCAGCACATTTGACAATGAATTATTCTTGCAGTTCATGGAATATGGAGAGCCAAGTTATGATTCCTTCCTTCATTGAGAAATTCATCATCACAAAAACTTAGGTTATTACAGGATGTAATATTCCTTACCACACTGCTTAATTGGTCCAAAGGCATATCACTTACCATGAAATATTGATCCAATACTCTCATCAAAGATTCCCTGTGGGCAGAAGAGTTCATTAGCAAGACTAGAATAGATATCTTTGATGGGGTCTGCAACAATTGATCTACAATCTTGTAGTCGCTCAATTTGATAATCTTTAGTATATCTTCCACATCTTTTTCCAGATTAATAACACTAGATTCCCCCTCTGCTTTCTTGGGTTCAGTACTTTCAACAACCTTTTTATCAGCATTAACACTCCCTCGAATAACAGGTGCGAAAACAAGGCCATTACAGGTTACTCAGCTAGCTTCAACAATATTTTCGTCATCAAACAAATATTGGATGGGAACTGCCACACCATCCTCCAAGATTGTAGCATTGTATTTGTATGGAACTACTTTGTCTGATTCATAAGGAACAAGTCCCGATAAGCAAATCACCACTGGAGAAATAGTTGGCTTGCTATGATACTCAATCTCTATAGGGGAAGGAACACCAAAACAAGGCACAATAACATTCACCCCTTCTTCAGAATACTTAAACATCACGGAATTATTTCTAGAGAACATATCTTCATTTGAGGAAAATAATTCATTTGTAGAAGCATACTCATCATTTGACACAGTTTCATCCAAGCAATCTTCAATCACATTAATCCCATTGTAATAATCTTTATTGCCTGAAACTTTGATAGTACCATTATACAATAACAACTGAATACCACTTCTCACAATGGAACACCCACGAGAATCTCTGCAGCAGACTCAGAAAGACCCATAACAATGTTCTTCTTGACCATCCATGTGACAGAAGGTAGTGTGCAACTGCACCAAATTATCATTCATGTGATCCACGTCAAAAATCTGGAATTCATCGGGACATTCGTAGACCATATTCACATATTCTTCGTACTCTGCCTTAGGCTTGATTATATGAATGAGGCCCTCGTCCATCATTTCCTGAAGATCAGATTTTATCTTATCACATCCCTGGATATCTGTAGTGCAAATACCACAACCCGCATGGTCATGCGTATAGTAACTAAACTCACAGAGGTCAGCATGCATCTTTACCAAATCCCCTCTAACTAGGTTGATATAAAAAATCCAAAAGTCCCCAGGACAACCAGCAACCATGTTCACAGCATTTGCTCCTCCATGTGTTGGAAAAGGATTATCTTTCACATTAGGGTCAACATCTTTAAAGGATAGGAGGCCAGATCTAACCATCTTTTGTACTTCAGATTTTAAAGGATAATAATTTTCAACATTGTGACCTGGTGCCCCATGATGAAAAGCACACATCTGGTCTACCTTATAGTACCAAGGTAAAGGTGATGGTATAGCAGGGGGCAGCCTGGTCTGAACCAACTTTTTCTGAATCAAAGCCGAAAGTAACTCTGCATAGCTCATTAGGATAGAGTCAAAAGCCTCTCTCTTCAGACTCTACCCTTGATTTCCCTAAGGGGATGGTCTTTGATAGGCAACTGTGGTTGGAGCTATATTGACGACTGGAGTCACAGAAGCAACCTGTTGCTGGTACCGATAATGCCTTCTAGTCGGTCTAATCTTCCTTTCTCCAATAACCTCATTCATTTGACTTTATTTCTTTAGAGAGAAACCGTATGACGACTTCTTTGTCCCTCCATCCTTTGTCAAACGCCCATCTCTGACAGCCTCTTCCAAACAAACACCCATGCTTACCATTTCGGTAAAATCACTCGGCGCACTTGCGACCATCCTTTCATAATAAAATGATCCAAGGGTTTTTAGAAAGACCTTGGTCATTTCTTGTTCTCCCAATGGTCGCACCACCTGGGCAGCTATCTTGCGCCATCTCTGTGCATATTCTTTGAATGACTCATTTTCTCTTTGAGCCGTTGCCCTTAATTGGTCGCGGTCAGGTGTCATAAACATATTGTACTTGTACTGTTTGACGAAGGCTTCTCCCAAATCATTGAAAGTGAGGATACTACTACTGTCCAGACTCATATAACACTTCAGAGAAGCACCAGTTAAACTATCTTGGAAGAAGTGAATGAGAAAATGATGATCCTCAGTATGGGTGAACATTTTCCTAATATACATCACAAGGTGGTCACGAGGGCAAGAGTTGCCCTTGTACCTCTCAAATTCAGGTAATTTAAACTTGGCTGGCACCTTTACTTTTGGAACCAAACAAAGCTCACTGACGTTCTGTCCGAACAGTTCTTTTCCTCGAAGGTCCTTAATTTCCTTCTACATCTCATTGAACTGGTCTTGAAAGACATCTAACCAGTCATAGAAACCCACACTTTCACTCGATGGAGGAACATGACGATAAAATTCATCATTAACAAATGGAATAGAATTCATCAAAGGAGGTGCATTATAGTGAATCTCATTTCTATCCATAGGAGTAACATGTACCACAGCAGGTGCGGGAGTAGCAGCAGGTTGAACAACTGGAGCAACTTGAGCATCAAGATTAAAACCTTCTGGCATGAAGTTTTCAGGCATTGCCCATGGGTAACCCCGAGGCATACATGTTATAACCCAACATTTTCCCTCTCATTTTTCTCAAAGCATTCTTTCAAGGCTCTTCAAATAGTCAAGACACTCAAGGGTTGACTAGTCACGATGCACCTCCTAAACCAAAGGCCTATAACTAGGGTTTGGAGTTTCTCAAGGAAATCTGGTTTTCAAGGGTCTCAAGCGGCTTCCATGTTTCTTATTAGGTTCTCAACAAGCTTCATGTAAAGTTTCAAGCCCTACATCAAAAATTTGCTCAGTCAATGGTTCAAATGTTTGAAAATTAACTATATTGGTCAAAAAGTCAACTGTAGCCAACATACAGTCAAACTTTAAGATTTTTGGTCAAATTAACATATTGAGGTGATATTCATCATTTGATCAAGGGGAGATCCTGATTCCCCAAGGAAAGTCCTCAAATCATTAAAAGTCAAGATTTGTTAAACTATGGTTTCCTTAGGAGAAGTCAACTAAACTTTGACAATGCATAACTTTCACATACTTTATTAACTTTTCCCCAACCAAATCTCATTTTGAAGAAAATTAAATTCTTTATAACCTAGATTTTGTTCTCAAGTCCAAAAGTGCTTCATTCGAAAGATATGATCCCATACATTACAAGTCATTTTCAAAAATCAACAAAAGACACTTTTTGTCAAGGCAATTCACATCAAGATATTGTCTTCAAAAAAAATAATAGTAAACATAGAGATTGTAGAGGACATCTTATAATTTCCAAAAAGTCCAAGATCATCTTCAAAAGATAAAAATTGAGCAAGTTATGGTTTTCACAAGTTGGGCAAATTTGTGAAAATGCATGAAGTCAACTTTGAGCAAAATTGCATTTCTAGGTTAGTGGACCTAACTTTTAGGGTTCAAATATGTTTATGACATGCCCAAGGACCTCTGAACCTAACCATGCACTATTTTGATTTTTATTTCTATTTATTTGAATATTTATTCATTAAAATATAAATTAAATCACATAAAGAGAAAATACTAATGGGCTAAGCATGCAAGGCTTATGGGCTGGAGTATATGAAGCCCAAATTCATGAAACATACATAGAAAGTGTCTAGGTTCATGCAAAATTTGAAAATGGCAAGAATCATATGATTTTGGAATTTTTTTCAAAATGAGATTTTCTTGTTTAATGTCATGGTTAATGTGCTTATTCTCTTCCATATTTGTTTACCTCCTTCCTCCCTCTATATGAAGAGCAAGAATGCAAGCAAGAAGGCACGTCTACACTGCCTGTAGAAGCCCTCTCAAAATTATCAAAAATTCTCAAGAGTTATAAAATTTGAAACTCAAACTTCCAGCCAATATTCATCAAAACCAAGCTTTGCATCGTGTCCCTGAAGCTTCCAGGATCTCATTCCTATCCTTTTGTAGCTTGAAGCATGCTAGAAGACGCCCACGATCATCACTAATTTTTGGTATAATTTATTTAACTCAATCTATTGAAATACGCATTTTCAATCAATTTAATGCAATCATATATGTTTGTAACAATGATTAGAAGAGAGCTAACGTATCACATGAAAGTTTAAGTGCTGAAATTGTAGATTACCATTGTTAGGGCTCAAGAAATTTTGAGCTTCAGATCCAGTGAAGCAAGGACTTTCAGTCCAAACCGAGGCCAAATTTGAATTCAAGAGATTATTTTATGTGCAATAGACCTCTTAGTTGTTCACGAATCAAACGTTTTGCTGGTTTTTCATTTTCGTGCCAACTAGAGAAGACAACCGGGAGTTGAGTCTGGCGTGTTGATTCTGGTGGCCCAAGTGCCAGCATCTAATTGGTGGATTTAAATCCAGCCTGGCGCAGGTTTGAAATTTGAAAGTTTGATTGATTTTATATTATATTGATTTCATTTCCTTATACTAACGAAAGAGTAACATAGCCTAGTGGCCAGCAGCGTGCGCCTAAGTCATTACTCCTCTAAGGTCTGGGTTCAAATCCCAGGTTTTGCTATTTTGTGTTTCAACATTTCTTTTTTGCAGATCTAGGCCTTGTGACTTGGGCTTGGCTGGTTTTTGCTCTTTGCACCCCTGAACTTTATCTTACAGCGCCTGGACTCATTTGTTGGGCCTAACAAATTTTCAAGTTCTCACCCCCTGGATTTGGTTCAACAAGCCCATTATTTTATTTTTCTTGTTTTTTCTTGTTTTTTTTGTTTTATATTTCTTTTTCTATGTTCAATTAATTTCATAAAAATTTCATAAAATTAAAAATCAAAAAATAATTAGAATTAGGTTTTTTTAATCAAATTAATTTTATTAAGATTTTTTAATTAATTAATCAATTAGATTTAGGTTTCATTAATTTAATTTTTATATTTTCCTACACCAAAAACATATTTTTCTATTTAGATTTTTAGGGTTCTCTACATCGTCTCTCTTCCTCCTCCGCGTGTTCTTTTACTTATTCGTATTATTTATTCATAAATATTATGTAATTGCCTATGGATTGTAATAGCTTAATCTAGGACCTTTACATTTTCTTATCCCCCATATTTTATGGTTTGTAATTCCCCCATCCTGAAGCCATGTAATAGCGTAGATTCAAATTCCTGCATTTTTATTTTAAGTACCTATATTAACTGCTACATGTATGCTAATAGGCTTGCATGGAAAGAATTAAAAACAAATGCTAATAGGCTTCACAACACACAAACACACACCTCTAAGGTACCTCCACCTGTTGCCTTCGAAAAAGCAGTCATGTCCCTTGAACGTGGGACACTTTACCAAAGTCCCTCAATACAAAGATCGTTGTCCCTCGATGACCATTCGATGATGCCTTTCGGTAAATGATCTAGTCCGTTACGATAAATTGCTAAAGCGTCCCACAAGTTGCCTTTATGACTGTACGATGACCCTCGTTTGTTCCTCAAAACATCTAACGATAAGGCTACCTACTAACTAATATTAGGATAGCACTATCTAAAGGGAAAGAGGAAAATAACAAAGATCTTTCGAGTAGGTAGACCGCTTATAGTTGCTTGCTCGCAACAAAAAAAAACAATTTTTAAAATATTTTCAAAGACAAAACACTTTGTATACGTTCTGAACAATACGAGAAACATTACAAAGTTTACCGCACTAAGGAATCTTTTAAAAAATATTTTCAAAACACACACATACAAAGCATTTTTTGAGCTAGCAACTAAGAGCCGGTAAATAACTATGGATATAAATGGTGCTAACACCTTCCCTTTCCATAATCTACCCCCCGAACTCAAAATCTTTAAAAAGGTATTTCCTGTTCTTTTCACCCTTTCCTTTGTTGGATAAAAGAAAAGCCGGTGGCGACTCTTGCTAACCGCAACATTTGTGATTAAATGCAAAACCAATAAAGTCAGTTCTCCTACCATATTATAGAATTGGCGACTCTGCTGGGGCTGATAAAAGTGGGGTTACCTTAGAGCTAGATCATATCTAAAATGCTTTCCTTGTTGATTTGTGTGCTTTATCTTTCGGATTTATGTTTGGGTTATTATTAAAGATCCTATACCCGGATATGGGGTACTTTTTAGGTAAGTAGCAATAGATCGGGGAGACTGTACGGTGTATACCAATACAGTTGATGTGATGGCTACGTTAGTGTGACTTATTTGTTGGTACCGGTGTCCCTTGAGTAAGCCAAGGAAAATGCTGGGCTGTCGTGTGGGGTCATGAAGCACTAACTGACCGTAGAACCTTAGTTGACACAACTTAGCCATGAGAAAGTAGCGAGATAGCCAACTTCGGTGTAGACTGAAGTTTGTAGATACTCGATGCTACACTCATTGAGGTTGGACTCTTGGGATATTTTGGTCGCAATTTAGATGCTTGAGCTGAAACAATGCCCAGGAGAAAGATCGTTGATATTGAGACTCCTAAAACTCGGTTACTTCTTTTAGGACAGGTTGAGCCAACTAAAACTTCAAGAGGGTAATTACCTACAAACTCCATGCAAGCCTAAACCTAAGTCTACTTATGTGACTTGCTTTCTTTCATTATCTAACAACTTAAACTCGTTGTTGGACTTGTTTGTATTCATTATCCAATAACCTGGATTTCCTGCAAGACTTACTTATCTTCATCACCTTACACTTTTGTTGATGCATAGCATACACATCATAACATTATACTATAGCATGTCGTTAACCATTTCAAGGATCTCAAGGGCCCATGATGCAGGTTATCATGAACTAGACGCCTAGCAAGGGGCAGGAGGATTTATTTTCCTCTAACCAAAGGCCGCTAAAGTATGATGAACCAGACGTTTAGAAAGGGGCAAGGGGATTCATTTTCCTCTAGCCAATGCCGTCAAAGCACAATATCTTGAGTCAGTGGCTATGACCCACTCGACATGGTGAGCTTGATTCTCGTAAAAGGACATTCAACGAGACGAAGTTCTTCAATAAAGGCTGCAGTCAAATTCAATTCAAAAATCTTCTTGTGTTTACCCCGCGAGTTCCTTGAAAACATTGCATGCATATCATTACATAACAGGTATTCTTAAGACATGTTTCTCATTTTCTCGCTGTTTATTTCAGCAAGGAAAATGGATCTCGAATAGAACGACAAAGATCTCCAAACTCAATATGCTCGGTTCAAGGAAATGTTCCTAAATCTATCCAAGGGGCAAGAAGAATTGAAAACAATCCTCGTTGGGAACATTACCAATAAAAATCCCGAAGACAACAAGGATGACCAATTGGAACAACTTCAAGCTGAGATGGAAAGGTTGAGAATCTAGATGAGTAGTCAGATGGATCTTATCCAAAATTTAGCTCGTGGTCATGAAAAGTTGAGGATTCTCATTAGCAAGCTTCATCAAGACAGATACGATCGTCTGGGGCAAACTGCTAGAGCTTAGGGGCTAATCAATGAGCAACCTCTCTTGGAAGACAAGGAATTGGGTGACATATTCATGCAGGAACATGTTGAAAATAAACTCAGGAGCAATGAAATTTAGGGGACTTCATCTTCGAGTACTCAGAAGAGATCATACAATGGAAAGAAGGAGTCTAGTACTTTGTACGACCAGAAGGATCGTAATAAGAGTGATCTCAACCAATATGTAGGGGTAGTGCGGATCTCTAATCCATCACCAGTGCAAGAACAACGACAAGGCAATCAGCGTAAGCAGGACACACCCAAAAAGTAATGCACTAAAATAAATATGTCCTCGGCTCAAGTATTAGAACACATGTTGAGGATGGAGTTGATTAAGTTGAAGGATCCTCCTCAAAATCCCAACACCGCCTCTCCTTGGTACAATCCTAATGTGAGATGCGCTTATCATTCCAATAGTCCAGGGCATGACACTAATAGCCGCGGGGCATTAAAAAATAAGATTCAGGATTTGATCGACGAAGGAGTGCTGGAGTTCACACAAGATGGTCAGACTTTATTCTTCTGCCATCCCTCAAAGGCACACAATCTGTAGTGACAAGTTCAGGCAGAGAGGCTTTTTGTTCATTAGAATTTTCAATTATAATTTCTTTTGATTGTCTTGAATTAATCCATTCTTTTTCACTATACTGAAACTATGATTTTACTTCCCTTTTATGATATTCAACTTTCAATTAAAAGTTATAAGCCTTTAGAGGGAGGATGACTAAAAAGATGCCAAAATATTTACAGTATGCTTTTGAACAGACCTTGTTGACGATGTACATGCGTTATTTCAAATTCTAAACAGTGGAGTTACAAGGAAGATAATCCCTAGTCAACCCCTTTGAGCCTAAGAAGTAGGAGTTTTCTTTTTCATGCAAATTGAAACTCTTAATCATAACCTAGGGTAGGATAGTTTCTCAGTTAATTCAAATGTGCATTTAGTCGCAAGCTCTACCTTCATACATGACGAATAGTGTCGAAGATGCTCTTCTAAATCAAAATACAGTGATGGTTCCCCATAATCACTAAAACAAGCAGTCATTATTTCTCAAAAGAAAAGCCCGCTATGTCAAAACCTATGAAGGAGACTTAAGGAAAAAAACTGGGGCATCCCGCTGACTGTAATCACAAAAGAAACAGTTCAGGAAAAAGTTAGGGATAATAAAATATAAAAAAGAGGTCGCCACAAATCCTCAACAAAACAAAAAATATTATAAAAAATGTATGCCTCCTCAAAATAAACTATCAGTATCCAAACCATCACCGGAATATCAGGGGCAAAGATTCCAGACTCAATTGGGATCTAAACGCACAATTATCTGAGTATAGGACTGAAGAACATCACGAAGAATGGGTTGGGTAAAAATAAAGTTTGAGCCTTTAACCTTTTTTTCTTAAACCGTGAACCAGACCACGTTACAACCCTTAAAAGTCGTAACTTAAGCATGGGTTAGTTCGAAAGCATAATGTTACAAAAAAGGTATCCTAACTCCTGTAAGGTTTGCTATAAATCCTGATTTGATATCACATTCTGGCAAAATTTGTTCTACTAAAAAAATGCATTTTCAAAACTTCAAGACCGACATAAGTTTGCATTTCTAACACCACTATTTGCATATGACAATTGTTCGACAGCAGAGAAATTTGCACAACGGATATTCAATGAACGGAAATCCCTTAAATGAACATAATTATCTCATATGGAAAGACATTTCCAGTAATAAGCCTTTCTTAATCAAGGTGCATGAAATGGTGTCTAACTGATCTGGGGCAGTCAAGTCAAGATTCAAAGAATCTCTCAAAAGTGTTGAATAGCTAGGGGCAGACTTCCATCTGAATCACTTGGGGGCATTGAACATGAGTTCTAGCAAAGGGCCACATACGATCAAGCAAACATTTTCTGGCAGTGCTGTAACACTTACTACTATGGACAATGATAATTCTCTGCACCCCGTGAATGCGGACATAGTCGAAAAATACTACGCATGAAAAAGACCTGCTAGGTTGACTAGCCTAGGAAAAAATAAGGTCATCCTGGTGAACCAAAAGAGTTCGGGCAAAAGTTAGGGATATATAAATAAAACTATATACCCGGAAAGTCGAAAACTGAAAACGCGGCTTGGGCAAAAAAGGGTATCCCGGTGGATTGAAAATCTGAAAGGACATTCCAGGAAAAAGTTAGGGATTAAAGCGTATGACTATGTCCCGTCATAGCGTCACATGTCTATCAGTAGAAGACTTATCGCCCTGATCAACATTCACCAAAGGCTCTAGAAGTTGGGACAACGTCCAAGCCACCCAAGAATTCCCACAGAGCCACTTCAGAAGATTATCCCCAGAGTAATCTTCACAAGTTCATACGTTCCCTATAATCTTCCCAGCAGATCGCTCTGGAGGATAAAGGAGTGTAGTCTTCTTCCAAGTAATATTATGTATCTATAGAATCCCGATCATTACAGTTTATGGGAATTCTTCTCCTCGGACGAGTTTTTAAAATTGTAAAAGCCCCTGCGGACTACCTCTCTCCAGCAGAGCTCATTCTACTCAGCAGAGAGTTTCCCTCAGCAAGATATTCCTCCATCAACGGGGTTTACTTCCCAGTAGAGTTATGACTTCCGTCAATAGGGTTTAATTCCTCAATGAGGCCCAATCTCCCCAGCTTGATTCTTTTCCTCAGATGGCCATAAGTCACCAACAAAACTCCCTTCCCCAGTGAAGCCATCCCTATCCCCAGAGAGTGGCTACTGAATCTAAAATCTGATTAGATGTCAGTTAACTTTATCCATCCCATGTGAGGCGGAAGGAATATTCATCTCTTTTATCCCCGGTCAGAGTATAAACTCCCCAGTAGGGTAATGAATAGACAATGTTTTGAACTCTTCTCCCCCAAGCAGGAACTAACACCCTCCAGAAGAGTTTCCTCATAAAGCAGAAATCAATGTTCCCCAGCAGATTTTTCTCAAATAAGAAAGCAGGAGCCCCTAGCAGAAACAATCCCTAGAAGATAGAAGATACACATACTCTTCATCCTCAGTGACAATCAGGGATTTATTTTCCCCAGACAAAGATGCTACTCGAATTTACGAATGCACTTCAAAAACATGTCACATTCATACATCATTTACCAAGTGTCATAGCATATGCATACGAAACAAATATAGCACAATATCATTTATGTTGAGAACATCATTACGCAATGCATTTCATACAACTGACTCTTTACCTTTTCAGTAAAGATCAATCAACAAACGAATATCATCAACTACTTATATGACCTGACAGTCTTCTCGAAGGCTACATCTGATGAAGAGATGTTTCAGCATTTTCCTCAAAAGGTAATTTTCAAATAGACATCTGCTTGTTCCATTTAAATCGACCATCGATTTGTCCTGATTTGTGTCCCAGTAGATTTATTTCTCTGGTTCTATTAAATCGACCGTAAGATTTTTCTGATTCGTCTCCATTTAAAGATAATTAAAGACCTCTACTGGTTCAATTTAAATCGACCAATGATTTATTCTGATTCTTTTTCTAGTATACACTTTCTCAGGTTCAGTTAAATAGACCCTAAGATTTTTCTGATTCGTCTCTAGTTAAAGATAATTTAAGACCTTTCCTGGTTCAGTTTAAATCGACCAATGATTTATTCAAATTCGTTTTTCGGTAGACTCTTTCTCTGGTTCAGTTAAATCGACCCTAAGATTTTTCTGATTTGTCTCCAGTTAAAGATAATTCAAGACCTCTATTGGTTCAGTTTAAATCGACCAATGATTTATTCTTATTCCTTTTTCGATAGACTCTTTCTCTGGTTCAGTTAAATCGACCCTAAGATTTTTCTGATTCGTCTCCAGTTAAAGATAATTCAAGACCTCTGCTGGTTGAGTTTAAATCGACCAAAGATTTATCCTGATTCGTTTTCTGGTAGACTCTTTCTATGTTTTAGTTAAATAGACCCTAATATTTTTCTGATTCGTCTCCAGTTAAAGAAAATTTAAGACCTCTGCTGGTTCAGTTTAAATCGACCAATGATTTATTCTAATTCATTTTCCGATAGACTCTTTCTCTGGTTCAGTTAAATCGACCCTAAGATTTTTCTGATTCATCTCCAATTAAAGATGATTCAAGACCTCTATTGGTTCAGTTTAAATCGACCAACGATTTATCTTGGTCTGTTTCCGGTAGACTCCTTTCTCTGGTTCAGTTAAATCGACCCTAATATTTTTCTGATTCGTCTCCAGTTAAAGATAATTTAAGACCTCTGATGGTTCAGTTTAAGTCGACCAACGATTTATCCTGATTCATTTCCGATGGACTTCTTTCTCTGGTTCAGTTAAATCGACTCTAAGATTTTGCTGATTCGTCTCCTGTTAAAGATAATTCAAGGCCTCTGTTGGTTCAGTTTAAATCAACCCATTATTTATCCTTATTCGTTTCTGGTAGACGCTTTCTCTGATTCATTTAAATAGACCCTAAGATTTTTCTGATTCGTCTCCAGTTAAAGATAATTTAAGACCTTTGCTGGTTCTGTTCAAATCAACCTATGATTTATTCTGATTCATTTTTTGGTAGACTCTTTCTCTGGTTCAGTTAAATCGACCCTAATATTTTTCTGATTCATCTCCAGTTAAAGATTATTCAAGACCTATATTGGTTCAATTTAAATCGACCAACGATTTATCATGATCTGTTTCCGGTAGACTTCTTTCTCTGGTTCAGTTAAATCAACCCTAAGATTTTTCTGATTCGTCTTCAGTTAAAGATAATTCAAGACCTCTGCTGGTTCAGTTTAAGTCGACCAATGATTTATCCTGATTCATTTCTGGTGGACTTCTTTCTCTGGTTCAGTTAAATCGACTCTAAGATTTTGCTGATTCGTCTCCAGTTAAAGATAATTCAAGACCTCTGTTGGTTCAGTTTAAATCGACCAATGATTTATCCTGATTCATTTTTGGTATACGCTTTCTCTGGTTCATTTAAATTGACCCTAATATTTTTCTGATTCGCCTCTAATTAAAGATAATTCAAGACCTCTGCTTGTTCAGTTTAAATTGACCAATGGTTTATCCTGATCCATTTCCGGTATACTCTTTCTCTGGTTCAGTTAAATCGACCCTATGATTTTTCCGTTTTGTCTCTAGTTAAAGATAATTCAAGACCTCAGCTGGTTCAGTTTAAATCGATCAATGATTTATCCTGATTCGTTTCTGGTGGACTCTTTTATTTGGTTCAGTTTAAATCGACCCAAATATTTATTCTGATCCTTATTCCAGTAGAAATAAACAATTACTTTAGATGGCATCTATAAGCCCATCTCCAAAGACTCTCCGTCACCTCTCCAAATTGCATCTATAAGCACATTCCTAATATAATCACCTAACTACGTTACCTCTTGCACAGGCGAGTGCAAATTTCTGGGCACTTAAGTGTTCAATCATCTTCTACCTTCAAGTCATGAATGGCGGACACACCAATCTAACTCTTCAGGTGTAAGAAGATTGAACAGGGGAAGTAGTTCTACACCAAAATTTGCGTTCTCATTTTTATCAAAGCATTCTTTCAAGGCTCTTCAAATAGTCAAGATACTCAAGGGTTGACTAGTCACAATGCACCTCCTAAACCAAAGGCCTATAACCAGGGTTTGGAGTTTATCAAGGAAATTTTGTTTGAAAAGGTCTTAAGTAGCTTCCATGTTTCTTCTTAGGTCCTCAACAAGCTTCATGTCAAGTTTCAAGCCCTACATCACAAATTTGCTCAATCAATGGTTCAAATGTTTGAAAATTAACTATATTGGTCAAAAAGTCAACTTCAGTCAACATACCATCAAACTTCAAGGTTTTTGGTCAACATCAACATTTTGAGGTGACGTTTATCATTTGATCAAGTGTTGGTCATGATTCCCCATGGAAATTTCTCAAATCATCAAAAGTCTAGATTTGTCAAACTAAGGTTTCCTTAGGAGAAGTCAACTGAACTTTGACCAGGCATAACTTTCACATACTTCAACAACTTTTCCCTAACCAAATCTCATTTGAAGAAAATTCAATTCTCTACAACCTTTCTTTTGTTATCAAGTCCAAAAAATGCTTCATTTGAAAGATATGATCCCATACATTACAGGTCATTTTCAAAAATCAACAAAAGACACTTTTTGTCAAGGGATTTCAAATCAAGATAATGTCTTCAAAAGCAAAAATGGAGCACATAGATATTGTATAGGACATCTTGGGCTTTCCAAAAAGTTAAATATCATCTTCAACAGATAAAAATTGAGCAAGTTATGGTTTTCACATGTTGGGCAAATTTGTGAAAATGCATGTAGTCAACTTTGAGCAAAATTGCATTTCTAGGTTAGTGAACCTAACTTTTAGGGTTCAAATATGTTTATGACATGACCAAGGACCTCTAAAACTAACATGCACTATTGTGATTTTTATTTCTATTTATTTGAATATTTATTCATTTAAATATGAATTAAATCACATAAAGAGAAAAAACTAATGGGCTAAGCATGCAAGGCTTATGGGCTGGAGTATATGAAGCCCAAATTCGTGCAAGATAAATAGAAAGTGTCTAGGTTCATGCAAAATTCTAAAATGACAAGAATCATATGGTTTTGGCATTTTTTTCAAAATGAGATTTTCTTGTTTAATGTCATGGTTAATGTGCTTATTCTCTTCCATATTTGTTTACCTCCTTCCCCCCTCTATATAAAGAGCAAGAATGCAAGAAAGAAGGCATGCTTACACTTCCTAAAGAAGCTCTCTCAAAATTATCAAAAATTCCCAAGAATTGCAAAATTCGAAACTCAAACTTCCAGCCCATATTTATCAAAACTAAGCTTTGCATTGTGTCCCTGAAGCTTCCAGGATCCCATTCCTATCCTTTTTGTAGCTTGAAGCACGCTAGAAGACGCCCACGGTCATCACCAGTTTTTGGTATAATTTATTTAACTCAATCTGTTGAAATACGCATTGTCAATCAATTTAATGCATGCATATATGTTTATAACAATGATTAGAAGAGAGCTAACGTATCACATGTAAGTTTATGTGTTGAAATTGCAGAACACCGTTGTTAGGGATGAAGCATTTTTGAGCTTCAAATCCAGTGAATCAAGAACTTTCAGTTTAAACCAAGGCCAAATTTGAATCCAGGAGATAAGTTTACGTGGAATAAACCTCTTAGTTGTTCAAGAATCTAACGTTTTGCAGGTTTTTCATTTTCGTGCCAAACAGAGAAGACAACCGAGAGTTGAATCCGGCGTGTTGACTCCAGTGGCCCAAGTGCCAACATCTAATTGGTGGATTCAAATCCAGATTGGCGCGCGTTTGAAATTTGAAAGTTTGACAAATTTTATATTATATTGATTTCATTTCATTATACTAATGAATGAGTAACATAGCCCAGTGGGCAGCAGCGTGCGCCTAAGTCATTACCCCACTACGGCCTGGGTTCGAATCCCAGGTTTTTCTATTTTGTGTTTCAACATTTCTTTTTTGAAGATCTGGGCCTTGTGACTTGGGCTTGGCCGGTTTTTTCTTTTTGCACCCCTGACTTTTATCTTGCAGAGCCTAGACTCATTTGTTGGGCCTAACAAATTTTCAAGTTCTCACCCCCTGGATTTGGTTCAACAAGCCCATTATTTTCTTTTTCTTGTTTTATTTTTATTTTATTTTATTTTATATTTCTTTTTCTATGTTCAATTAATTTCATAAAAATTTCATAAAATCAAAAATAAAAAAATAATTAGAATTAGTTTTTTTAATCCAATTAATTTTATTAATCTTTTTTAATTAATCAATCAATTAGATTTAGGTTTCATTAATTTAATTTAAATATTTTCCTAAAACAAAAAAATAAACAACAAAAAAAACATATTTTTCTATTTAGAATAATAGGGTTCTCTACATCTTCTCTCTTCCTCCTCCGTGCGTTCTTTTACTTATTCGTATTATTTTTTCATAAATATTATGTAATTACCTATGAATTGTAATAGCTTAATCTAGGACCTTTACATTTTCTTATCCCCCATTTTTTTGGTTTGTAATCCCTCCATCCTGGAGCCATGTAATAGCGTAGATTTGTATTTCCGCATTTTTATTTTCTGTACCTATATTAACTGCTAGATGTATGCTAATAGGCTTGCATGGAAAGAATTAAAAACAAACGCTAGAAAACCTAACATTCAAGACAAATAAATGAAACACAACACACTTCACACACACACACCTTTAAGGTACCCCCACTCGTTGCCTTCGGAAAAACAGTCATGTCCCTCGAACGTGGGACACTTTAGCAAAGTCCATCAATACAAAGGTCATTGTCCCTGGATGATCCTTCGATGCTTCCTTTCGGTAAATGATCTAGTCCCTTACGATAAATTGCTAAAGCGTCCCACGAGTTTCCTTTATGACTAGAATGACCATCTCTTGTCCCTCAAAACATCCAACGATAAGGCTACCTACTAACTAATAGTAGGATAACACTATCTAAAGGAAAAGAGGAAAATAACAAATATCTTTCGAGTAGGTAGACCGCTTATAGTTGCTTGCTCACAAAAACAAACAAAACAATTTTTCACACATACACAAGCTCTTCTCTAAAATATTTTCAAAGACAAAACACTTTGTATATGTTCTCAACGATACGAGAAACATTATAAAGTTCGTAGGACTATGACATCTTTTCAAAAATATTTTCAAAACACACAATACGAAGCATTTTTTGAGCTAGCAACTTAGAGCCTATAAATAACTACGGATGGAAAGGGTGCTAACACCTTCCCTTTCCATAACCTACCCCCCGAACTCAAAATATTTAAAAAGGTCTTTCCTATTCTTTTCACCCTTTCCTTTGTTGGATAAAAGAAAAGTCGGTGGCGACTCTTGATAAATGCAACCTTTGCGATAAAATGCAAAACAAGTAAAGTCAGTTCTCCCACTGTATTACAATACAGTTCTGAGAAATAATAATTGGGGTAACAGAAACATGAACTGATGGACCTTCAGAAGCAAATATTGTTTGTAAAGGTTGAGCAAGTGGTGACTGATTCTGAGCAACCACCAATGATTCCATCAAAGCAGTCATATTGGCCATACCGACCTTAAAAGCAGTAACTTTTTCACGCAGCTCGCAATTCTCTTGTTCAAGATTCTCCATTTTCTTCCTGGAATTAGCCCGAGTATTATACTGGTGAGACAACTTGCTGAACGAAGTAGAGAAATTCAGTAAGACACCTGGGTATGAACAAAAATTCAAGAAATATGTATAAGATGATGCATGATATGCAATGCACATGATTTATTTTATTATTAATATTTCAAGGGACTCAAAGAATTATAGACCATTTTACAAATATTAAAGTACAATAACATTTTGAAATACTAAAAATCTCATTATAATAACTTCAAAATGGATTACAACTTTTAGTACAAGTTTCAACAATCCCAAGTACAAAAGAAGATAGAATCTAAAACCCTAAAAAGCAAGGTTGATGAAGATCACTCCACACACTAACGCTTTATTGTGAGTCTTACAATATGAGCGTTCAATTGCTTGTTCTCTTCTGCATACCTGTCGGCAACCACTTTCCAATCACCAGAGTCAGGAAGTGAAGGACTAAGTCTTGACTGAGCTCTAGAGGAAAATAAATCATCTTGTTACTCCATCATCTCTACAGCACGACTCTCAAGAATCTCAATCAAGTCATCCTTCTCCTTCAAGTCTGCTTGGCAGGACACCTCTAAAGTATGACACTTATTCTTCCAAGCCTCTTTCTCCTGTTGCATCCTGACTAGGGAAAGTTCAATCTCTTCCACATCATCTAAAAAGGGAGGAGTGGTCTTCACTAACATATCATGCATAGGTACTTAACATGAATATGGCATTTTTAATAAGATTTCCCTTGCTTGTACCCACCAGAGATAAGGCTCCAAAGAAACAACACTTCTAGGTCCCAAGTCCTTTCTACTCTTCCCGTGGATATGACGCTAAGCCTTTGCAATCTCCTCTTTAGATTTCTTATGATCCTCTTCCTCTTTAAGAAAGAAACCACTCAGATGAATACTATTTGGCTTATCTCTCATCGGATATCCAAGATGTCGTCATGCAAGAACAAGATTGTAGTTAATTCCTCCCTTTGTACCAATAAGAGGTACATTGGGGAAACTACCACAAATATCAACAATATCTACATCATGGTAAGCCTGGTGATACCAAACAATATCTGAATGAGTGAAGGACATAATCTTTGGAGCCCAACATGGTTCTTTCTTGACATCCTAGAAAGCATCTGACCGAGGTAAGTGAGAAATAAACCACTAATACAACAAAGGTGTGCAACAGATGATCATCCCTCCATGATAAGAATCCCGAATATGAATGGAGTAATAAATATCTCCTAATAATGTGAGAACTGGATTCCCAATCAAAAAGATCCTGATGGCATTGATCTCCATAAATTTGTCGACATTAGGAAATAAGAACAACCCATAAGCAAGTAGAGCAAAGATGGACCCCAAAAGAAATTGTACTCTTTATCCTAGCAAAGTAGAAAGCTTTCTCTAATAAAAAATGAGCAGGTAATCCTTTAATTCCTCCTTTGGTAGTCACGTGGGCCTCAATCTCAGACTTACCCAAATGGATCATATCAGCAATCTCCTGAGATTTTGGCTCCCCCTTCAAACCAGTGAAAGGAAATCAATCAGTAACAGGTCAACCCAGTAGATAAGAATATTCCGCTAATGTAGGCATCAACTGATAATTAGGGAAAGTGAAACATTGATACATTGGATCATAGAACTTGACCAAAGTCGAGAGAATACCCTCCTTCATCTTGAGCTTCCTGAGAGATAGTATGGATCCATACTTCTTCCAAAAATCTATAGAACTCTCAATCTCAGGAATTAGACTCATCAAATCATCTATCTTGGGATTCTTGAAACTATAATTCTGAGTCTTTCTTTTTCCAGAATCCATGGTCAAAAGTACCTGAGATATTTGTAAAAAGTAAACTTTAAGTCCCTTGAACCAAAATGTTTTAAAGGATGCTCATGGGTGCATGAATGCATGATGCAACAATCACACACAAAATCACAAACATGAGGGGTTCATAGGTTTGACGTCATGAGCATGAGGTCAAAGGTACTACCCACAAGGTATGATCTAATAGTTTATCACCTGCCGAATAAGGTTCTAAGAGGTTCCCAGAGTCTACATCCTTCCTTCAGATATTACCAACGTTCCAATTGACTTGGTATTAGTAATATTCTCAAGAAAAATTCGTCTGAGTGTAGTATCGCGCGACAACCATTTCCGAATTAATACATCATAGTTTCTACAGTACACCTAAAAGCCAAGATAGGTTAAAGGTTCTACAGTCCTCAGCTTCACAGGCTCCCAGATCGAAAGCAGCACATCTTCCTGATTACTCGGTAAACGATACTATAGTCAAAGGGGCCTCCACTGAGTGGGGGATCTCATGCCTCCTTTTTTTGGATTACTCCCTCAAAGTTAACATGACTATACCGCCCATCCTATCTTAAGTTTACCCAAGTCCGGGTAGAGGACTTATGAGAAATCACCAAGCACCCTGAAAATTAGGAAAATCCAGACAAACATATATAAAACATATAACATACAAACAATAATAGCACATACACAAATAAACAAATATAGGCTTAACCCACTTAGGGATGGACCAACATTTGGTCAATATCTCCCCAACAAAGTCGCCTTTTTTTCTACAGCGGTAGAAATTTTAAGATTAAGCCATTGGGTTGACTTTACTCGCACAAATCAAATAAAAATCGCAACCTCACTTTACTGTTTCCAAAGGAATGGGAAAAGAGAGAATAACCAAAAAAGAAGGGGGAGAGAATCTAAGTTCAGGGGTTGGTTATGCAAAGGGAGGGTATTAATACCCGAAACATCTACGGTACTCCGCAGAACTTCTTTGAAAATTTGTGTATTTTGGCTATAAAATTTGTATATGAAAATAGATTGTGGGGATAAGAAGAGAAGTATATTTTACAATTTTTTTGCACCCGCCGCAGTTGCGAACCTTTAGTGCCTACGTACCACCCTCCGTGCAATAGGGGGTCAGGGTACTTGTAGTTCACCTTTAAAAATTTTAAAACACGTGTGTGTTGGTTAATTTTAAGAGACAATACATTTTCGTCTTATCCGAGTGGAAGATCATACTTACTATCCACGATCATGAGAAAGGAGAATTTGCATCATCTCAAAGTGGAGGATATGGCTTGGATTTTAAAATCAACAAAGCCTCACTCAACACCCATGTGGAAAATATCTCACTTAACTACATATCATAGAAGTATAGTAGCTCGCATCACTACAAGGATTGACAAGAGTCTATCTTTTAAAAAAAGAGTTTTAAAGCAAGAAGCCAAAGGGGCAAAATGGTTTGAATGAGATTTATTTACTTTTTAGTCTTCTCATAAAAATGTCAAAGTATGATTAAGAAAATATTTTTGAAAATGCATAGACCTAAGTCCATATTTATTATGAAAGCGATTCAAGTTTAAGAAAAAAAGAATAGTTTTGAAAAGGAGGGAGAAGATTTTGAAATTAAAGAAGATGGGAGGAGATGAAGGGACTATCCTAGAGCAAAAGGCAAAAGCTAGGGAAAAGAATCGTTTAACCAAGAAGAAGCCAACACTTGACACAATGATTCAACATAGAATTCTCATCCATTGGATTTGAAACCAAATAATCAAATATAATAAACCTCTTAAGAAAACCAAGCTTCAAGTGCATTTTGTCTTCACAAAAATTGGGTAGAGTAACGGTTGTATACAGATGAATTCCCAATCACAGATGAAGCATATAATCAGAATAACCTGTACGCAAAGAAAACAAACAACTCAATTTCCTAGGGAAAACCCCAAGAACTCCAGATAAAATAACAATAGAAGTCACAAGGTCTCAAATAAGGTCAAGGTCTCTAATCCTAAGTCCCAAAGGTCCATAACTCTAAAATACCAAGGATAGTAACCAAATAATACAAGTAACATTAAAGTTTTATGGTTCAAGTTGATTATTAGGTATCTTCAAAAAGAAATGAAAAGCTCAAGTGAGAAAAATAAAAATGACATAAAGATAAATGCTCAAGTGAGCAAAGAGGAAAATAATATGAAATGTAAATGCTAAAGTAAATGTGCTCAAAATAAAAAAGCATAAAGTAAAAGGATAAAATAAAGTCAATTTTTAGGAATTAGAGGCTAGTTTAATGACCATCTTCAAACTTGCATTAGAAAACTCATTAGAAGATTGATAAAATCAAAGCCTCTCAACAACAAGTTTCATTTGCTTTTTGTCAAGTATATCATTCATTTCAAAATCTCAAGGCAACAATAAATGATCAAAGATGTTTAAATGATTCACTTAGTTCCAAAATTTATGAAGATTCATTAGAGGATTGATAAGACCAAAGCCTCATAACAATGGATCTCAAGATTATTGGATCAAAGGTTTCAAATTAAACATGTTTGGGCTTATAAACATAGGTTTGGGCCACAAATGATCATATCTCGAATCGAGACAAAATTTAGGGCTATGCTAAGCAATCGTAAGTGGACTTATATAGAAGTCACACCTATTCTGAGGCCGGTCAATTAGCAATCTATGTACCATATGTTTAGAGAGATGATATGTAAATCATCCTCTAATAACATATAATACAAGTGAGAAGAGGATGAGATGAAGAGGGAGGGGATACATTTGAATTAAAAATTTAATCAAACTATCATTAAAATCATCCATCCATTTTGGTGGAGTTAAACTCAACACCCAAGATCCAATGATGTTAATGAAGTTTATGATCAACCATCATATAGTTAGAATACATTAAAAAAATAAATTGCATGTAATGAATAAAATAGAAAGGAAAAATGATTTTTAAAATGTTCTTAAAATGAAAAATAAAGGTAAAATAGCAAACTATATTCAAAGTATTAAAGAAAAATTTAAAGAAAAATTTTAAACTAATTAAAATTACTCAAATAAGTGAAAAAATATCAAAAATAGTAGAAGTCAAAATAATGTTCTAGAAAAAATTCAGAAGGTCAGAAATGAGCAAAATGATTTTTATAAAAAAATTCAAAATTTAAAAACATCAAAAATTATTTTTAAATAATTAGTAACAAGTCAAAATGAAGGCAAAATTATACAAAATATCAAATCTGAAAATTAAATAATGAAAAAATAAAAATCAAAAAGAGAATATTTAAAAACATTTTTGTGAATTTTTTTCAGAATTTTTGGGTCAGAAATGAATTTTCTATCATTTTTTGAAGTTTAAATCAAATAAAATAAAAATCAGAAAATAAAATAACAAATCAAAATATATGGGCCATCTGATCATTGTCAAAACGCGTTAGTAAACAGATCCAATGGATCTGGCGTGCTGTGCGTGTCATGGACTTTATTGGATTTCACACTGAATCAATCTTTATTAAATAAAAACAACTTAAAATGTGGCACATTGGATGGAGTCTGACTCACTAAAGTAATCAGATCCAAGGGCTCCTTAGACACGCGTATGGTAAAGCAAACACGTTACATCTGTTTCAAAAAAATAGCGTAGCACGCCCTCATTGGTTGAAGCACGACACGTAGGTCATCTTCAACCTCCAGACGCCCTAGATTGACGTTCCACAAGCTGTAAAATTAGAAAACCATATTGGTACCATTAGATTCGTCTGTTCAAGACGATTCTAATGGTACCCTTGCACCAAATTTATATAAACTGTGCAAGGCTGAATTTGAAGAAAACTAGAAAAAATAACGAGCACGAAAATCCCAAGTATCTCCCTCAATTCTCAATGAAAATGCAAACCGCAAGAAGTGTGAGAATCAGAAGGATGAATAGAGTATAATATGACTTTATTTGGTTTGATTTGATGGAGAATTCTACCTGAATGAAGTAGCTGAAAATTATTCTGAAGCCGGACTTGGTTAGCACGATTTAAGACACCTCAACGCTTGATTCTTCTTCTGTTAGCATCAGGGAAGTTTAAGGATGAAGGATCAATGAAAAAATTGGATTTAAAAGTGGAGAAAATAGGAATTCGAAAGTTCAGAAAAGTCAGTTATGCAGAGAGTTTGGCAAGGTGATTTTGGCTGTTCAAGCTTGAGAAAATGAGTGAGATATAACCCTCTATTTATAGGGAAGAAAATGTGATGCTTAAGCGTGTGGAATGATGAAGTTTGGAGGGAAATCGTGGGAAGTTGTAAGCATGAAAAGTGTGACTTCTATTTTGCTCAAAAAATGCGTTTCAAGGTGCTAATCACTTCTGAAATATTGTTAAACATGATTAGAATTAAAAACACGCAAAAATTTGGTGATTAGAAGCTGGATTATGGATTTCAAATTCTGACTTTGGAGGAAACTTCAGTTCAAGGTATCAACTTTGAATCCATGGTGTTCATAGCATAATAGGTCTTAGGGCATGATTCTTGAAGAATTTAAAATATAAGGTTACAATATTTATAATGTTCAAAGAATGGAATCAAATGGATGCTTGAGCTAAAAGTTGTGATGAGTCAAAGTTGAGAAAAAGAAGCTGACTTTTTATACTTAGAAAAATTCTAAGTTTTTCTTCAAAAATGATTTGTAATATTTTACATCCAAACATGGCTTTCCACTCAAAATTTTCTTTTGACCAAAAAATATGGCATTAAGTAGATCTCTTAAATGACATTTTGATATTCAAACCACTTAAGAACTCCAAGAATTGAGAAAGTTATGACCTTATGAAGTTGGTGAAATTCCATGAAATGACCTATAATCTCTTGCATTCTTAGGGCATCCTCCATCCATTTTAAAGCTTTTCACATAAAATAAGTGTTGAAGTTCACATCCTTAAGATAATTGTGGAAAAAATAATGGGCTCAAGGAGATAAAAATTGACCAAGTTATGATCTTTTGAAGTCACATAAGGGAATTTGATGGCCTATCTAGAGGAATTGTAATCTTTCTTCATCATTAGGCATCTTCCACATAAAATATTCCTGAAAATTTTGAAGTGATTGGTTGATAACCCTTTAAAGAGAAGCATGTATTTGGAATTACTCAAAAATCTCAAAAAATGAGCAAGGCATAGCCCTTAGAAGTTCAAAACTCTAGCTCCTAGAGCAATAAAATGGCTTGGGAACCCCTTTCAAGTTTGACTAACTTTCTTGAAAAAATACTTTTGTCATGTAAATAGAAGTTGTTGTGGATGATAATAAGAACCCATAGCAACAAAAACCACCTCCAAATATCAAGAATTGAGAGAATTGTACACTTGTGACCAAGAAATCAAGAACTTGTCCAATTAGGTCAAACTTCTTCAATAAACTCTTGCATCTTTTGATTTTCTTTGACAAATTGAGGCATGATTAATCATATTACACTTTGTAATGATATTAATTCAAAGTATATTCAATGATGAAGCTTTAATCTCAATGAAACTTTGTTGAAGAAGGCATGGAAATAAACTCATGAACCTATGAATCAACCTGATGAAATGTGTTGTGCTTTAACCTATAGCATCATTAATTAGAGCAAATATTCATTGTATTTATTAGTTAAAAGTTAATAAATACAAAACATATATGATCACAATATATAAATCAAGGTGCTTAGTGATTCCTCATGAACAAGCCTAAAGATAGGGAGAATAACCTAACCCTAGTGTGATCTTGTTGTGATTGAGTTGATATTAGATGATAGAGGAATATTAGGGGCAAAAATTGGGGTACAACATCCTGTACCGAAGTATTTCAATCTTGTCAGCATAGTTTGGATTTTGTTCAAGCATTGTACGCGAAGTATTTTTCTAGAATTTTAATCAGAGTTAATCTGGTTTCAAGTTTTATTTAACTTGCGGTTTTAGTTTTAATGATCGTTTTGATTTCATTCCAACATTATTATCTTTTTTGAAATGGTGTTCTGTTTAATTTCTATTAATTGTACTTGCATGTTAGTGTGTATGACCATGTTCGGCTAAGTAATTAGATACCGGTATGTAAAATTAGTCAAACGAAAGGGATTCAGAAATCTATTGGCATAAATATTTACAAACTATTTTTCTGGTCTAGTTTCTAATTCTAATTAAAATGGCTTTGTACGAGAGTAAAAAGCAAACAACGGTTATAATCAATAAAGCAACAGTTTGAGATTTTAATCAGATAGTAGAAACTAGACATTAATTTTAAACACAACGAGAGCACTTTAGGATTAATTAGAATTGATTGGTTTTCAAAAAGTACTTTTAAACTCAAATGAGATAGCGAGAGCAAAACATTCTGGTTTAAGAGTATTTTCTGAGTCAATAACGCGAGAGTGTGAGATAAGGTCTTTTAAGTAATTATTTTCTATTGAAAAATATTTTCAAATTTAAAACTATGCCATTGATTTATCGAATTCCCGAAGTTTGACGAGTTGCATACCGGTGTCCCGTCATTGATTATTTTTATTAGAATTTGAATTCATTTCCTGTTTTCCTCAAAACCAAAGATTAATCATTAGCCTTAGATTTACATAGTAACATTTGATAGAATTAGTTTAATTATCAGTCTATGTGGGTTCGATATCTTTTAAAACTACGCGATTAGACTGTGCACTTGCAGTCAGTAAATCCGATAGGCTCTTAAAGTCATGATAAAGTTTTTGGCACCGTTGTTGGGGACTGATTTAGTCAATATTGTGATTCCATTGTTATGCAGTATAGACTAAGGCAACAACATTTTAGCTTTAATCTATCGATTGCTTGCTAAGCACTCGCTCTCAAGGCAAGGAATTAAAGCAACCAATCGGCGAGATCGAGCTTTTTATTAGTATTAGATGCCGAATACGAGAATACCAAATTACTTTCAATCTTCTGGAATTTAGTCTTCCCATTTTTTATCTTCCTTAACCAGAACCAAGAATGGCTGAAGGTCCCTAGAATCGTCCTGTCTGGTATTATGATGTCCCATAACAGGAAGAACTTCACAACAGTATTGTTTCCCCCGCTATTAATTGAAATTATTTCGAGTTAAAAACTTTGTTACTACAAGTTGTCCATCAGAACCAATTTCCAGGAAGTCTTACAGACGACCTGAACCTACATCTAACGGTGTTTATGCATTACACAGACACAGTGAAAGCAAATGGTGTCAGCCCCGAAGCAATAAGACTATGTATTTTCTCTTTCTCGTCAAGAGATAGAGCTAGAGCTTGGCTCTAGTCTCTGCCATCCAACTCTGTTACCATATGGGACAAGTTAAAGAAATTTTTCGTGGCAAAATATTTTCCGCCAAGTAAGACAGCTATGCTAAGAGCCAATATCAATGGTTTTAAACAAAAGGAAAGAAAATCTCTTTCTGAAGCATGGGAAAGATACAAATACATGTTACGACTTTTTCCATATCACAGTCTAGAAGAATGGATGATTATTCATACCTTTTACAATCTAAGTGAATGTCTCGCGCTAACTCATGACCTTATATCTTGCTTAAAGAAACAAGATGTAGAACTTAAAACACTACCCAAAGATCTAAGGTATGAATTACTAGACACATAACTTGAATGACCCGTTATAGTCAATACAATTTAGGACAGATAGAAACTGAAAAATTATTACATGTCCTAAGAAATACCTAACTTCTCTAGGCTATAACATCTCAGATCTAAAAGGAATAAGTCCCTCTATCTTCATGAATCACATTATGCTTAAGGAAGACTGTAAGACCTCTAGAGAACATCAGAGAAGAATAAATCCTATTATGAGTGATGTAGTCAAGAAATAAGTACAAAAGTTATTAGAAGCAGGAATCATATACCCGATATCTGACAGTAAATGGGTAGCTCAGTACATGTTGTACCAAAGAATGTAGGTGTTACATTTTTCAGCAATGCAAAAGGCGAATCTGTAGCACAACATACTCAAAACGGATGGAGAATGTGAATTGATTATAGGAAATTAAGCAAAGCCACTCGAAAAGATCACTTTCCTTTACCTTTTATTAATTAAATGCTTGAAAGATTGTCTAAGCATTCTCACTTCTGCTATTTAGATGGTTATTCAGGATTCTTTCAAATCCCTATTCATCTTGACAACCAAGAAAAAACAACATTCACTTGTCTTTATGGTACATTTTCCTATCGATGAGTTCCGTTTGGACTATGTAATGCTCCCGCAACAATCCAAAGATGCATGATGTCAATTTTCACTGATTTTATAGACGACATCATAGAAGTATTTATGGATGATTTCTCTGTTTGTGGGAAAAGTTTTGAAGGATTCTTATCGAACTTAGAAATGGTACTTGAAAGATGCGTAAAAGTAAATCTCGTGTTAAATTGGGAAAAATGTCATTTCATGGTCCGACAAGGAATCGTGCTTGGACACATAGTGTCTGATATGGGGATTGAAGTTGATAAAGCTAAAATAGAAGTTATAGAAAACCTTCAACCTCCGAAAACCATAAGAGAAATACGAAGTTTCTTAGGACACGTTGGGTTTCTACCGACAATTTATTAAATATTTCTCTAAAATTACCAAACAACTAATTGGCTTATTAATGAAAGATGTTGAGTTCATCTTTGATGAAAAATACTTAAAAGCGTTTGAACAACTAAAAATAGGTCTCATTACCGCACCTATTATGCAACCACCTGATTGGAGATTACCATTTGAAATCATGTGTGACGATAGTGATTATGTCGTAGGCGCAATCTTAGGACAAAGAAAGGATAAAAAGCTTCATGCATTATGCAAGTATAACCTTAGATCCTGCGCAAATGAACTACACCACCATAGGAAAGGAACTTTTAATTGTCGTGTTTTCTTTGGATGAATTTCGTTCTTACTTAGTAGGAGCAAAGATAATTATCTATATCGATCATGCCGCAATTAGAAACCTATTAAGTAAAAAGGATGCCAAACCAAGACTTCTAAGGTGGATTTTACTCCTACAAGAGTTTGATTTAGAAATCAAATACAAGAAAGGGACTAAAAATGTAGTAGCTGATCACTTATCTAGAACGGAAGACATTAAGCCTGAACGAGTGCCTATCAATGATTATTTCCCTTACGAATAACTCATAGCCCAGTTGGAAAATAATACAATTGAATGCCTTATAACTTATAATGATACCAAAAAAAATGAAGTTGTGGAAACAATTTATACAAAAAACACACTGCCATGGTATGCTGACTTTATCAACTACTTAGAAACTGGAGTGCTTCAACCAGATCTAACTTACCAACAAAAGAAGAAATTATTCCATGATCTTAAACAATATTATTAGGATGAGTCTTTTCTTTTCAAGAGAGGCGCCAATGGTATCTTCCTTGATGTGTCCCCGAAGAAGAAGTAGAAATTATAATTTCTCATTGTCATTATGCCCCTTATGGAGGGCATTCAAGCACTTCAAAGACTTGTGCTAAGATCTTACAAGATGGCCTCGTTTGGCCTAATCTATGGAAATATATCCACATCACGATCATAAATTACGACTGGTGCTAACGCACTGGCAACATCTCTAGACACGATGAGATGCCTTTAAAAGGAATTTTAGAAGTAGAAGTCTTTGAAGTGTGGGGAATAGATTTCATGGGACCATTTCCATCTTCTTTTGGCAACAAATACATACTTGTTGCTATTGATTATGTATCGAAATGGATCGAGGCTATAACCTCTCATACAAAATGACACACGAGTAGCAATTAAGCTCTTCAATAATATAACTTTTCCTAGATTCGGTGTGCCGAGACTTATTATCAGTGATGGTGGCTTCCATTTCATTTCAAAGATCTTTGAAAAACTATTACTAAAATATGGAGTCAAACACAATGTAGAAACACCCTATCACCCACAAATAAGTGGACAAGTAGAGGTATCAAATAGAGAAATTAAGCAAATCTTAGAAAAAATGGTGGCCACCTCTAGGAAAGGTTGGTCTTTAAAGTTACACGAAGCTCTGTGGGCATATAGGACAACCTATAAGACCCCAATTGGAACCACGCCATTTAAGCTAGTTTATGATAAATCGTGTTATCTTCCGGTAGAATTATAGTATAAAGCTTATTGGGCCATTTAGACCCTTAATTTAAATGATACTACCGCAGGCGAGAATAGAATTATATATATTTATGAACTAGAAGAACTTAGATTAGACGTATACGAGAACACCCGTATCTATAAAGAATGAACTAAAAAATGGCATGACAAGCGTATATCAAGGAAAGAGTATAATGAGGATGACGTAGTACTTCCGTTTAATTCTCGACTTAAACTTTTCTCAGGAAAACTTTGTTCTAGGTGGTGCGGTCCCTTTGAAATTACCAAAGTTTTTCCAAATGGAGCAATGGAAATAAAGGGCAAATCTAGTGAACCATTTATCGTAACCGAGAAACTCTTGAAATATTATCATTTCATTGACAACAAAGACTATTACACATGTCTAAAGCTTGAAGAGCTGCCCTCTCATTCCAAAAAATAATCTTTTGTTAAATTTTTGTCGAGCTACCGACGTTAAAAGACGCGATACGTGAGAGGAAACCCACGAGTTTTTAATTTAATATTTTTTCCTTTGTTTAAGTTTTCAGAAAAAATATATATCAATCGCTTGACACCTATCAGTTGTGTCGTACCCCAAATTTGGCCTATCTCTTTTATTTTTGTCTAGCTTCAAACTTTGCATTCCATTTGCATCATTTTATCATTCAGTCATTTGCATATCCTGCATCTCAGGGAATCAGGCGCTTTGGTTTGAAGTATTAGGGCTACGCCCTCTTTTTGTTTAATCTTGTTTTGAGGTTTTCTTATCAGGTAAAAAGGAAGCGCATCTGGTTCTTGATTAGTGGATCGTGGATCGAATTTTTTCATCACGTTACAAGGTTGGTTCTCGCTCAATTTTATCAGAGCCTGGATTAGGGTTTATTTCCCTATGTGTGCTGGTCAAGATGCTAGGGTTTCGAGTTTTTGGTTTCTGTGAAGATTTTTCTGTCGCCTTCCTCGAGAGTGGCTCAAAGCTCAGTGTATTAGGCCTTTCTCCCAAGGATTCTCAGGGTTTAAGTTTGCACAAGTGCATTGGGATCTTCCAGTACCAAAATTAAAAGGAAACTGTCAAAAAGAGAGAAAATAGATAAAAATATTATTTTGACAATTTTGGAGGAAAACAGGTCTCCTTCGATTCAGTACCCTTCGATTGACTCTTAGCCTCCTTCGAATGCAACTTGGGCATGTCCTTAATTTTGAACTTAAAGCCTCCTTCGAATGCAAGTTTAGGTATATCCTTCGTTTGGATTTGAAACCTCCTTCGATTCAGCGCCCTTCGATTGACTCTTAGCCTCCTTCGAATGCAACTTGGGAATGTCCTTCATTTTGAACTTAAAGCCTCCTTCGAATGTAAGTTTAGGTACATCCTTCGTTTAGATTTGAAACCTCCTTTGATTCAGCCTTTCGATTGGACAAGTGTGCTGCCTACATGCTTGCAATCACAGGCCATGACATGTTGGCCACACATGCCCCCTACAAGGAAACCTTTTCGATTCACCAAGCGTGCTGCCTGCAAGCCTGCTTCGACTGGACAAGTTTGCTGCCTGCAAGCCTACTTCGATTTGGACAAGTTTACTGCCTACAAACCTGCTTCGACTGGACAAGTTTGTTGCCTGCATGCTTGCTTCGTTTGGACAAGTTTCAATGGGACAAAGTAACCATCTCTATGCATCCTTAGAATCCACTTGCACCAAGGGCTTCTTGCATACTTTTCTTTATACAAGTTTCGTTTGAGCCAAGAGGTATCTTCATACAAGATTTGACTAAGTTCTTGCTTCCCTTGAAAAAGCGCCCTTCAATTTAGAAGCCAGGAACTTCCCTCATGCTAAAAAGACACAAGACAATGACTCCCTTTATGTTTGTTTCAATCCATATGCTTCGATTGGGAAATATGCTTCCTTCGAGCTTGAGCTTTCGATTTGACAGTTTTTTTCCTTCGATATAAGCTTCGACTGGGCATTAGCTTATTTCAACCACAAGCTTCGACTGAGGGAAAGGCTTCCTTCGAACAAGTGTGTTTCGATCCCATTCTTGCATTCGACTCAAGACCAAATCTCATTTTCAATGTTATGCTGCTTCCAAATCTTTACATAATCAGAGGCTTGCACAAGTTTGTGATACATTTCCTAAGGGTTCGAAGGTTTATTCATGGGATAATACCATTCTTGGATAAATTGGCAAAAAAAAACTATGTACCCTTTTTTTTTCAATAAAAGGTACTTTAGTCCAAAATAGCCAAATACAACACTCCAAAAATATGTTGTTGCTGCTCCAATGCCTGCTGTAAGATGCCAAAACAACACAAAAACCTGCTACAAAACTGTCTAAAACCAGTCCAAAAAACCTGCTATGCAAAACCAGACCTGATGTCTATAACTTGTATAAAAATGGAAAAATACAAAAATGACATAAGAAAGGATCAAAACAGCATTCCAACATTGTTCAAACCTCAGCAAATTCCCCCCCCCCCCCCCCCAAAACACCCCTCAATCTGCCTATAACTGGCTTCATTCATAGTGAGAACGGGACACAAAAAAATCACAAAAAAACTAGAAGAGAAGTTACAGCATAAAAACGCATCACTGTTTCATTGAGCATCGGAACACATAGCTTAAAAAACCAAAAAAACAACCACAAACTGTGAACAAAAAGCCTAAAAAACCCACACACTATCCACCCAAAAGAACCAGTAAAAAACCAAAATTGTAAAAAAACTGCATAAGCCAAAGAACCAAGACAACAGACCAAACACAAAGCCAACCAAAACCAACGAAATCAGAATCAAGAGGAGAAGGAAAGGATCGAGGAAGGAGTCTACCGGGAAGAACTCCGTCCAGGTTGGTAACCTCATATCACCATTGCTTCATTTGTTTATTGCTTGATACAATCATGTTTCTGTATTATTATTAGTTAGAAAATTAGATTTTAGATTAGTTTTAAGTGTTTTAAATTAGGCTTTTAAACTTAGTCCTTCCATGTATTTAGGTATAAAAAAAAAGGTGATGGAATCCCAAGATAATTTCTTGTAGATATTTCAAAATACTCAAAAACAATAAAAGACTTAAAAATACAAAAGCGTTCTGTTTTTTCTTTTATTAGATTATTTTATCAATAAAAAAAATACAAAAAGTATTTCCTCTTATTTTAATTAGTGTAATTAGGTTAATACTAGGATTGTAGTAATGGACCTTAATTTCTTTCTATCATCTTATTAATCTACACACCCCTTTCTACTTGTGCATCACTTTTTTTAATTTAATTACGTTTTATTTTATTTTATTTTATTATATTTTATTTTTGAATTTGTTTTGTAATTAATTTTATTTGTCTATTTTATTTTTATTATTAGAAATAAAATACAAAAATAGGCTTTCATTCACTGGACTAAAATAAAAAACAAAAATACCTCCTTGTAAATAATTGTAATTATTTAGAACTAATTGTCTTAATTAGGAATAATCATCTTTTTATATATAATCCACGCATTGAATTGAAACTTAACATTCACAAATCAAAAATCTAAAAACACTCTTTTAATCATTACTTGAATTTATTCTAAAACTCGCAAAACACTCAACCAATCAAAACTCCCCCAAAAGGGCATGTTATCTCCATTCTACCGCGATACCGGCTGTGCCTATTGCTAGAATGCGTGCGTTAATGTCGCCCACTAAAAAACACAAACAAATCAACTTTTTTATAGAGGAACTACGGTGTTCTGATTCCTTCATTGGATACGTAGGCAAAGGGTCGCGAAACCCTCACGAACGCAATAATCAAAAACCTTTCATTTCCATTTAAGCAAGCATAGTTGTAAATAAACACACCCTTTAAGACAAACAAACAAAATGGATCCCGTTGAGTACAACAGATGCGAGGGGTGCTACTACCTTCCCCTCGCATAACCGACTCCCTTACCCTTTCTCTTGGTCGCAAGACCATCTTATCCATTCCCTTGTGGTTTTATCGATATTTCCCCTTCCTTCCGGATAAATAAAGTTCGGTGGCGGCTCTGTGTTTTCTGCCGGTGGTTTCAAGTTGCATATCAAAGTGAGCATTGACTAGTGTCTTATTATGTTTCCCACTTTTACTGAAACATTGAAGACAATTTTTGGTTTAAGTGTGGGGGAGGAACTTTAGCGCTTTCCATTTATCGCTTCTTTTTTATATTTTATTTTTTTCTAGGTAGATTTCATTATTATGTTTATATCATTTGTTTAGTGTTAATTGAGTCAAATTCATGTGTTGTCGAGTCTTTTTGTGTAGTTTTCGCTATTTATTTGAGTTTCTTAGTTTCTTGAGCTATAACAAAAAAAATTAATTTTGGTTTGATACATAAAACAACACTCTAAGAGTATATAGGTTTCAATGAACTTTAGGCTATGTTAGAAAGACTTAGGAAAAGTTCGATAAAGTTTAATAAAATTGGTACCGTTTTGACATCCTAAACCCCCTAAGTATGCAAGATCAATTTCAATACCTATTATGTCTAGGCCTTAAGTTGGAGTTTTAAATTATCCCCGGGTAGTTTATATTAGCAGTCAGTACCATTTTAAGCACAAACTACGTAGGGAGTCGATGAATATAAGTGAATGCTCCAAAAAATTCTAGAAATTGTTTGCCATAATAAATTCAAAATAGGGAACATACTTATTAAGTTAAGTTACCCTCACCCGGTCACTTAACCCAAAGATTGTGGAACCTATAAAAATATAATAAAACTACCCATTGTCAATTGGTTCAAAAGGTGTCAGGTGCTGAACTTGGTAGGGCAGACTACGGTCCAATCTCCGTAACTGCGATTGGTTAATACAAGGGGTTACAAAACTTATGTACCAGAAACCCAAGACAAAGGATCAAAATCACTAACTGATTTCCCCTACTATGTGCGTGTATAGATAAAGGGCTTAATGTGATTTCACCTGAATGAAAGTGGATAAAATGAAACAAAAGAAATATGTCGAGTTATAATAGAATGATTTAGATTGGTTATCATAGGGAGGGAGTTTTTGATTGCATTCTATGATTTCGTGTCGCTATGATACCCTTTTTGTTGATATTTAGTACCTATCCTTCTAACAAAAAACCTCGCAACCACGTACGATTCGAGTCTTGTCGTGTTTTTGTTTTAGACTCGTGTTTGTGTGATTACCATATTGTTTATTTGCTTGAGGACAAGAAAAGGTTCAAGTATGGGGGAGTTTAATAAAGTGAAATTACATCGTATATTTGAATTGACTAATATGGATTTTTGTTTCGTTTTTTATTTATTTATATCTTGTTATACCGGTATTTTTATCCCATTTCAGGCGTGTAAAGTAAAACTAGACACAAAAGGGATTTGACAAAAAATGAAAATAAATGAAGTAAAAATGGCTCAAAAATACAACAAAGGCTCAAGATGGAAGAACCAAAATCCAGGTGGGGCCAACCACCACAAAAGTGTGGCACCTACCATGCACTTAGGGGTGTGGCGCCCACCACCCAAGCATGTAGCCCCTGCCACGCATGGTGGCGCCCACCACTTCCCTTAAGTGGCGCCTGCCATCTATAACGCGGCTCTTGCCACTCCAATTCCTTAAGTGGCGTCCGCCACCTAATTTTGTGGCTCCCTCCAGAAAGCCTCATCTCCACACTTTTCTCCAACTATTCACCTGCTTTTTCTCCTCTAGAAATACCTCCACTTCTGTCTTCTTCATTCAACATAACAGTCCTAAACGCAAGGGAGTTGGCACTATAAAAGACAGAAGATGATTATAGTGAGGAGCACGTCAATTTCTCTACAGCCAGAGATTTTTCTTAGATTTCTTTTTAGGAATTTAAAGTCACCACAAATAGTGATAGATATTCCACATCGGGGGGATGTTGCAACCTTAGATTTAGAATTTAGTTTTTGTTTTCAATTCCTATACCGAAGTATTTCAATCATGCTGGCATAATTGGGATTTTGTTCAACCATTGTACGCGAAGTATTTTTCCAGAATTTTAATCAAAGTTAATTTGGTTCCAGGTTTTATTTCACTTGCAGTTTTAGTTTTAATTATCATTTTGATTTCTTTCTAACATTTGTTATGTTTTTTGAAATAGTATTATGTTTAATGTCTATTAATTATACTTGCATGTTAGTGTGTAGGACCTTGTCCGACTAATTAATTAGATAACGGTATGCAAAATTAGTCGAATAAAAGGAATTCAAAAATCTATTGGCGTAAATATTTATAAACTATTTTTATGGTCTAGTTTCTAATTCTAATTAAAACAACTTTGTATGAGAGTAAAAAGAAAACAAAGGTTATAATCAATAAAGCGAGAGTTTGAGATTTTAATCGGATAGTAAAAACTAGAAATTAATTTTAAAGACAGCGAGAGCACTTTATGATTAATTAGAATTTATTAGTTTTCAAAAACTAATTTTAAATTCAAATGAGACAACGAGAGCAAAGCATTTTGGTTTGAAATTCTGGTACAGCAGACTCAGATGTTCTATAAGGATGTCAAGACATCTGATCTGACATAACATACATGCAAGATAAAATAGTACTGAAAAGATAAAGAACACACCAGAATTGTTTACCTAGTTTAATGTACAACAACACCTACTCTGGGGGCTACCAAGCCAGGAATGAAGTTCACTATCAGTAGTATCAATTTGCAGACCCTACAATCAACACCCCCATTGATGATCTACGCACTTAATCACTACCCAATGACCCTTATACCTAGGTCCTCCCAAGATATGGAATATCCCCCATCTCACTTCCAATCATCACAATGATGTCTAGCAATCAACACCTCAGTCACTGCATAAACGACCCTTCACTAGTTTTTGATCATACAGATACACAATTTGGAAGACATACTTCCATGACAACCTAGCTAAGTCTCTAAGCCAAACTCCACTGTTTGTTAGCTTTGCTCCTAACACATCCTGGAGTTGCTTCAGAGTTTCCTCCAAGAATAATGCATCTCTTACCTACAGGCTTCGAGATGAACATGGTAACCTTCCCACATCCCGGGAGGTTTACCTTGACAAAACTCTTAGAATTCTACATCTCGAGCCATCTATTTTTCTAGGTTACAAACCCTTCTATTTATCACCTGTTACCCAACTGGTGTTAGGCCTTCAATCACAGCAAATCAGCTGTAACAAACTATAGAAACTTATGCCCCAAGAAAGGTCTTCAATCTTTACTTTCCTAAATATTCTCCTTATTTAGAAAATCTTCATTCTCCATGATTTCTGATTGATTTTTATGGACCTTTAAATATGCACCACATAGGATGCATAATATTCTCCTGAATATTCAGCCAATGTTGAGAACAAACTGAATCTCATTAATCCAGCTCAACAGGAACGATGTCAAGACATCTTCTTCGACATGTTGTTCCAGTTGTTGAAAAAGTTCAACACAACATGTTCTGACATTGTAATAGGACTTCTTGTTATACCTTTTATTCTTAGCAAGTTTATACACCCTATTACATTATTGCTGCTATTATTTGTTTTACAAAAATTAAGCCAATCCTAAAATAAGACAACTAACAATCTCCCCCTTTGGAAAACTTTGGCTAAAACAAATAATCTAAAAAACAATTTGCATCAATTCAGAAGCTGCTGCACACAATAATAGATCTTCAGTTGAAAATGATGTCTCAACATCTTTGTAGACATCTTCTTTGCAGCACTCTGAAGAACTCAATTGCATTAGCACAAACGAACATCAGTTTCAGGATAAAAGGAAGGAAAGTCCTGAAGTTTGGTTGATACACACGAGGAAGAAGATAGAAGAAGACAACATGTACTCCCCCTCAATGCAGGAACATCTTCTAGACATAGATGACCAATGGTGGAATAAGAGAACTCTCAATAACTCCTTAAGACCAAATCAACTACTGCCCCTGATAACTCAGAACACAAGTCACAACTGTGTTTATAACTGCGATCACAGGTCACAAACATATGTCACAAATAATAACCCACTTGACATCTTATTTTGACATCTGTGAACATTAATCATAACCACTTGTGAAATCAGCAACAACTAAGCTAAGTCATCTTTCATCTCCCCCTTTTTAGCCAAAACTTGGCAAAGGCGACCTTCACAATACCAGACTCAAGCACAGCTTACCTAAACCCGAATAAAATCCATAAGAATTATGGACTCAAGGAGCTCACGGGGTTACATAGATACGGAAAACTCTCTATAAATATCTGGGATTTTCACTTGGAAAGTAACGATCCTAGGTTATAGCACTATTCTTGGTCAAAAGAAACGACATTTGAGGAGAAAACTTTAAGTATCAATGTGCACCATCCATAATGGCTTTGAATGCTATAGCTACTTCCTATACATACACATGCATAGTCTGACAACCTTTTCTCCCCCTGTTTACAGCCACGTGTTTGAACCCATAGGCCACTCCACCCTATGTTGACCATGCAGGAATATGTCTTATATAATATCCTGACACTTAATTAGACATTGTCTTCTTATTTAAGTGATCAACACATCTTCTCCCACCAACCAGGGATGCTTCACCAAATTATTCACCTGTTCAAAATATCTAGATATCTAGTATAATGTCTTGTATAATGTCCTGAAACTTAACTTAGTGACATATACTAAGATATAAAAATATCAAATATGTGACACCTCTTCATAATATAGATCCTCAAGGAGTCTTTTTGAAATCTATAGAGAAAAATATATTCTCCCAAACTTCCCATTAAATTTCTAAGAGATATGTGAACTTCTGATCTTCACCAAGCTTCTCATAGTTAGAAACACCCATGTCTTTTTAAGTTTATTCATAACTTCATAATGTCACAACATGTTATTTCAAAACATTTCCTCATAGAACCTTTACAAAAGCGAACAGTATTCTGGCTTGACAATATCTCTATCATTGCAGCAACAATTTACAGATATCCACATGACTCCCTTTGTTATGAGTAACTAATGCTCCAGCTGAAGATGAAAACTAGTGCATTAGATGAGAAACTTCAGCACTTCCTGCATATGCTGAACCTTGACTCCATCAGTAGAGTCAACCCAGAGTCAGATATTCTCACTCCTTGAGAATACTTCCAGGAACCCTGACTTCTTCACAACACAAGGACACATTCGATCATTGTCTTTTCATAACCACACTCTGTATCATGACCTTTTAAATAGGAAATATATCATGCATACTAGGTGTGAAGTCACTCACAAACTCCAAAAACTTTTAGTTTGCTTAAAATCTTTACTATTATCCAGATCACCAAACCTTTTCTGGAGTGACTTGCAGCAAAAAAATACCACTTCAAGATGCTCTGCTCAGACCTCAGTATCTGTCAGGAGCGTTTTACCTTTATATCCACTAGTAGTTGCTGATACTAGTGGAGTCTTCAACTAGGTAGTAATGCATTCATCAAGCATGCTGCTGTAGACATGATTAGACTCTCCATATTCTAATCCATATAGTCAGAAATGCCACTTCTCACAATAATGCTTAAGCTTCCAACTTCACATGAACAATCCCAAGCATTAAACAAAACAACCATCAACCATCATGATGTTAATACATCATGTGGTACATCAACTCCATAATAGAGAACCTAATCAAACTAGTTCTTGATCAATCATTTAAAGGACTCATTGTATATAGATATCCTTTAAGAAGCTCCCATTAGAACACACAGTAGGTGCACAGGTTCCTACATGCTTTACAGTCTGGTTTGCGGTAATGGCTTTGCACACCTGATTATTAATCACTTCTAACTTACAGTAATCATCTTTATACTTGCCCAGATAACTATTGATGATAGCAAGGGAAATTTCAGCACAAACACCTTCCTATATTCCTTACTTCTGTGATCAACACAAGCCAACAAAAGGAATCAGCTCCATAATTTCTTTGCACTCTAGTGCACCTGCTTCCAATTCTCTTTCAAAGGAAATTCTTCTTTCAAACACATATTTCCATTTTTCAGCATTGCCAATAGAATGGAAGGAAGTGTTTTCAAGAGGGCATCAGGCACCCTGACTGAAAGCTTCTTGCTTGCAGACTTCTTCAAAGGAGAGATGTCCTGGACATCATCCTCGACATTATAACTAGATTCAACATCTTCTAACAACTAGCATAATAGTCTTCTTTATCCCATTCACTACCGCAGGGAGAAATAAATTCTTGCAGAACCAACACATCCTCTTGGAGAAGGATGGTATACTCTAGCAACATTTGGCTAGATTCTTCAGAGACTCATTAGGATATAAACAGCTACATCTTGTAGTAACATGCCTCAACATGTTATCCAACATCATCTTCATTGTAGGGCAATAACTCTATATGCTTGAACATCACAAGCCCCAAACAAACCAATTAGTCCACTGACTCCTCCGGCCATGGACAATTAAAACTTCATTATGGAGAAAACACAACACTAAACACCCACTAGTTCACTGGGAATAACTAGTCACATAACAAGCACACCTCTGATTCATACCCTTGCACCTTCACACATATTATCATGACTCTTTGGATGGCTAAGATATCATGCAACCATAGTCTAAAACCAACATCCAGCCATTTCTTAGTGTGCTTAAAAGCTTTACTAAGATTTAGACTCTCCAACAGAAGGAGTACCCCTTAACCAATGTGCTTATTAAATCCTCCTTCTGCATATTACTAGTATTTGCTGACACTAGTAAAGTCTTCAAACCAAGATAGTAGTTATACATTACTTGAGTATACTTCTCCTTCAATTAGAATATCCTTATTCAACACCATAGATAAAACTTCCACTAATGAGTGTGGAGTTTGAATATTGAGATTCATAGTTCCAAGTATCTTTAATAGACTATCATCAAAAATGATGTTCCAACACCATTTGAGACATCAACAACATTACCACAGAGCTTATCTGCTTTGGTTCTAGAAACATCATCCAAGGGACTTATTTCCATCAACTACCTTTAACAAACTCCCCATTCTCACAAGAGGATCTCACAAGGTATCATCTTCAGATTAACCACACAAAAGAAATATTCTCTCAATATATTCTGTAGTAAGATTCTCATACTAGGTAAAACTGACATCTTTCTTATTCACACCTGTGATACTTGTTGAATCTTCGACAAGACATCCAATCATGGCAGCCAAAACATTCCAGGTTAGGTCAGTGACTTGACCTTAAGCTCAACCCTTGGAGAAAATAGAATATACTAGCTTCTCCACATAGACCCAACAAGGGCATAGATAGCTACACTTAGTAGCCACAAGTCACAATATGTTGCCTATAATTTTCACAGGTGCAAGCTCCATAACTACTACAACAATAACCATAGATAGGTTCTAAGCTCCCCCTATCATGGACAAACAAGGCTTCTGCTGAGGATGAACACTTGGACACCAGAAGACAAACAAGAGACTTCAAGCACTCACTGAAATAACTCATCCTGAATCTCATATTCCAACTCCAGGTCTTCATATTTTTATAAGGTCATATCTAATACATGACCCTACATAACCACACAAATATCCATACCTCTTTGGATAACCAAGATATTGTGAACACATACTTGGACAAACACAAACACAAGCCCTCAAATAACTTGTTTTAACCATACTTGCAACAGAAGAAAACCACCTTCTTCATATTCCTTTGCTCTATCAATCACTAGAAATTGCTGGTACTAGTGAAGTATTCAACATAGTAGTTATGTATCCACCAAGCATACTATTAAAGACATGATCAGGATTTGCATCTTCTGATCCACAAAGTCAGAACTCCTTCTTTTGACAACCATGTTGATCCTCAATCTTCCATAATCATAATCCAAAACCTTCCCTTACAAACTCATGTTACAACATCATTTAGGACATCAACCTTTCTTCACAGATCCCAATAATTCAATTCTTGATTTATCAACCAATGAGATTATTAATCTTGATAATATTTTTAGTAGAAGATCACAAAAGATTACATCTACAACCACCTGAACACTATAAACTCTCAACAATATCTGAATCATCAGTTCAAATAGTAGATTTGCACCCATACCTCATATAAGTACTCAACTCCCAACAAGGTCTTTATCATCAGTAACATGTAGATCTTCAAAAGATCAGACTTATACTTAGCTCCTGACAAGATATTTGTCATCAGAGGAAAAACTTGCCCACACACACAACTGCAGATGATACTCCTTTTCAACAGACAGTAGATCACTTGAGCTAAAATCCTTCTTCTTTATTTTTCAACATTCTAGACTTGGTCAGAGACTGGTCTTCAACTCCATCATGATCAAACATTCCAACTTGGAACTTCACTAGTGAACAACAATACTCACCTCATGATCTACACAACAACTTCCTTTTTAGAGTAAGCACACACCTAGAAATGATGTCCTAACATCAGATACGACATCATCCAATCTTACTATGGTTCTGGGGGTAACTTCCATAGTAACTTATAATCAACCCTTATGGGGGTTAACACAAGGGAAAAAACCCAACAACAACTGATTAATCTTCAAGATCACACTAGCAGCATATGCAGGGGATTGCACGAGCCACTTCTCAGTAAGCTTTTCTTTAGACCTCATGTCTGACTTTGAGATGATGGATGTCATTTTCTGTACCTACAGAGGAAATTCCCTCTATTAGGTCTCTGGAACAGACTCTGCTAGGCATGACAAATAAAAATACTTTTCAAAGAATCTATTTCCCTTGATTCTTCAAAAGCAATGCCCTTCAAATTTTAACATCTTCAAAGATATCACGACATTATGTCTAACATCATATCAACCCTTGATAGAGGGATCTTTTTCAACAACTTTTGAGGGTACACAAAGAGAATTACAAAATCTCGTTCTCAAGGGCAATCAAAACAATACTCATGAGCATCAAACATTATGGTTGGATCACAATACTCCTCTTCAAACATAATCTGTTCTATGGTCACAAACAGGATTCCATGAATCTGGTTCCTTTGATCAGAAGGATCTTCCAGATACGAGCTCATCTCATATACATAAAGGGTCTTGTGGAGATTCCTTTATGAGTTATTCTCAAGAGCATAGAGCTAAACCTCTATACTCCTATATGCCTGACACATGGAGTAAATAAACGGTTGATTGTGTCCTAATCAACCTCCACAAACCAGATGCCTCCTCTTCCAGATCAGGAGTAGTTTTCAAACAAAAAGTATTCATAATATTTTTTTCAGCACCCAAAACATCTGTTCTTTAACTGGTAGTTGCATACCTGCTGAAGTAATGTTCTAACATCCCATAGAACATCAGTTCCTTCTTCTTCGAACACACCATCCTTGACAGTCTTCAAGGTCAATATGCAGATGTATATGAGCATCATTGATCAATTGATTCTCATCAACCTTATTGATAAATGTCTTTATGAGTGGAGTTGAGGAAAATCTCAAGTATCTTTGACACTTTTAATATGGTTGAAAAAGTCAACATATATTATATTGAGGGTAACAACCCTAGTATCCTTCTCATACTTTCAGGGTTATATGAAGCGGAATATAACGAACTCCTCAAAAATATTCAGACACACCACTATCCAAGTACAAGAATGACAACCTAGGATTAAAAAGTAAACCCTACAAACAATAGCTTCCTACTATGCTGCAGGCTTGATGGCAACACCTAGAAACACTACCTGTCATATATAACCAACGTTCCTTTCCAAGAGATCATCCATACAATAGTATGAATTGTCCAAGTTCATACCTCTTTTCAGTAAATAATTTCTTCCTTTCCATTGACCAGAAAGTATCTTCCTAGGATCTCACCCATAACAGAACAGGATGCCAGCTCTGATACCATTTGAAATTCTGGTACAACAGACTCAAATGTCCTATAAGGATGTCAAGACATATGATCTGACATAACATACATACAAGATAAAATAGTACTAAAAAGATAAAGAACACACCAAAATTTTTACCCAGTTCAATGTACAACAACACCTACTCTAGGGGCTACCAAGCCAGGAATGAAGTTCACTATCAGTAGTATCAAGTTGCAGACGCTACAGTCAACACTCCCATTGGTGATCTACACACTTAATCACTACCCAATGACCCTTCTACCTAGGTCCTCCCTAGATATGGAATATCCACATCCCACTTCCAATCATTACAATGATGTCTAGCAGTCAACACCTTAGTAACTGCATAGACGGCCCTTCACCAGTTTTTGATCACACAGATACACAGTTTGTAAGACATACCTCCATGACAACCTAACTAATTCTCTAAGCCAAACTCCATTGTTTGTTATCTTTGCTCCTAACACATCCTGGAGTTGCTTCAAACTTTTCTCTAAGAACAATGCAATGCTTACCTACAGGCTCCGAGATAAACATGGAAACCTTACCACAACCCGTGAGGTTTACCTTGAAAAAACTCTTAGAAATCTACATCTTGAGCCATCTATTTTTCTAGGTTACAAACCCTTCTATTTATAATCTGTTACCCAACTGGTTTTGGGCCTTCAATCATAGTAAATCAGCTGTAACAAACTGTAGAAACTTCTGCCCCAAGAAAGGTCTTCAATCTTTACTTTCCTAAATAATGTCCTTATTTAGAAATTCTTCATTCTCCTTAATATCTGATTGAATTTTCCAGACCTTTAAATATGCGCCACATAGGATGCATAATATTCTCTGGAACATTCTGCCAATGTTGAGAACAAACTGAATCTCATTAATCCAGCTCAGCAGGCGCGATTTCAAGACATATTCTTCGACATGTTGTTCCAGTTGTTGAAAAAGTTCAACACAACATGTTCTGACATTGTAATAGGACTTATTGTTATACTTGTTCTTCTTAGCAAGTTTATACATCTTATTACATTATTGCTTCTATTATTTGTTTTACAAAAATTAAGCCAATCCTAAAATAAGAGAACTAACATGGTTTAAGAGTATAGTCAGAGTCAATAACACAAGAGTGTGAGATAAGGTCTTTTAAGTCATTATTTTCTACCAAAAAATATTTTCACATTTTAAACAACGCCATTGATTTATCGAATCCCCGAAGTTTGACGAGTTACATATTAGTGTCCCGTCATTGATTATTTTATTAGAATTTGAATTCATTTATCGTTTTCCTCAAAACCAAATATTAATCATTAACCTTATTTTTACATAGTAACATTTGATAGCATTAGTTTAATTATTAGTCCTTGTGGGTTAGATATCTTTTAAAACTAAGCGATTAGACTTTGCACTTGCAGTCAGTAAATATGATAGACTCTTAAAGTCGCGATCAAATACTGAGCCAAAACTCTTGACTAAGAACACAACTTGGAGTTTCTTACAAGCTTACTCTAATAATAATAATCAACATTATGCTTAAAATATTAAGATAGATAACAAAACCTTACAACTCAAGGAATACAGTCTAACTCACATGTCGAGTGGATCGCACATAGCAACTCTCCTAGAGAGTGGCTTACAGACTCAGTCTTAATAACTAAATCTTTTCTCTTCACGACTGATACATTCTTCTAGGTTATAATGCTTCTATTTATAACCTTTTTACCAACTGGTTTTGGGCTTCAAATCACAACACATTGGCTGTTACAAGTCTACAGAAGATTCTGCAACAAAATTGGTCTTCAATCAAATACTTCCTAAATTTTCTCCATTATTAGAAAGTCAATATTCTTCTTGATTCTGACTTGAATCTTCAAGACCTATAAAACAACACCACATAGGATAGCATTCTATTCCTAGAATATTCTGCATCTGTTAAATCTTAAACTGATCCAACTATTCAACCCAACATATGCGCAATGTCGAATGATCATACATAGGACATCTTATCCGACATATTGCTCTAGATGATGAGAAATTCTCATATAAATATGTATCAATATAAAATAGGACTTCTTACCCAACCTGATGTTCTTATCAACTTAATACATCCTATTTAGTATATTGCTTCCATATTTGTTTTACTAAAATTAATGTCAATCCTAAAAATAGAGAACTAACAGAAATCAAGCACCAAACTTGAACTTTTCATGACCAAGTGAAGTTGAAAGAAGCTTGATATGAATATTGTTGTACCCCAAAATTTTCCCTCTCATTTTATTAAGATTTCTCCTCACAAGACTCTTTGAACTCAAGACCAAGCTAGGGTTTGCTCTGCTCAAGACATCTCCTTGCACTGATGACCTAAATTGGGGTTTGGGTTTGCACAAGGAATTTTGGACTTCTAATGCTTAATGTGACTTTCATTCTTCATGTTGGACTTATAAGATTTCTCATACCAAGTGTCAAGCCTTGAATCAAATTTTTGCCCAGTCAATTGGACAGTTGACCTAAAAATCAGATGTATTGGGGAAAAAGTCAACTATGGCCAATTTACAGTCAAACCTCATAAATTTTGATATACATCAATATTATGGGCTCATATGAATCATTTGATCAAGTTTGGACCACAACTTCACAAGAAATTTGATCAGATCATCAAAAGGGCAAAATGGTCATTTTTAGGGTTTTGACTACAGAAGGGCAATTTATGATTTTTCACCTTGCCAATGGCAAATTGGGTTCAATCATGGATTCAAGGACTCAATGGCATCATCTTGACCTATTCACAAGGTTCAAAAGATCTCAATTGCATTGGATTGACAGATGAATTTTCCAGTCAACTGATCAAAAATCAACTGTACACTGAAAAGTCAAACTTTGACTTTTTGGTCAAAATCAAGTGCCAAGGGTCATTGTTCATCAATATGTGTCAAAACATGAAACTTGTTCATCAAGAAACCTAATTTTGCAAATTAGGGTTTAAGATTGAAAAATTTCATAACTTTGAATTTTTCTAAGTTATGAAATTTTCTTATTTTTTTCCCAACTTTGCAACTTTTTCACCATGATGAAATTGGATTCAAACAAAACTTCCAACATGAAAGTTGTATTCCTCCACAAAATATACAACTTTGATTCACAAAGTTTTCTCAAAAAAAGCTTGGATCTCAAGTTATGATTTTTGGAACAAGGGTCCATAAAACTTTTAACTTAGTGAAATTTTACCCTAGTTTAGGCAGGATTTTGACCTATCTTCATGGAAATTTTTCACCTAGTTCAACTTGGAATATCAAAATTCATTTCAAATATGGATTATAGATCATGTTACAAGATTTCCAAAATGTCCAAGAACTCTCCAAAATCATTTATGGTTAGGGAGAATCGAAGGTTTAAATTTGGCAAAAACTCACTTTGATCCATGGCATGTTTCATGTTAACACAAGTTGCAATTTCCATCCAGCATTGTTTGTACTTGATTACAGGTCCCTAAACCCTTCCAAACTCAAGAATTAAATGCAAATCCAATGGATTGAGTCTTTGTTATGATCATTAGAGGATTACACAAGAGATTAATCCAAAATAGCAAAAAGGCAACATTGCCATTTTTGTCAAAACTTGCTTTATGTCAAATTGCATCTCTTGAGCCTTGAACCAAATCTTGAACAACAAACCAAATCCAAAAACTTGGGGCCAAGCTCACAAAATGTATGTAGGATTAGAGCTAGCCTGTACAGGCCTGCTCTTTGTCACTTCCCACTTTTTGCTTCATAACCAAGAAATGTGCAAAAGTCTAGACAACTTGAGTATCTGTTATAACCAACTTTTGTAAGCATTTGAAACAAGTTTTTCACTTTTCCTTGAGCCAAAAATTCGAGTTATTCAACCCTCAAACCTTCCAAAAACACAAAATCACTTTCCTCTTGCAAAACAGGGCAGTTTCTGCACTTTGAGTTGCATAACAAAAACTACTGGTGAGTTTTGCCCCAAACCTGTTCCAATACCTTCCATATAACCCACCTGAACTATCCCAACCATTGGCCATTAACTGTAACTCCATTTGCAAGCTTCACCATTTCTGTTTTCAGTTTGTGCAGGTTTACTTCTACAAGCATGTTCAAGCAAATCCAAAGCAAACTAAGCATTGGGGAAGGTCAGAGGAAGTTCAAGAAAGCTCCCAAGCATCTCAGGCCTCACTGAAAAGCTCTACATTGCTATACTCGTGTCCAACTGAAACAGGTATTTTCCAACTTCCTATCTCTCTATTTAGGAATCATTAGGCTTAGGTTTGTGAATAAAAAATGTAGTACTCATAGCCCTTAAGTTGTACATATGCATAGATTTCATTTAAGTTAAGTGTGCTGAGAGAATTTGATTGATGAACATCCTGAAAAAGTTAGGTTAGAAATTAGGGCCAGAGAAATTCTCTCTGGTCTTTGAGAGTTAGATTAAGTTCTTTATATGGTTGGAATCGTCTTGAAAAATGCTATAACTTTCATGTTGTGAGTTTTTGCTTTAGAGCACGTATACATGAGTTGGACATTTGTACACAGGCGCGCGTATTTTTGAATCAGAGGTTGAAGACGAAGCTGCAACTGGGTTGGGCTTGGTTTGGCTTGTTTTTGACACCCCCCCCCCCCCCCCCCTCTTTGCTGTTCATACCCCCTGGCCCATTTCATTATATTTTTGTATTTTTATTTTTAATTTTTAATTTTATTTTATATTTTTCCAACCATAAAAAAATATCAAAAACATTTTCATAAATTTTCACATTTTATTTTATTATTTTTTATTATTTTTTAGACATAAAAATAATTATTAAATAGTATATACCTTTATTTTCTTTAATAAAAACTTATAAACATTATAGAAATATTATATATTTTATTTTTATTATTTATACATATAAAATAATATTTTTTCACATGTTTTATTTCTTAATATCTTTGTATATATTTATATTTATTTTCTTGTACATAAAATAAATAATATAATATATATTATCTTAAAACAAAAACTAGGGTTTCCACCCTTATTAAAAATAATATTTTTTCTAATATATTTTATTTTTTGACACTTGAATATATTTTTATTTATTTATTTTATTGTACATAAATAAATAAATATTATAATTTTCATACATATTCTTAAACCAGAAATTAGGGATTTTACCCTTAACAAAAATAACTTTTTATTTTCTTTTTTAATACATTAAATATTATATTTTTACATACATAAAAATAAACAAAAAAACATTTTTTACATATTTATAATATTTTGCATATTTATATTTAAATTGCTTATTTAATTATTGCTTATTTATTATTTGATGCAAAGAATTCAATTTGGATGTAATAGTAAATCTTAGGGTTTTATTTTCTTGCAAATACTCCCCATTAAAAATTGTATCCCCCTCCCCATATCAATGTTGTAATAGCTTAGGTTTATTTTACGCACTTATGCTTTCAAATATGCCATGATAGAGATTAGGGTTTGTATGCAATATCCAAAATCAAAACAAATAGTTAGACCTAATACAAGACTTAAATGCATGAAAATGACAACACAATACACACATGCACCCCTAGGGTTTTCATCCACTTGTTGCCTTTAAAATGGCCATGGTATGCATGTTGAGTATCTTGGCAAAACAAAAACAAAACAAAAGATCATAGTCCCTCGATGACGCTATCTTGGTTGCATATACAAAATGATCTAGTCCCTCAAAAAAATTGCTAAAGATACTTGGCACTATTGCTATCATGGTCAATACGATGACCCGCGCCTGTCCCGTTTAAACTCCAAATACAAGGTTGTTTACCAAATATAATGGTAAAACAACACTGTCAAAAGAGTTAACAATGTATAGGAAAGATCTTTGAGTAGATAGGGTAGACAACTCTTAGTTACTTGATCAAAACTTGCAAAAAACATCCTTGCTATTTTCAAACACACCTCACAACACAATTTCAAAGCATTTTCCCAAAACAAATTCTCAAACATTGAAAAATCTTTTTAAAAGACAATACACCTTTGTATATATTCAAACAAGAATCATTATAAAGGTCGCCTCAATGATGGCCTCTTTTCAAAAAAAATTCAAAACCACACACAAAGCACCATTTCAAACAATTGAAAAGCAAAAGCAAGTGATCTAAACAAGTAACTAAGAGCCCATGGATAACCATGGATGAAAAGGGTGCTTGCACCTTCCCTTTTCAAAATTTACCCCCCGAACCCAAGAAAACATCTCAAAGGTCTTTCCTGTGCTTTTTGACCTTTCCTTTGGATAAAATAAAAAGTCGGTGGTGACTCTTGCTAAACTGAAACATTTGCGAACACAAATGCAAAACCTCAAGTCAGTTCTCCCACTGTATCACAGAACTGGCGACTCTGCTGGGGAATTCTCTAAAAGTGGGGTTACCTTAGGATTTAGATCACCTTTACATGCTTACCTTGTTTGCTTTGATTGCTTTACACTTAGTTCTATTGTTTGGGTTGGAAATCCTCTACCCGGATTTGGGAAACATTCATAGGTAAATAGCAATACGTTGTGGAAACTATGCAGGGTATAACGATATGGTTGAAGCAATAACTATATTAGTGCGACATATTTTTGGGTACCGGTAGCCTTTGAGTCAATCAAAGAGAATACGGGGCCGCTGAGTGATGTCATGAAGCACTAATGGACTTTTAGAACCTTTACTTGACCATCTTGGCCTTTTTAGGGGTAGTGAGATGACCGACTTTGGTGCAGTCCGAAGTTGGTAGATACTCGATACTACACTCATTGAGGGTTATTTTCTTGGAATATTTCGGTCGCCAGTTAAGTGGCTAAACTGAAACAATGAACACAGAAAATAATCCAGTGATATTGAGCTCCTTAGAACTCGGTTACTATTTATAGGACAGGTTGAGCCAACTAACTTCAAAAGGGTACTTACCTATGAAACTCCATGCAAGCCTGAACTAGGTACTTGTGTGACTTGCTTGTACATATACTTGTGCATACATCATGAACATCATAAAGCATCATATGCATCCACTAACCATTTCAAGGGTTTGGATTTTCATCTTTGTTCCTGTTTTGTAGGTTATGGAATCTCTTCGCGGGAAAAGAATTCAAGTCAATCTTGTGAGAATCCCTCCTCAGCTCAAGGAGCTTGTTTCCAAGATTCCAGAGAATTCTCCCTTCAGTGAAAGACATGGTAGACTTCTCAACTTGGTCAACTCCAACATTGAAGAAGACATGGTGAAAGTTCTCTTCCAGTTGTTTGACCCCCTACACCACTGCTTCACATTTCCTGATTACCAACTAGTGCCTACTTTGGAGGAATTTTCTCAACTCCTGAGGATTCCTATTCTCCATCAACTACCCTACAACGGTACAGAAAGAGAACCAAAGCCTGAAGATGTTGCTCAAGCCTTACACTTGCAACCATCTGATATCAAAGGTAATTAGGAAACCAGAAGTGGTGTCAAGGGTTTCTTGGCAAAGTTTATGTTTGAGAAGGCATAAGATTGCTGGAATTCTTTAGATCTACAAGCTTTTGAGGAGATTGTAGCACTTCTCATCTATGGGTTGGTCTTGTTCCCAAACCCTGATCACCTTATAGATGTGAATACTGTCAAGATTTTCATATCTCGGAATCCTGTACCTATATTGCTTGGGGATATCCTCCACTCATTTCACACGCGAACAATGAGGAAAAGAGGTGTTCTCATGTGTTGTACTCCTCTTCTAGCAAGGTGGTTTATTTCTCACCTTCCCCAGTCAGTCTTGAAGAATGAGCAAGGCTTGAGGTGGTCACAGCGGTTGATGACTCTTACACATTCCGATGTTCATTGGTGTTCTCGGTCTAGAGAAAATGTCATCATCATTAATCATTATGGGGAATTCCCTAATGTCCCATTAATTGGCATTAGGGGAGGCATTACCTACAACCCCTGCTTAGCTCTGAGACAGTTTGGGTATGCCCGAAGGGATGGCCCTCATGACATGCTAATTCCGGACTTGGATTTTGACTTCAACAACGACGCTCAAGGACTTCGACAAAGGTTTATCTGATCTTGGAGGATGCCCAACAAGGTAGACAGTAAGACACTGGGACACAAGAATTCCATCCCCCTTGAGCCTTACCTCAAGTGGGTACGAACCCGCGCCCATAATCTTATGGTGCCTTACCCTTACATTCTCCATATGATCAAAGAGCCTGTTATGGAAGGAGAGGTTTCATACACCCTCCTACATCCTGACATGCCAACATCATTGGAAGATTTGCAAAAGAGTTGGATACAGCTCAAGGAAGAACGAAACACTTTTGAAGCCAGCTTCTACGCCAGCAGACTCTCAACACCTACATCGCACCAAAGAGGATGCGCAATGTATTTTTACATTAGAATTTTGTAATATTTTGCCCATGGGGCATTTATGTACTAACAAATTTCTTCTTATTAATATGACGTGCGTTCTTTTTTCTTGCAACAACTTTGAATTTCTGAATCCTTGAATGCATTACATGAATACATATCATTCATCATATGCATAAAAAGGTCTTCACACCAGGTTTCCTTATCTCTCTGCTATTTATTTCAGCAAGATGGATATAGAGCAGACGGTCAAAGATCTACAGGCGCAGAATTCACAGTTCCAACAACTCCTCATGACCTCGGCAAAGGGTCAGGAGGATCTTAAAGCACTGTTAGAGAAAGAGAAAGAGAAAAAGAAAAAGAAAAGAGTTGGTGTGGCCACTATGGGAAGAAGATTTGAGAACCAAGCTAGAAGAGTCCTGGATTTCCCCTCGACATCTGATGAAGGGGTTGGCAAAGGAAAAGGAGTTGTAGTACCCTCCGAGTCTGAGGCTGAAGAAGAAGAAGAAGAGGATGAAGATTACTCTGAGCAGCAATACCCTCCTGCAGACGACAAGTATAAGAATCTGGAAGAGCGTTTGGCAGCCATGGAGGTACAAAGAGTGCCTGGGCTGGATATCGAAGAGCTAGGGTTGGTTACTGGGATTGTGATTCCCCCTAAATTCAAGGTGCCTACATTTTCTAAATACGATGGTTTGTCTTGTCCGAAGATGCATCTATGGTCTTACGTCAGAAAGATCCAACCTCATTCTTCTGATAAGGATCTGTGGGTCCACTTTTTTCAAGATAGTTTGTCGAGTACACAATTGGATTGGTTCTACCAGCTTGAAAGATTCTATGTGCACAATTGGGAGGATTTGGCTGCTGCCTTTTACAGACAATATCAATATAATGCAGACTTAGCTTCTACTCGTACTCAACTATAGAGTATGGGTATGGTCTCTAATGAAGGCTTTAAGGAGTATGCCCAGAAATGGAGGGACTTGGCTGGAAGGGTGCAACCACCATTGTCTGAGAGAGAGCTTCTTGATATGTTTTTGGGGACGTTGTCAGGTCCATTCTTTAACCACCTGATAGGGAGTTCGTCTGCAGGATTCACCGAATTAATTCTGACTGGTGAACGAGTTGAAGCTGGCATCAAGAGCAGTAAGATTCAAAAGGATACATCTGCTTCTGCTGCCGTCAAAAAACCTTTTCCACCCAAGAAAGAGGTGTCAGTTGTTTACTCCCAAAGAGGTCGGGGGAGAGTGGAGTGCCGGCCAGCGGTGGGGGCTGTAATGATCCAAAAGATTGCGGTTGATCAGCCTAGAAACGATCAGCCAAGAACTAACCAACAAAGGGTGGGAAGGCCTGCTAGGCAATTCACCAAAATAAATATGACGCCTGCCCAGGTTCTCCCCCATCTCTTGAACTTAAACCTTACAACCTTGAGAGAGCCACCACAAAATCTGAATACAACTTCTCCTTTTACCATGCCAACGCTAAGTGTGCCTATCATTCAGACGGTATAGGGCACGACACCAACAATTGTTGGGCCCTCAAAAACAAGATCTAGGATTTAATAGATGCCAAGGAGGTGGAATTCAACGCGCCCGAAAAACCTAATGTGATATCCGCTCCAATGCCAAAACATGGTCATAATGTCCATGTTGTAGTAGAAGATCTTTATGTTGTTGTTGTTGATGACTTAATGACTCCATTGCCAATGATCAAGATGAATCTGTTGAAAGCCGAGATTTTCCCGGGCTGTGAAAAATATTGTTACCTTTGTTCGACCTTGCAATCCGATTGTCCGCTATTGAAGTCAGGCATCCAACGCCTGATGGATAATCAAGAAAACTCTTGTTACTCCTGTTACTCCTATTACTCCAATCAACAATGTTGCTATAATCACCATTTCCGACAATCTTTTCAAGATCTCCAAAAGACCTGTTAAGATTACACCCGATCCAAAGTTTGTACCTCTGAAGATAACAATGTCGGGGCCTATCCCATACAAGTCCAACAAGACAATACCGTGGAATTATGGAGGAGATATCTTCTACCACGGTGTTAAGCAGATTGAATCAGTTGAAGAAAGTTCCGATGAAGAGACTCCTGACGTAGGAAATATTGCGGGGACAAGTAAGATCACCCGCAGCGGAAGAATCCTCTCTCTGGAGATTGCTCCTCCAAGGGCAATCTTCGGACCCCCAAATGCTCCTAAGGTTACTCCTGTGCCAGTCAATACATATGTGCGAACTCCAGTGATTGAAGAAATCATAACTCCCGAAGTTGTACCCTCTGCTGTTACTGCTGATAAAGGTAAGGGGATCCAAGAAGCGCCCGTCAGGACGAGGGCTCAGCCTTTGGTCATCCCCGAGACCACTCAAAAGGAAATGGAGGAGATTTTAAAAATAATTAAGAAAAGCGACTATGATGTCATAGAACAATTGAGGCAAACCCCTTCAAAAATCTCTATGCTGGCCCTAAGCTCATGCCAAAGCCTTGATCAAATTCCTGAAGATGGCCCATGTGCCTCAAGAAACCTCTGCGGACCAGTTCCAAGAGTGTGTAGCCAGCCTAATCGCCGACAATGGTCTTGGCTTCTCTGATGCCGATCTAACATCTAAGGGGAGAAAGCATAACGATGCAGAGGGACTACTCTTGCTCACGTTCTGGTTGATACTGGGTCGTCTTTAAATGTCTTGCATAAGAAAGCATTGGATAGATTGGACTGTGAAGGTTTGACCTTAACGCCCGGCAATATCATTGTAAGAGCCTTTGATGGTTCTAAGCGGATGGTCCACGGGGAGGTGGACATCCCAATTAAAGTGGGAATGGAAATTTTCAACTCTACATTTTATGTGATGGATATTCGTCCTTCATATTCTTGCTTGTTGGGAAGACCCTGGATCCACAATGCTGGGGCAGTCACTTCTTCTCTACACCAAATGCTCAAATACCCAGTCCAAGGGAAAATCATAATGGTGCATGGCGAGGAGGAGTATATGATAAGCCATCTAAATTCATTCCGCTATGTTGAGTTAGATGGTGAATTCATCGAAACCCCCTTTCAGCACTTTGAAGAGGTTTCTCCTAAAGTTGCGGTAGCCAAGACAATGACTTATGTACCCATCATTACCAAACTTGTGTCCCAGATGTCATCCCTTAAAGATGCGAAGGCTGTGATCGAGGAAGGAGGAAGCACAATATGGGGTCAACTACCAGATTTTCCTTACAAGACAGATAGGTTCGGCTTGGGTTTCACTACTACTAGTCAGAAGGCTGTGCGTCGCTCCCACGCTGGAGGACTGCCATTGAAAATCACTCATCATGGAGTTCATGCTTTAGAGGATGATAAAGAAGAGAGCAATTTTAAAGACTGGATCTTTCCAACTATTGAAGGAGGACTGAACAACTGGGAGGTGAAAGACTTCGTTCCCATTACTTTCATCAATCAGTAATGTATCTTTTGAACATTTTCTGTTGGTCTGTAATAATTTTTAAACAATTTGTACACTTTTTGCCTTGTGCCCTACCCGGGGCACATAGGTCCATTTGTAAGGGCTTGATTTTTTAATCTTCATATGCCATTTTTAATGAATCATGGATGTTTTCATATATAAACTTTTATGTTCATTTTCTTTCTTTTTACATTTTATTTGTTTAAAGGTGGCTATCCCTTACACACACCCACGCTCACCAAATGCAGGTACCCATCCACTCCGGATTCCATGGGTAACAATTCTGCTATGGCCTTCAGTGACTCTGAAGATCTGGTCAATCATGCCGAGTACGAAGGTGATGAAGACTGTGAAGTGCCTGGAGAGTTGGCAAGACTTCTACAACAGGAAGAAAGGGTTATTCTGCCCCATGAAGAGTTGTTAGAGACTATCTACTTGGGTACTGCCGAAGACAGAAAAGAGGTTAAAATGGGTGCCAACCTAAAGCCAAATGTCAAAGAGCGTTTAGTTCAGCTGTTGAATGAATATGTTGAGATATTCGCCTGGTCCTATGAAGACATGCCGGGACTCGATACAGATATTGTGGTTCACTGTCTCCCTACAAGAGAAGACTATCCACCAATCAAACAGAAAGTCCGTCGAATGAGGCCTGATATGTCTGAAAAGATCAAAGCTAAAGTGATGAAGCAGTTCAATGTTGGCTTTCTTGCTGTTACTTCCTATCCACAATGGGTTGCTAACATTGTGCCCGTGCCTAAAAAAGACGGCAAGGTCAAAATGAGCATGGATTACAGAGACTTAAACAGGGATAGCCCTAAAGATGACTTTCCACTACTGCACATTGACATCTTGGTTGACAATACAGCTCAACACAAGGTATTCTCTTTCATGGATGGATTTTTGGGGTACAACCAGATCAAAATGGCCCCTGAAGATATGGAGAAAACTACTTTGTTACGCAGTGGGGTACCTTCTGCTATAAAGTGATGCCATTTGGACTGAAGAATGTCGGGGCAACCTACCAGCGCGCCATGGTAGCTTTGTTTCATGACATGATACATCATTAGATTGAAGTCTACGTGGACAATATGATAGCCCGTTCACAGACAAAAGAAGAACACCTCGACCATCTGCAAAAGCTGTTTGTCAGATTGAAAGAGTACAAACTCAGACTAAACCCTAACAAGTGAACTTTCGGAGTCAGGTCCGATAAACTTTTGGGATTCATCGTCAGTAACAAAGGCATCGAGGTTGATCCTGCCAAGGTCAAAGCTATACGAGAAATTCCTACCCCTCGCACTGAAAAGGAGGTCAGAGGTTTCTTAGGGCGCCTAAACTACATTGCAAGGTTCATTTCTCACCTAACATCTACCTATGAACCAATCTTCAAGCTGTTGAAGAAAGATCAGGTGGTGGAATGGAATTATGATTGTTAAGTTGCTTTCGATAAAATCAAGGAGTATTTACTAGAACCTCTTATCCTGATGCCACCCATCGAAGGAAGGTTGCTAATCATGTATTTGACTGTTTTGGATAATTCAATGGGGTGCGTACTGGGCCAACATGACTAGTCTGGTCGAAAAGAGCATGCCATTTATTACCTTAGCAAAAAGTTTACTGACTGTGAGACCCGTTACTCACTGCTCGAGAAAACTTGTTGCGCTTTGGTATGGGCTGCTCGCCGGCTAAGGCAGTATATGTTGACACATACCACTCAGCTGATTTCTAAAATGGATCCGATTAAGTACATCTTCGAAAAGCCTGCTTTATCTGGAAGAATAGCTAGATGGAAAATGATCCTGACTGAGTATGATATCCAGTACACGACCCAAAAAGCTATAAAGGGGAGTGTGCTAGTTGATCATCTGGCCCATCAAGCTGTCGAAGATTACCAATCCATGAGGTTCGACTTTCCCGACGAGGATATCATGACATTGGACAACATTGAAGGTAACGGACCGTATGACGGACCTGAACAAGGATCCCGATGGACCCTGTACTTTGATGGTGCTTCAAATGCACTTGGCAACGGTATCGGTGCGGTACTTATTTCTCCAGAAGGTTGCCATACACCTTTCATCGCTAGACTCTACTTCAGCTGCACCAACAACATGGCCGAGTATGAAGCTTGCATCTTTGGTCTCAAAGCTGCAATCGACTTGGGAATCAAATCTTTGGTTGTGTTTGGAGACTCAGCTTTGGTCATCAGTCAGATCAAAGGAGAGTGGGACACTAAACATCCCAATCACATCCCGTACAAAGAACATGTCCTGACATTGTTACCTTATTTCGAGCATATTACCTTCGAGCACTTCCCGCGAGAAGAAAATCATCTAGCGGATGCCCTAGCTACAATGTCATCCATGTTTAAACTTAATTGGGATAATGAGGCTCCCAAATCACCATTGAGCGGATGGACGAACCTGCACATTGTCACAAGATTAATATCGAAGAAGTAGTGGACCGACCCTGGTTTCACGAAGTCAAAAAGTATCTCGAGAATTCCCTGAAGGAGCTTCAGTCAACGACAAAAAGTTCTTAAGGATATTTTCTGCCAAGTTCTTCCTGAGCAATGGTATCTGTTGTACCCCAAAATTTTCCCTCCCATATTCCTCAAGATTTGTCAAGATTGATTTTCAAATTGCTCAAGATGGTTCAAGGGTTGTACAGTCCAAACACCTCCTAAGCCAGCTGAAATTAGGGTTTGGTTCTTTCAAGGAATTTGGGGTTCTCAATGGTTCAATCAAGTCTCATAGGCCTATATACATTCTCAAGCACCTACATGCCAAGTTTCAAGACTCACAGTACCAATTAGCACAGTCAAAAGCCTCATTTGACCCACAGTCAACTACAAGGGCAAAATGGTCATTTCACAGTCAAAAGTCAAAATTTTTGGTCAACATCTTATTTTGAGTACACAATCATCATTTTATCAAGTCTTGATCATGATTCCACAAGAATAACTCAAAAATCATCAAGGTGCAAGAAGTTACTATTTTTGGACAGTAGAAAAGTCAACTGTATCTTGACCAGGGCATAACTTTTTCATGGTTTGTTAGAAAAATCCCACCCAATTCTCATTTTGAAGGGGATACAATTTCATACAATCCATATTCACACTCCAAGTTCAAGAAATGCCCTCACAAAAAGTTACCAATTTTGACATTATAGGTCAATTTCAAAAGTCAACAAAAGTACACTTTGAGTCAAAAAGCCATAACTTGAGATTGGTAAATCCAAATGACATGGGACCAAAGGCATTGGTTAGAGGACTTCAAGAGCTTTCCAAAATGTCCAAGAACATGGTCATATGATCAAAATTGAGCAAGTTGTGCATTGGAGAAGTTGGGAAATCTCCATGAATTTGCAAAAGTCAACTTTGCCCAAAACACCTTATTTTTGCTAATGGGCCTCAAATCTCTTCTTGAAACTTCATCCATGGCCTATGCAAGACCCATCAAGCTCAATGGAATTTATTTTCTTATTTTTATTGATTAATTGGATTTTTAATTAATATTAATTCATTTAATTAATTTAAATTGTAGGAAAATAGACGATTTGATGTTTTCAATCTTTTTGTGAAGCAAATAGGACCTCAGCATGCTGGAAAATTCGAGCACCAAGTCAAAGATACAAAATCTCCAAATTTGGAAGCATTTTCCAATCATGAAAAATCAAAAAGATTTGATTTCCAATCAAGGATTCAAGCATCAATGCAATGGATTTTTGTTCAAGCTTTTGACCTAATTCAATTGCCCTATATATATGCAAGCAAACCCTAACCTAAAAAACGTGAAAAAGCTGCAGAAAGACCCCATACAATTTCAAGAATTTTCAAGAAAAAGTGAAAACCTATTCTGGTATTCCAAGCCAATTCAAGGCGTGCTCTTCATTCAAACACCTTGCAGGAGTTCTCAGGAGTGTTTTGCAATCAAACTCAGACCCTAAAGCTCAAAGAATCATCGCTTACAGTTTCACGATTTGGCTCTTTTATCCAGAATCGTAACTCTTAAATCATGCATATTTAACGTGTTTTCTTGATTGATTTGTGTTAATAGGGACCATATGAAGCTAATGGTATAACTGAATTGAATTATAATGCCCTGAATCCAAAGATGCCATGAACGATTTTCTAGGGTTCTTGAGCTTGCAATTAGGGCTTTTTGAACCAGGTAAAATTAGGACTAGTGAGACATATGGTTGAGATCGTGAGAACCAGACGAACAAGACTTACCCCTCGCGAAATATTTATATTTGCTAGATTGCTAATCGCTATTTTTCCTTGTAGTATATAGTGGGGATTAAAAACCCCCGCTATCTAATATTATTTACAGGTATAAACGAAGAAGACGAGGACGTGTTAGCATCTGAGTGGTTGATTTGAAATAAGCGCGCGTGTTTTTGTTTTACAGCGTATGGATTAATTTCCCAATATAATAATTGCTCTTTATTTTACTAACAATTGAAGCAGCATAGTGGAGTGGTTAAGGCATTGGCATGTGAGCGCTGGGACCTGGGTTCGAATCCCAGGTCCCCCAAAAACATTTATCCTATTTTGTTTCATATAATCACATGCAGGTTTCAAAAGATGTTCTACCATGTGCTCCCAATTCCCAGGCGCCAAGTGGCCTCAAACTTAAATCCTGTGGCCTAGATTGGAAGACTAGCGTACTCCTTGGTCAATGCACGTGTGGACGATCCAAAAAAAGTCAAAGAGGCTTGCAGTTTGTTGGGCCACAATTTTCCAAACACACCTCCTAATTGGGCCAGCACCCCCCCTGGTTTATTCTTCTTTTATTATTCTTTTATATTTTTTCATTTAATCATTTTACCATTAATTATTATTATTATCACTTAATTAACCAAATTAATTTTTTTCATAATAAAATCAGAAAACCAAAAAAATATAATATTTTTTTATTATTATTAATTTCAACCTTTTATTATTTTTGTAAATAAATATAATTAACTAATTTAGTTTAATTAGGACAATTCTAACTTTTTTTTCACAATAAATAAAATCAATATAGAATTAGGGTTTTTAATGACTTTTGATCATGCTTTTTTATTTATTTATTTCCTAAAAAACATAAAAAACTCAAAAATATTTCCTTTTATTAATTAATTAGTTTTTGGTTTAATTAAATGCAAAATAACCAAAGCTTCTTTCTTTCTCAAAAAGGGTCAAAACCCTAAGGACTTCTCCGATTCAATTTTTCTCGCGCGTGTCATTTTTGATTCCTATTATTTTTTATTCATATTTTATGTATTTGCTCCGAGGATGTAATAGCTTTAATTAGGACTTTTTATCGCTTTCCTTTAATTTTCCGCAATTTACTTTTTAAGGGTTTGTTTTTGGCGATGTAAATATCCGACGCCTTGTAATAGCTTAGTTTATTTTCCGCAACTATTAACTGTTAGATGTATGTTAACTAGGCTATGCATGACAAGACTTATCTCTGAAATTAAAATCAACCCGTAGCTCACCATAACATGTACAAAGATAACTTAACATGAATCCTGACACACTCGCACATGCCACTTCTAGGGTACGCCTCACTTGGTTGCCTCGACGTGGTCATTGAGTATAAGGTGTTTTAGAGGTCGCCCTCCTGTCTAAAGATCAAAGTTGCCTCGAAATGGTTGCCTCGGAAAAATGATCTAGGACACTAGGGTTACCGCTAAGGCGTCCTACCATTGCTTTAGTGACCACATGTCCCATTAATCAAATTGACCCGAAACTCCAACGACGGTGCTACCTACTTCTCAATAGTGGGATAGTACTGTCTAAAGGACATTTACACAACTTAATTTCTTTTGAGTAGGTAGAGGTTCTCAGGTACTTGCTCTTTCAAAACAAAAAATACTTTTCGCACTTACACTTTTCAAACAAAAGTTTTCAAACAACACTTCATACACTCTTGAGGACAGATACAAGAGTTAAATCGAAGTTTTCAAACAAACTTTTTTTAAAACCCACAAACACAAGAAAAGCAAAACATTTTTGAAAACATAGTGAGCAAGTATCTAAGAGCCCGTGGATAACCACGGATAGAAAGGGTGCTAACACCTTCCCTTTCTATAATCTACCTCCCGAACCGAGAAACATCTCGAAATGGAATTTTGCTGTGCTTTTGTCCTTTCCTTGTTGGAGAAAATAAAAGACGGTGGTGAATCTTGCTTACTGCGACATTTTGCAAAACGCAAACGCGAACCAGCATTTCAAAACAGTCAGTTCTATTTCCACCGATCACAGTATCCTATACAAGCGCAACCATGATTGCGTTCTGCTTCGTTGTGTGGACAAAGTTGAAGCTGAGTAGATCATGACTGAACTGCATAATGGTACATTTGGCACCCACTCGAGCGGTCATACGATGGCTAAGAAGATTCTAAGGGCAGGCTACTACTGGTCTACCATGGAAGCTGACTGTCATCAATATTCCCGTACTTGTCACAAATGCCAAATCTACGCTGACAAGGTACATATTCCTCCAGTTCCTCTCAATGTCCTAACAGCTCCCTGGCCATTCGCAATGTGGGGTATCGACATGATTAGAGAGATCAAGCCTACCGCATCCAATGGACACCGCTTCATCCTGGTGGCCATTGATTACTTTACCAAGTGGGTCGAAGCAGCTTCCTTCGCCTTCGTTACAAAGAATATGGTTACCCGTTTCATCAAGCAGAACCTCATATGCCGTTATGGTATCCTCGACCGTATCATCACGGACAACGGTACCAATTTAAACAACACTATGATCACCGCTCTGTGCGAGCAGTTCAAAATTCAACATCACAATTCATCTCCCTATCGGCCAAAGATGAACGTTGTTATTGAAGCTGCGAACAAAAATATCAAAAAGATCATTCAAAAAGATGACAGTCACTTACAAGGACTGGCATGAGATGTTACCGTTTGCTCTGCACGGATACCGTACCATGGCGCATACATCAACTGGGGCAACACCCTTTTCTTTGGTATATGGTATGGAATCTGTTTTACCTATGGAGGTTCAGATTCCTTCCTTGAGAATTATGAAGGATGTTGGTTTGAGTGAAGACGATTGGATTCAGACCCGACTTGAACAACTTAACTTGATTGACAAAAAGCGACTTACTGCCGTTTGTCATGGTCAGGCGTATCAAAAACGGATGATCAAGGCTTTCAACAAGAAAGTCAGGCGCCAGGTATATTAAGTTGGAGATCTCGTAATCAAGCGGATCATCTTGCCGCAAAGTGATCCCAGGGGCAAGTGGACTCCTACCTACAAAGGACCATTTGTGATCAAAAACATCTTTTCTGGCGGGGCTATGATTCTAACCACCATGGACGGCGACGACATGCCGCACCCTGCAAACACAGACATAGTTAAAAGATACTACGCATAAACGACCCGACAAGTCGAAAACCTGAAAGGGCGATTTGTGAAAAAATGGGCATCCCGATGAATCGAAAACCCGAAAGGGCGGTTCAGGCAAAAATTAGGGATAAATAAAAAAATCTGTACACCCGGCGAGTTGAAAACCCGAAAGGGCGACTTAGGCAAAAAAGGGTTTCCCGGTGGATTGAAAACTCGAAAGGGCGATCCAGGCAAAAGTTAGGGAATTAAAGCGTATGACTATGTCTCATCGGATCACTTGAAGGACAATATTTTCACGGACAAGCTCCAAGCTTCTGATCAATCCAATCATCTGTGGACGAAGCAACGAATGGACAAGATGCTCAGAGTTACGAACGTTATAGCAAAATGGGAACCCCATGGAATTGTTACATATAGCCATCTTTCTCTGTATAAATTTTTTCTCAATTTTATTGCAACATTCTCTTACTAGGATGTCTGTCTCCTTTGTACAAAATACTTACACAAAGTTAATACAAAGATACTTCAAAGTGCAGAAAATTGTTTGCCTTTTCTTTCTTTTTTACACTTGTGTTTTATTTGAAAACGTCCAATGATTTATTAAATAAGCATATGCATTTGAATATAATCACTGCTTACAAATGAAACGAAATGAGAAAGGATAATTACTGATACGTTGAAAGTATAGGAAAACGTCTTTAGGCTATTTCAGAAGAAATCCCCTGCAGTACGTCATCCAGATCTTCGGTGGAACTAAAACCTTGAAATACATGTCCCTCAGCGGAGTTAAGTTTCAAAAATCCCCATCAGAGTTGAGTTTTCAAACTCCCAATCCCCAGCGGAGCAAAACTTTGAACGGAAAACCCTCAGTGAAGATGAAACTTTCTTCCCCAAACGGAGTCAAACCTTCAACCTTTGAACATCATTGGAGACCATCCAGTTTCCTCCAATTTCCACAGAGAGTCGCTTTAAAACCAGATAATTTCCCAGAGAGTTTTTTAAAACCTTCTTCCTCAATGGAGTCAAGTTTCCATATACGATCAAATTAGCACGTTATTAAGATCCCTAGCGGAGAGGGAACTTTGAGCTACCAATCCCCAGCGGAAACCATTCAGTTTTCCCCTGATATCCCCAACGGAATGGAGATTCTCACTCTTGAAGTCCCCAGTAGATTGGCATACAACCCAAACTCCCGATCTCCCTAGTAGTATAGCTTTTCCCCACAGAGGTTATTAAAGATCTCGAATCTTCAACAGCGGTCATGGGTTTATTTTCCTCAGCAGGAGTCAAAGATTTTATGGTCTCCAGCTATCCGGGATTTATTTTCCTCAGCAAGACAGTGAATCAGCTTATATGCGCATACATTACATTCACATATCATAAGAATTGATAAAACACATCATATTGCATCATACATTTCATGCAACATGACTTTGTGTTTCAGTTAACCTTTTACCCTTTTTAGGATAAAATTAAAACGAATATTCAAAGCTCAGAAAACGGCTTAGAGATGCTCCAGACACGGATGCTTCCCTATCTACTTATTCAAATCAATGTGCAGATTCCTGTTCCAGTTATAAAACTTGGATTCGACCAGATTTTATCTTGATTATACTGAAGCCCGGAGATCGACCAGAAAATAGTTGAATCCCCTGCGAGTATCGTGAAGCCTGGATGTTGACCAGATAGCCATACAAGACTGTGAAGCCTGGGCGTTGACCAGATAACAGTAAGGTGTACTGTGAAACTTGGATGTTGACCAAATAATAGTTTACTCGGCCAATTACTTTGAAACCTGGATTCAACCGGATATTAGTAGGCCCCAAAATTAAAGGGAAAACCGGAGGAGACAGATAACCATTTGATTTCCTTCTGAAGACTGGGCGTTGACCAGATAGGAAGAAAGGTATTGTGAAACCTGGACGTTGACCAAGTAGCAATACAAGACTGTGAAGCCTGGATGTTGACCAGATAACTGTAAGGTATACTGTGAAGCTTGGACGTTGACCAAATAACAGTTTACTCGACCAATTACTTTGAATCCTAGATTCAACCGGATATTAGTAGGCCCCAAAATCAAAGGGAAAATCGGAGGCGACCGGATAACCATTTGATTTCCTTCTGAAACCTGGATGTTGACCATATAGGAAGTAAAGTATCATGAAGCCTGGATGTTGACCAGATAGCCATACCAGACTGTGAAGCCTGGATGTTAACCAGATAGCAGTTCACTGTCACCTCTTCAACCAAGAGATGACTCCCCAGTAGAATAACAGACGACTGAAGTTCTATTTCTACCACGTCTGAGACCAACATTCCCCCGGCGTAGTCCTCCTCAATAACAGGTATACGGGCTCTCGCAAAGGAATCTCTTATGCGATCAATTTTCTTGGATGGCATCTTTAAGCCCATCTCCGACAAGATTTTGTCACATCTTCCAAATGGAATCTTTAAGCCCATTCTCTCAACTACACTCTGACGAGCGCAAATTTATGGTCACTTTAATGTCCAGTCCTCTTTTACCTTCAAGTCACGAAAGGCAAACTTTCCAATCTAACTCTTCAGGTTCAAGAAGATTGAACAGGGGCAGCTGTTGTACCCCAAAATTTTCCCTCTCATTTTATTAAGATTTCTCCTCACAAGACTCTTTGAACTCAAGACCAAGCTAGGGTTTCCTCTGCTTAAGACATCTCCTTGCACTGATGACCTAAATTAGGGTTTGGGTTTGCACAAGGAATTTTGGACTTCTAATGCTTAATGTGACTTTCATACTTCATGTTGGACTTATAAGATTGCTCATACCAAGTTTCAAGCCTTGAATCAAATTTTTGCCCAGTCAATTGGACAGTTGACCTAAAAATCAGATGTATTGGGGAAAAAGTCAACTATGGCCAATTTACAGTCAAACCTAATAAATTTTGATCCACATCAATATTATGGGCTCATATGAACCATTTGATCAAGTTTGGACCACAACTCCTCAAGAAATTTGATCAGATCATCAAAAGGGCAAAATGGTCATTTTTAGGGTTTTGACTGCAGAAGGGCAAATTCTGATTTTTCACCTAGCCAATGGCAAATTTGGTTCAAGCATGGATTAAAGGACTCAATGGCATCATCTTGACCTATTCACAAGGTTCAAAAGATCTTAATTGCATTGGATTGACAGATGAATTTTCCAGTCAACTGATCAAAAATCAATTGTACACTGAAAAGTGAAACTTTGACTTTTTGGTCAAAATCAAGTGCCAAGGGTCATTTTTCATCAAGATGTGTCAAAAAATGAAACTTGTTCATCAAGAAACCTAATTTTGCAAATTAGGGTTTAAGATTGAAAATTTTCATAACTTAGAATTTTTCTAAGTTATGAAATTTTCTCATTTTTTTCCCAACTTTGCCCAACTTTTTCACCATGATGCAATTGGATTCAAACAAAACTTCCAACATGAAAGTTGTAGTCCTCCAAAACATCTACAACTTTGAATCATAAAGTTTTCTCAAAAGAATCTTGGATCTCAAGTTATGATTTTTGGAACAAGGGTCCATAAAACTTTTAACTTAGTGAAATTTTGCCCTAGTTTAGGCAGGATTTTGACCTATCTTCATGGAACTTTTTCACCTAGTTCCACTTGGAATCTCAAAATTCATTTTAAAGGTGGATTGTAGAGAATGTTACAAGCTTTCCAAAATGTCCAAGAACTCTCCAAAATCATTTATGGTTAGGGAGAATCGAAGGTTTGAATTTGGCAAAAACTCACTTCAATCCATGGCATGTTTAATGTTAACACAAGTTGCAATTTCCATCCAGCATTGTTTGTACTTGATTACAGGTCCCTAAACCCTTCCAAACTCAAGAATTAAATGAAAACCCAATGGATTTAGGCTTTGTTCTGATCATTAGAGGATTACACAAGAGATTAATCCAAAAATAGCAAAAAGGCAACATTCCCATTTTTGTCAAAACTTGCTTTATGTCAAATTGCATCTCTTGAGCCTTGAACCAAATCTTGAACAGCAAACCAAATCCACAAACATGGGGCCAAGCTCACAAAATGTATGCAGGATTAGAGCTAGCCTGTACAGGCCTGCTCTTTGTCACTTCCCACATTTTGCTTCATAACCAAGAAATGTGCAAAAGTATAGACAACTTGAGTATCTTTTATAACAAACTCTTGTAAGCATTTGAAACAAGTTTTACACTTTTCCTTGAGCCAGAAACACGAGTTATTCAACCCTCAAACCTTACAAAAACACAAAATCACTTTCCTCTTGCAAAACAGGGCAGTTTTTGCACTTTGAGTTGCATAACAAAAACTACTCGTGCGTTTTGCCCCAAACCTATTCCAATACCTTCCATATGACCCACCTTAACTATCTCAACCATTGGCCATTGACTGTAACTCCATTTGCAAGCTTCACCATTTCTGTTTTCATCTTGTGCAGGTTGACTTCTACAAGCTTGTTAAAGCAAATCCAAAGCAAACTAAGCATTGGGGAAGGTCAGAGGAAGTTAAAGCAACCTCCCAAGCATCTCAGGCCTCATTGAAAAGCTCTACATTTCCATACTCGTGTCCAACTGAAACAGGTATTTTCCAACTTCCTATCTCTCTATTTAGGAATCATTAGGCTTAGGTTTGTGAATAAAAAATGTAGTACTCATAGCCCTTAAGATGTACATATGCATAGATTTCATTTAAGTTAAGTGTGCTGAGAGAATTTGATTGATGAACATCCTGAAAAGTTAGGTTAGAAATTAGGGCCAGAGAAATTCTCTCTGGTCTTTGAGAGTTAAATTAAGTTCTTTATATGGTTAGAATCGTCTTGAAAAATGCTATAACTTTCTTGTTGTGAGTTTTTGTTGTAGAGCACGTATACAGGAGTTGGACATTTGTACACAGGCGCGGGTATTTTTGAATCAGAGGTTGAAGACAAAGCTGCAACTGGGTTGGGCTTGGTTTGGCTTGTTTTTGACACCCCCCCCCCCTCTTTGTTGTTCATACCCCCTGGCCCATTTTATTATATTTTTGTATTTTTGTATTTATTTTTCATTTCTGATTTTATTTTATATTTTTCCAAACATAAAAAAATATCAAAAACATTTTCATAAATTTTCACATTTTATTTTATTATTTTTTTATTATTTTTTAGACATAAAAATAATTATTAAATAGTATATACCTTTATTTTCTTTAATAAAAACTTATAAACATTATAGAAATATTATATATTTTATTTTTATTATTTATACATATAAAATAATATTTTTTCACATGTTTTATATCTTAATATCTATGTATATATTTATATTTATTTTCTTGTACATAAAATAAATAATATAATATATATTATCTTAAAACAAAAACTAGGGTTTCCACCCTTATTAAAAATAATATTTTTTCTAATATATTTTATTTTTTGACACTTAAATATATATTTTTTTATTTATTTTATTGTACATCAATAAATAAATATTATAATTTTCATACATATTCTTAAACCAGAAATTAGGGATTTTACCCTTAACAAAAATAACTTTTTATTTTCTTTTTTAATACATTAAATATTATATTTTTACATACATAAAAATAAACAAAAAAACATTTTTTACATATTTATAATATTTTGCATATTTATATTTAAATTGCTTATTTATTATTTGATGCAAAGAATTCAATTTGGATGTAATAGTAAATCTTAGGGTTTTATTTTCTTGCAAATACTCCCCATTCAAAATTGTATCCCCCTCCCTATATAAATGTTGTAATAGCTTAGGTTTATTTTACGCACTTATGCTTTCAAATATGTCATGATAGAGATTAGGGTTTGTATGCAATATCCAAAATCAAAACAAATAGTTAGACCTAATACAAGACTTAAATGTATGAAAATGACAACACAATGCACACATGCACCCCTAGGGTTTTCATCCACTTGTTGCCTTTAAAATGGCCATGGTATGCATGTTGAGTATATTGGCAAAACAAAAACAAAACAAAAGATCATAGTCCCTCGATGACGTTATCTTGGTTGCCTATACAAAATGATCTAGTCCCTCAAAAAAATTGCTAAAGATACTTGGCACTATTACTATCATGGTCAATACGATGACCTGCGCCTGTCCTGTTTAAACTTCAAATACAAGGTTGTTTACCAAATACAATGGTAAAACAACACTGTCAAAAGGGTTAAAATGTACAGGAAAGATCTTTGAGTAGATAAGGTAGACAAATCTTAGTTACTTGATCAAAACTTGCAAAAACATCCTTGCTATTTTCAAACACACCTCACAACACAATTTCAAAGCATTTTCCCAAAACAAATTCTCAAACATTGAAAAATATTTTCAAAAGATAATACACCTTTGTATATATTCAAACAAGAATCATTATAAAGGTTGCCTCAACGATGGCCTCTTTTCAAAACATTTTCAAAACCACACATAAAGCACCATTTCAAACAATTGAAAAGCAAAAGCAAGTGATCTAAACAAGTAACTAAGAACCCATGGATAACCATGGATGAAAAGGGTGCTTGCACCTTCCCTTTTCATAATCTACCCCACGAACCCAAGAAAACATCTCAAAGGTCTTCCTGTGCTTTTTGACCTTTCCTTTGGATAAAATAAAAAGTCGGTGGCGACTCTTGCTAAACCGAAACATTTGCAAACACAAACGCAAAACCTCAAGTCAGTTCTCCCACCGTATCACAAATATGACCTAAGATTATAGGTTATGCCTTAAAGTAAAAGCTCTTGTAGACCACTTAATGACCAAAACTTTGATCTTGGGAATTAAAACCCTAATTTAGAAACCCAACTTGATCATTTGATATCAAGTCCCTACCTTGTACAATAAGAAAATAAAGCAACACATATTTTTGTATTTTTAATAAGGTTATCAAAGTTAAAATGTAAACAAGGATAAATACAAAAATAAACACAAAGGGTGCTTGGTGATATCCTACAAAGGTTAAACCAAAGCGGTAAAGGTTAGGAGGATGTCATGCTTATGATCTTTGGTTAAATGTAAATGATATAATAGGTGGAATCTTGGTGGTAAAAATTAGGGTATGACACATATTGTTAACATATGTGTCGTTGGTTGTTGCTTGTTTACTCCTGATCTATTGTGTGTATGACTAACATATTAACCTATGTGATGATTAACCAGTTTTTCTAAGGAAGTCCTTTACCAAATTACGGAAAAATGAGGGAGTGATGGTGTGTAAGGGTAGTGTATTTTTACTATTTACCTTGTGATATATGTTATTGTTGTTGTCTGCTTAGTACTAGCTAAATGACGTGTTTAGTAATAATTGTTCTGGTTTTGTGTTTGTGCACACATGTTAAAGCATTTGGCTTACCACCTGGGCATTAGTTGTGTGTGTTAATCTATTTATGTGTTAGTAGTAGCTTCTGAATCTAGACTATTGACTACTAATTCTGTGTGCAAGAATGACTAACTAATCTTGAATGATTGGATGAATGATTGTTTATGGAAGCATCACTGTGTGACTGATTTTGTAGCAAACCAATTGACTTCTGACTACGCTACTGATTTGTGTTGCCGCTGGTATGATTTATGCTGCTGTTTTTGTTTGCTTTGTGTGTGGTGTGCTTAATACTAAACTTAACTTACACATCTTGGATGTCTTTTTTGAAGAATGTTGTGTTGCTAAAACTTGCCAAAGAGAGACTTTATTGTTCCTTCTAGATTGGTTGCATTATGCAAAACAACATGATATGTTCAATTTATTTTCAATGAAGAGGGACACATGTGGGAGCAGCTGTCCCAATATGTGTTCATCATATTTCCCTTGTATGTAGGACAAGGCTACTGTTATGTGCACCCTTTTTAGTTAATTTGAACATGTTTTTATGTTAATTGTGCAACAAGGTTTGTTGCTATCCTTTAACAATCTAATTCGGTTGTTTATTTAATTAGGATAAATTTAAATCATGGAGATTTAAAGTTGAATTCGAATTAAATCAAATATTTTTAATGGAGCTATTTTGGAGAAACAAAATCCAAAACTGAATCTCGAGTATTTTTAGACGAAATAAAATCAAATATCAAAAGGAGAAAAGCCCAAAATTGATTGCTATATATATGACTCTTTCCGTGCCTTGACGATGACGAGTTTTATTGATATTTTGTGTTTAGGATAAGTCTTTTGTTTATGTTAATTGTACACCACGTTATTGCTTAATTCATAAGGCATAATAGTTGGTTTGTTTATTAAGTTGTAATTTAGAGAGAGACCTAAATAGAAAGACACTTAGGGTAGAATTAAGAAGAGGGGCATTGAACAATGGGCTTGTTCATCTAAGGAACTTGTACTAATTCTATTAAAGAGTGAATTTCCTTTTTTGGGTAGAGTGTCCCCCATACATAGGTGTTGTTTGCACTAAACTAGGTTAACAAACCTTTTGTGTTCTTTATTGTTTTGTCTTTAATTCTGTGTTGATGTCATATTGTGTGAAGCATGGTTTTATAAGTTGGACAAGTTGTCCAGGACATATGGTTCAACATCTATCCTATGAGGAACAAAATTTCACAAAAATCATCAAATCATCAAATACAGCTTAATGTATGAATCAAATAAAAAAGTGAGAGGTTTTTGGTGATTTATGCCCTCTAGACGATAATCAAACTCGTGTAATCAATTATGAGATGAAATCTCTCAATAATAAATTAAATCAGCCTTCTAATCAAATATGTTTTATATCCAGTCAAATATTTCCTATTTTCTAGGTCAAAGTCGGTTATGGCCGCAACTTAATTGATTATGGTGCGGATCTAGCCCTAAAAATCCTTCCTTTCATTTCTAAATGTATTTACTATAAACAGTAATTACGATCATTTAAAATAAAACAAGAAATATTAAAATAACCTGTCATCTACTCATTCTCTTGCTTTTATAAATTACATATTCACTTAAGTACTATTTTAGTGTTGAGAGAGCAAACACTTAAATAATGGTATGTGTAAATCGTAGGTGATTTGTGTCATACCCTAATTTTGCCCCAAGTCATTTATTAATCAAAGCATTTGCAGCATTGTTCAGTCATTCATGCATTAGTTTAGTTAAAATTCAACATAAGGTCAACTTTCGCTTAATTTAAAATCCAAAAATGTTTTAATTGCATTTTCATCCATTGCCATCACCTCATACATTGTTTGAAGTCGACCAAAGGTCAACCAGAATAAAATTTCGGTTTTATAGACATACCGGTAAAAGCAACTTTCCATCACATGTAAGACTAACAGGTGCATTTTTTTTTGAGTTTTCTCTACACCTGACTATTTTACGAAACTACATTGCACGTAGTTTATTTTGGCACGCTCATTTCTTTTTTCGCATCTGCATGCAGTCGTATTTTAATCAATCATATCCTTTTATCCAAGTATTTTAACTGCAGTAGTAACTTGTTTATGATTTTTGTTTTCATGTGACATATCAGTTTCATTGTCATTGTGTTTAATTGAAATTTGTATACATGATTAGGTAGTTTGGCATATCTTTAATTCACATTTTCTTTAACTACTCTACTTTTTAGTACCAGACATTATGATTCATTATCGCTTATCTTTCGTTGATTATATGTTTCATATTTCAATTTGGTTCCCATGATCACGTCTCACATTAGCAATTCATGGTTTGATTCGTGTTGGTGTGATATTTCTATTTTATTGCGTGTATGAATTTTTTGTATACGCCTTTGAATTCACAGCCTTACGTCACGTGAACTTAATTCACATCCTCGCGATACATGAGCTCAATATGTGTCCTTACGTGACAATTCACGCGTGATGATATTTCGTACATTTACTCGATATATGCGTTACGATTTATGTGATTTATTAATTTGATTGTGATGAATGCGTCATCGTTAACTAACATTTTATGGGTTAATACATACCTTAATCTTTGTCTTATTATTAGTTTTTTTTCTTCGTTGTTTTATTGCATTATAGTTGTTTTTTAGTAATTTGCTTGGAGCATAATAGGTGTTCCCTTTTTTTGTTTTGATGTGTTTTGTGCTTGATTTAAGGTTAACTTTGTCGAGATGAGGCAAGACGATAGTGGAAATTTATAGGGAACGCAAACTGAAGCAAGAGTTAAGTTTATCTAAAAACGAAAAATGTTGAATTAGGTTGGTTTCTTGGAAAAACATGGAAGAATGGTTGCATTAGAGGGAATCTTTATCGTGCTTGGATGAAAAATCGTTTTAATTAAGTGGATAAGGCTTGGAGGCACTAGAAGACAAAAGTTAGTATAAAAGTACTATGTGCACTATGCAGTGCCGCCTACACCCTGTTGTGGCAGTCTGCCACAAGACACCTTGTCCCCTACCATTGTTCCCTCGTACCTAAGCAGAAGAAATGAGGTGATGGCGTTGATTATTGCATGGTCTTGATGTGGTTTCCTCATATTGGGCCCATGATCCAAGACATCAAAAGAAACCTTAGTGAATGACTATATATAGGACCTTGGTGAGAATGAAAATGGAGTTCAAAAATTCCAATAGTAAATACATAAGTTACTAGAGTGAGGATGTTAGTTGGAAATTTCGATGACCTAAAATGTTAATGAGAAATGAAGGGTGTCAAAGGAAAGCTAGATTTTAAATAAATATGAGAATATTTCATGAAGCTTTCGACTGATAAGCCTATGAATAGTTAGTCTTGTTAAATATTGAAGAAAATCATATGTTCGTGAATAAGTTGGACGAAGGAATTTTAAATTTTTGAAGATGATTATTTTGACAAGTCATGTTGGTTGATTTGGAGCCTCAAAAGGAAGAAGATTTTAAATTCAAATGGTTTGATTTTATCCAAAAGGACGCGTGTAAGTCTGAAGATTTGAAGGACATGCGAACATCGAACATGTCATTCTTTTAGAGAAAGACTGTGATGGTCGAATTATTATAAATTAGAATCTTTGTGTTAGGATTTTAGTATATTCAAATTCTGCACAAATACTCAATATTACTCAAAGTACTAACTTACCGAGAAAAGAGTTTCTTGAGAATGTGCGTATGAATCACCAAGTTTTATTCAATTGTCAGTTTATCTTTACAAAAGTTCTTTTATTCCTTTTACGTTTAATTTGAAGTCTTTCTATTTTTCCGTAGTTAATTTACATAGTATCACAATCACTTACGAATTAATCATTACCTTTGAAAATATGAACATTCAAAATATATAAACCACCAAACTAAACCCCAAACTAATCACAATCTTGATGATTTTCAACAGATTATCAACATCCTTTTCCGAGGCGAAACCACTAGATTATCCTACCACTTTCTTAGGTTCAACATTCTCAACCACCTTCTTACCAAAATTAACATCTCCTCGAAAGGTATGGGCGAAGAAACGACCTCTACGAGTTACTCAACTAGCTTTAGAAATATTCTTAACACGAGACAAAGGTTGGATAGTAATTTCCACACCATATTCCATAATAGTTTCATTGTACTTATAAGGCACAACTTTATCTGATTCAGATGGGATAGGACCAGGAAGACAAATAACTACGGGAGAAACAACAGGCTTGCTGCGGTACATAATCTCTATAAGAGCGGCAACACCAAAATATGGCACACTGACGTTTACCCCTGCTTCTTCAAAATACTTAGGAATCACATAATTGTTAGACAAAACACCCTCATTCAAAGTCTCTGAATCATCAAAAGAAAATAACTCATAAGAAGAAACATACTTATCATTATAGTCTTCAATCACATTTATATCTTCATATTCATCCCTTGGTCGAATTATGTGAATAAGACCTTTGTCCATCATCTCTTGGAGGTCACTTCTCACTTTATCACATCCATGGATATCTGATCTGCAAATACTGTAATCCACATGCTCGTGTGTACAGTAGCTGAATTCATAAAGATTAGCATGCATCTTCACTAAATCACCTCTAACTAGGTTGATATCAAAAATCCTGAAGTCCCCAAGATAACCAGCAACCATATTCACAACACCTCCACCTCCATGTTTGGTTAGTGGATTATCCTTTACATTGGGACCTATATCTTTAAAAGACAGGAGACCAGATCTTACCATCTTCTGTACTTTATACTTCAATTAATAACATTTTTCAATGCTTTGCCTAGGGGCTCCTTGATGAAAAGCACAAGTGTGATCGGATTTATAATACCATGGAAAAGTTGAAGGTATAGCAGGGGTAGGCTTAGTCTGCACCAGGTTCTTCTGAATCAAAGTCGATTTTTTTTTGTATAACTCATTGAAATAAGCTCAAAATATTCTCTCTTCTGACCTTGCCCTTGATTACTTTTTTGAGGTGCTCTCTGATAGGCTACAGTAGTCGGAGGCACATTGACGACTAAAGTTACTGAAGCAACCTGTTGTTGATGCTGATGACGTCTTCTTGGAGGTCTAACCCTTCTTTCTTGAACGACAACATTTGTTTCTCCTTCTTTATTCTTAGAAAACCCATATGATGATTACTTTGTTCCACTAGAACCTTCATCTTTTGACAATCGTCCTTCCCTGACGGCTTCCTCTAGACGGACACTTATACTTACCATCTCAGTGAAATCACTTGGTTCACTTGCAACCATTCTTTCATAATAAAATAAACCAAGGTTTTTAGGAAAACCTTAGTCATTTCTTACTATCCTATCGGGGGTACCACTTGAGAAGCAACCTTGCGCCAATGCTGCACATACTCTTTAAATGACTCATTATCTTTCTGAGTCGTCACTCTCAATTGGTCACGATCATGTGCCATAAACATGTTATACTTATAATATTTCACGAAAGCTTCTCCTAAGTCATTGATTGTACGGATGTTTATATTATCCAATCCCATGTACCATTTCAAGGTAGCACCAGTTAAACTTTCCTGGAAGAAATGAATAAGCAAGCATTGGCCATCATTATGAGTGAATATCCTTCTTATATACATAATTAAGTGGTCACGGGGACAAGAGTTTCCCTTGTACTTCTCAAATTCTGGCACCTTAAACTTTGTTGTCACTTTCACATTAGGAACCAAATAGAGGTCACTAACATTCTATCTGAATAACTCTTTCCCTCGGAGAGCCTTCACTTCTTTCTGCATTTTATTGAATTGATCGTGAAAGTCATCCATTCGGTCGTATAAGCCCAAACTTTCACTTGGTGGAGGAGTAGGATAATAAACTTTATCATTAATAATAGGCATAACATTCACTGGAGGAGGTGGAGCATGATGAACCTCATTATTAATAACAGGGGCAACATGCACCATAGATGGTGCAGAAACAACATCAGTTTGAACAAATGGAGCAACTTGAGCAGCATAATTTTAACCTTATGGCATGAAATTCTCAGGCATTTCCCATGGTAACCGCGAGGCATATGTTATTGAGTAGCAGTGATTGGAGTAACAGAGATGGGAATTGACAGAACCTCAAAAATAAAGATTATTTATTGTGGTTAAGTAGCATGAGGAGACGAATAAGGAGAAGGTGGTGGCTGATTCTGAGCAGCCACCAACGACTCTACCAAAGCAGTCAGATTAGCCATACCGACTCTCAAAGCAGTAACTTCTTCGCGCATCTCACGATTCTCTTGTTCAAGGTTTTCCATCTTCTTTCTAAAATTAGCCCGAGTATTGTAGCAATGAGACAACTTGCTGACTGAACAAAGCAGAGAAACAAGTAAGACACCTGAGAAAGAAAGAAATTCAAAAATATGTGCCAACTGATGCATGATATGCAATTCATATGATTTATTGTGTTTATTCAAGGAACTCAAATAATTATAAACAATTTCAAATATTGAAGTACTAACACATTTGGAAATACTGGAAAAAAATATCATTTTAATAATAATTTTGGAATGGATTACAAATTTTAGTACAACTTTCATTAATCCTAATTACAAGAGAATAAATATAGAATTTAAAAATCCTAAGGAGCCAAAGCTGATAAAGATCTCTCCACACACTAACGTTTTCCCTTGATTCTTGCAATCTGAGCCTTCAACAACTTGTTCTCTTTTTCATACTTGTCAGTTGTTGAACCCCAAAATTTTCCATCTTCATTTTAGTTACATGGCTTATGCTTCATCATACATATTCATACATTCTCATGGTAAGGATTAGGGTATCTGGGTTCCCAGGTTCTTCTACAGGCCATTAGGAGATATTTGATTGGTCAATTTAGTGCAAAAGAGGATCTCATATCTTCAATATTTAAACTTTATAAAGTTACAAGGGTTTCTTATATTGGTAGACATCTCATTTGTCCCATATGATCATTAAAAGTTGGAAATTTGCAAAGTTTGGGGAAGAATCACACTCATACTGTTCATTTCTCAATATTAGGGTCTTGGTCAGTTGAAATATTTGTGGCTTGTATGAGACAAATGTGTGAAGCATCATATCCTCATAATCATATAAGACATATTTGATCAAAGAATTTCTTAATTTGTCCAGGAGAATGAGGGTTTGAAGGTTGGTTATTATCTCCTAACACAAAGAGCCAGAATTAGGGTTTTTGATTTAATCAAGAAATCTTTGATTTTTTCAGCAAGGTTTGATTCCATGCTTCTTAACATGTTTATGAGCATCTATGAATGGAAGGTTGACCATCAATTTTGATTGAAAGAGGTTCAATTGATCAAAGGGGCAAAATAGTAATTTTAACCAAAAGTTAACCAAAGTCAAAGTTAACCAAGTGGACTTTTGGTCAACCACCAATTCAAGAATTCTATTTTCATATTTCATGATCATTAGTGTCACAAAATCAAGAGAAAAGATCAAAATGAAGATAACTTGTTCAAGAAGGTATTTGGACATTTATAACTTTCTCATTTTTTATCCAAAGGAGGAAAATCTTATATGCTTTGAAATCTTGAGAAAAAACCTACAAGTTCGTTAATGTGTGCTCAAGCCTAAAAAATAAAGCATTTGTGAGTTTTTGTGCTTAGGAGTTTAGGGCATAAAGATGGCAAGTTGCAAGACATTTTTGCACGCCCAGGCTAGCATTTCCATAAATACTTGGCATACACCTATTCACAAGGCTCTACCTCTTAATACAATAAATAATTAGATTTAGAATTCAAAAGGAATATATAATTGGGTATGTAAGCTACAGTTTGAGCTTTGAATCATTTAATTTGGATCAAAATTGAATGAGATACAACGGTTTGAAGATTGGCTCATGAAGTTGCCTTGCCATGCGAATCTGCCTATCACTGGCGCGTGTGTGAAGCATGCCAAGTCCAGATTTTTTCAAATTTCACACCAACTTTTTTTAATGATCCAAGAGCCATTTTTTAAAATTCAAAGTTCTATGATGATCTACATGGAAAAAAGCTTTCTAAAGGCCCCTCAAGCAAAGAAATCGCACGGGCCAAGTGGAGGATTTTCAAGTTGAAACTGGATTGGTCATGGACAAAGTATGCAATATCTCAGTCTTTCTATTTTTTCACATACTCTTAAGGAACATGATATGCACACTTCACATTCTCTTTCTTTCCCTTATAAGTGTTCAAAACGACTGCAAGCTTGAGTACTGAAAGCTCAAAACACAACAATGCATGAATTGGCCTCCAACGGCTCTAAATAGCCAAAGATTATCTTACCCTCACTCAAGCTTCCTCAACACACTTCTTTGCTCTATATAAACTCCCATTCATTCTCATTTGAAGGAGGCTTGATCATTTTTTGCACAAAAGCCATCTAAAGCTTATCTTCATAGTTCAAATTCTCTCTCCAAAACAGATTTTCTAGTTTCCAGCTTCTTTTTCTTTCTAGGTTCTTTGCTCAAGGTTCCAATTTATGCATAGCCATACTTCATAGAAGATAAAGAGATAGGTTGATAGGATTTCCATTCAATTTCAGAGGCATGGAGTGAATTTATTTTTCACTCATTCAAGGTAAGTGATTCAGGAACTTCAATCTGAATTCGTGATTACATTTCAAAATGTAGATCATGTATGATAGCATAGATGGCCAGATCTTAGATCTGGTGATGGTTTGCAAGCTTGAATCGTGCTTTGAAACTCATGTTCAAGTTGATTGATACAGTGATCTCATGATCAGTTTTTGTCTTGATCTTGCAATAATTGAAAAAATTAATTGAATCTTCTTTTCCTTTGCAATTTTTTGATGAATTTTGATGTTTGGATCTTTGGATTTGGTGGAGATATGAGAGAGTCAATGGATCTAAAGTAGCATGGTTCAATTATGATTTTACATGTTCATGATGTGTTGATTTCATGATTTTCACATGCGATTTTCTCCATGCTTCATGAATCATTTTTGAAAGTTCTTGATCCTATGATGATCTACTTCATGAGATCTTTAATTTGGTTATAATTCGTGCATTTTCATCAAGAGACGAAGGAGAAATCATGATCTAAAATCATTGTGAAAAATTGAGCAAATGCGCTTAGGGCATGGTTCAGTAGTAGGGATGATAACGTGGCGCACATCTATGGAGCATGATTTGAAATCTTTTACTGCACATTTGTTTAAAAGCATGTGTAATAAGTCTTGGTCCTTTTTGAATTTTTAATACATTTTTTAATTGTTTTGTTATTTTAGTTTTAATATTTTCTCTTGTCCAAAAATTATCACAAAAAAATATTGAGAACCCTATTTTTAGCCTACTTTCACATTATGAATTTTATTTATTTATTTTTATCATTTTTAGAATATTAAATAAATCAATAAGTTCAATTAGGGTTTTTATCATCTATTAAAATTCTAGAATTTTATTTTCCAAGTCTTACTAATATAAAAAAAATCCCAAAAAATATATTAGGTCCCATTTTGAATATACTTCATGGAAATAAGTTTTGTTTGATTTTATAAAAATTTGTGATAAGAAAATAAATCAATCTTTGACAATATTTTGTTTTCTTAACTTTTATTTGGTAATGTGTGAAAATAATTTTCTTTTGATATCTTCCCCCAACAAAAAAAATCATAAAAATAATTTTACTAACCCTTAGGTATTAAAACAATTTACTATAATCTTTAATTGATTTTTCATTTTTATTTTACTATTTTTCCAAATTTTAGAAACTAATATTAGTTTTTGACCTTTCTTCTTGCTAAGGCTTTAAGAAACATATTAAAATCTAACTTCCTCTACTAGAAAAAATCAAAGAAAATATGTTTAATTTCCTCGGATACTTTAAAATCACAAAAATAATATTTGTTAATTTTTAATTTTTTATTTTTTATTTTTTCACAAATATTATACTAAAACTGTTTAGTTTGACCCCTTTATTAACTAGTCTCAGTAACTCCTAATCATTTCTAACCCCTCAATTAAATCCAAGGACTTATAATCATATTTTAATTTTTACAAGCCTTTAGAAAATTAGGTTTTAATTGGCTCAATTTTTACAAACTTTTCTTCATTTTTTTCAAATTAATCTTGATTAGGGAACATATTAGGGCTTCACCTTGACCATTTGCTTCTGTTTAGAAGTTTAAAGTTTGATTCTATCTTTCTTCATTCTCTCATACCTCAACCAATTTTCTATCCTATCCAATCATGGTTACTTCTTATCCACCTCTCTTGGTGTGTTTAAGATTTTCATCCCTTGCTTTGTTTGATAGTGTTGACTGATCTTGATGCTTAGCCATCCCTTTCCTCTTCTCTAAATAGACCGACTTCTTGTATGATCCCTTTAAGTTTTCAATTCACTCCACTACAAGTGTGAATTGAATAGACCTTAGGTTTATATCCATGTATGCCAACATAGGGTAGATATTTCCCTTCAAAACTCAAAATATAGTTTCAATTATTGTATGATAACATCATGGATAGATTTAGGTTAGTCTCCCCTTAGACTTTTCTTTCCCCTTTTACATTTGCACTTAAAACAAACTTCTCTTTCTGGAAAACTTCAAAACACTTAAACATTACTGATGAGAGTCATACCTTTGTTGATCATTGGAAATGATAAGCGGGTTTTTTCTCGATCTTATTGTTTTTCAGTTCTAAGCTTTGGTATTGTTTAAGTCTCAAAGACATATTTCATGAATTAGTGGAGAAGTGGCTAATATCTCTCTCTTGAGATCAACTAGTTGTTATCTGCAACAGAAACACCAACCAATGCAAACTTTTTTGCCTTTGGGATTTTATTTCAAACTTTTTTCAAAAGAACATATTAATTCACTTCTGTGCTGACGCGTAAGTCTCCAAAGGTCGAGTTGAAGCAGAAGGCGTAACTAATATAGTTCATTAAAAAATACAAACCAACAAAACTTTTGAAGCCGAACTATGGCTGCTCTAATTCCTTAAAAGGGATACGTAGGCATTGGAGTAGGGCCCGAACGAGCACAACTTTTATTTTCTCTACATTATTTTATCTTTCCTTTTGCATGCATTCCCCCCTCTTATATCTTTTTAGCTCCTAAGCTTTAGACATAGGATTCACACCCTTAGATCAGAACAAACATAACTGGATCTTGTAGAGTACTACAGGCGTTTGGGGTACTAATACCTTCCCCTCGCGTAACCGACTTCCTTACCCAATCTCTATGGTTGCAAGACCGTGATTTCACCCCTTTAGGTTTTCTCGATGTTTACCTTTCCCGTCCGGTGGGATAAAAGAAATTTGATGGCAACTTCATTGAATTTTATCTTTGATAATTTTCCGGCGATTTTTTCAGCTGGCGACTTCACTAGGGACATATTGACCTATTGTTGGTCCATCCTTAGTAACTCAATCTTAGATTGTGTTTGTCTACTTTTCTTGGGTGTTTATGTGTTTATTTCCTTTCAGATTTATTTGTTTATATGCATTGATTATATGGTTTCACGCATTGCATTTTATTGTTTTCTATACTCTAGATACTGCTGTTATGTTGTGGGGTTGGGATGATACTTTTTGAGGTAAAAGGCCCAATACCCAGGAAAAAGTGTACTAGGACACTAGGAACAGAATAGGGGCATGACGACTATAGGGTGTGGTCCAATTAGTGGAGTCATGTCATATACCATGCTCAGATGAGGTTCAAATGAAGTTACTTTCATCATGCGCGTCTGTGTTGTGGTGATTTTACTTTCAGGCAGACCCATGATTTTTGAGTTACCCTTGCCTTACCCTGACCTAGTCTTCACCTGTGAGTGAGAGGGTTGATTTCTTACAGGTACAGTTAGTGACTTTGAAGATGATTATGGTTCTGAAGGTGACTTTGATTATGTTGGCGACTCTCTCTGTTGGTACTTTGGTTGATGACTATTATTGGTGACTCTCTAGAACCTTTGAACCCACGACTCTATACAAAAGAACAACAGTGTCCAGTATATTGGAAGCCCTGGTTCTATCATGTTACATCATAGCATATTTACTTTTCAAAGAAATATATATATACATGTTGTAAAAAAATTTAACCTGCATATGCATTGTCATTTCCAGGGTTTTTCAGAGTTTTCTTTTCCTCTAAGAATGGAAAACAACACTGATATCGTCATGAGGACCAAAGGGATGACTTCAACTACCAGTTTCATCCAAGTGTTTGGCCCTTTCTTGAAGAACTCAAAGATCTCATGAATTGTCAACATATGGGTGGTTTTGGCAAAAGATATGGGAAACTCCTGTCTTTTCTGGATGCTCGGGTTGATGATAAGGCTATTCAGACTTTGCTACAGTTTTATGATCCAGAGCTACGTTGTCTCACATTTCAGGATTATCAGTTGGCACCCACTCTCGAGGAATATTCTTATCTTCTCCATATCAGGGTTACTAATGGCATTCCCTTCATCCAGGTCCCTGTTGAACCTGACCATGAGGCTATTTCTAAGGTTCTTTGTTTGAACCTTAGTGATGTAAAAGGAAAGTGGAGATGTAATAAAGTCACTTGTGGTCTTCCGATATATTTCATGGCAGGAAAGGTTAAATAAATGGCGAACAAGGGACATTGGGGTGCTTATTATGCATTGTTGGCTGCTACAATTTATGGGGTTGTTCTCTTCCCCGAGATTAAGGAGATAGTGGACTTGGCTGCTTTGTGCGTCTTCATGAATAAAAATCTGATACCTACCTTATTAGTTGATACTTACCATACCATTCACTCTAGGTATGGGAAGAAGGGGGTAGTGGTGTGTTGTGTGTCGATTTTTTACAAGTGGTTCATGACGCAGTTACCTACAAAGGGACCATTAAAGGAAGACCCTTATTCTTGGGCATCCGAGGTGATGGCGATCACCTCTTTTGATATTTAGTGGTACAAACTCAAGGTTGATAGTACTGAGGTAATCTCTAACTGTACGGGATTCTCTAATGTTCCACTCATAAAAACAAAAGGGATTATCAATTACAATCTCGTACTCGCTCTTCGGAAGTTAGGATATGCCATGAGACGTCTGCCCACAGCTAAAGAAGTTGAACCTGTGTACTGTAAAAAGGGAGAAAACATTGCATTATTGAAAAGAGCAGAGGTTGCTTGGGATCACATTGGTAGGAAAGGAAAAGAGTTATTCAGGTTAAAGGAGGTGTTGGCTTTTGATCCTTATATGGACAGGGTGAAAGAAAGAGTTGAAACTCTTATGTTACCTTTTGAAAAAGAGATATCCTTGTACACTTAACCCACTGAGCTGCAGCACGATGTGCCTAAGGAACTCTTTTATAAAGTACATTTGGAAAATAGGGATCTTTGTCAAAATATTGAAGACAAAGAAATGTAAATATACTTCTTGACAAAAAAGAAGAGAGAATTAGCTCGTCAACTAAAAGAATATGAGGGTGAAGGTAGTTCTGAAAGTAGGAAGAACAAAAGAAGACCTGGGACATAAGACTTTTTTATATTTGCAGAAGAGTATCAGATGGCCCTTGCTGACACAGAGAAGAATCGTCAAGAGACCATGAAATTCCAAATGGCCAACAACAAAAACAAGGCAAAAGCCAAAGAGTTGGGAAACCAATTCAAAGGTGTTATGTTAGAGCTAGAAGCAAAAGAAGCTCAGATGACCGAAGTGATGAAATAAAATTCCAAACTCTGAGAAAAAATAAAAGAAATGGAAGATGCACCCGTACCCATACATTTGCCGGAATGCAAGGAGTGTTATCGCTTCTTAGAGAAATGTGTGTATTTGGAGAAAAAAATAAAAGAAATGGAAGATGCACCCATGCCCATACCTTTGCCGGAATGCAAGGAGTGTGATCGCTTCTTATAGAAATATGTGTATTTGGAGGGACAACTATTTCAGAAAGATGTGGTGATCGATAGCTTCGATCGTGTATGAGATCGTGAAAAGACAAGGAAGTTATTCATAGAAACCAAGAAATTGAGTGAAGAGTACTTTCGACAAGGAGGACCATTATACTACACAGAGATCATAGATCCACCACATTAATTGTCGCTTTTCTTTCTTCTTTGATGTCACTTGATCATTACTAGTCTTGTTGGATGATATCATTCATATTTTATTATGTATTTTTGGATCATTCTTGTACGAATTCACTTTTGATCATATGCATCCTTTTTAATGAAGCCATTTGTCGTTGATTATATCTCTCATCGATTGCTGATTATCTCTCTTATCATGTTTGTTTAATATTCTTAGGGGTTGACAAAACTTTTGGATACCCTGGAAATGATAAAACATTTCATGCATGATCATTCATTCATGCATGTCATATCATGACAGGTAGTTCCCACAGGTTTCTAAAGCATAAGGTAAAAGCTAAGGAGAAGAATCATCTAACCAACAAGAAGCCAATACTTGACATTATGATCCAATATAGAATTCTCATTCTTTGGATTGAAAACCAAGCAAGCAAAGATACTAGACCTCTTGAGAGAACCAAACTTCCAGTGTATTAAGTCTTCACAAAAATTGGGCAGAGTAACGATTGTATACGGGTGAATTACAGATTACAAACAAAGAGTGTAATCACAACAACCTGCACACAAAAACAAACAAGCAACCCAATGTCTTGAGGTAAACCTCAAGAACTCCAGATAAAATAATCACATAAGATCACAAGGATTCCAAGATAGGCCAAGGTTTCTAATCCTAAGTCCACGAAAAAGTCCCATGCTCCATAATGCCAAGGATAGTAACCAAGTAGTCCAAGTACCATTAAGAGTTTTTTTAGGGTTTATGTTGATTATTAAGTATCTTAAAAAAAGGAAAAGAAAAGCTCAAGTGAGCAAAGTAAAAATGGAAAGAAAATAAATGCTCAAATGAGCAAAGATGAAAATGGAATGAAATGTAAATGCTAAAAGTAAATAGTACATAAAGCATAAAAAGAATAAAAGCATAAGGTAAAACAAGTCAATAATTAGTGGTTAGTTGGATGACCATCTTGAAACTTGCGTTTGGAACTCATTAGAGGATTGGTAGAACCAAAGCCTCCACACAACAAGTTGCATTTGCTTTTTGTCAAGTATATCATCCATTTGAAATTCTCACAAGTACAATTTAATGATCAACGATGTTTAAGTGATCCGCGTTGACCAAAGGTGTTGTAGATCCATTAGAGGATTGGTAGAACCAAAGCCTCCACACAATGAATCTCAAGGTTATTGGATCAAAGAGATAAATTAACATACTTGGGCTTGCAATCATAAGTTTGGGCCACGAATGATCATTTATTCGAATCAGGACAAAATTTAGTGCTATGTTAAGCAATCGTAAGTGGACTTATATAGAAGTCACACCTATTTTGAGGCCGGTCAATAGCAATCTATGCACCATTTGTTTTGAGACATGATATAGATATCATGCTCCAACAACATTTAGTGCAATAAGAAGGGGATAAGATGAAGGGGGATAGGGTAAAAAGAATGTACAAACCATATTTGAATTAAATTTTAATCAAACTATTATTAAAATTATCCATCCATTTTTTGTGGAGTTAAACTCAATACCATGGATCCAATGATGTTAATAAAGTTCATGATCCAAAACCTAATCCAAGATCATCCAGAAAATAATTCACAAAATAATATCACATTTAATATATACATTAAAAAAGGTTAAAAAAAGTTTTAAAATAAAAAATAATGAGGAAAATATCAATTATGTTCAAATTAATCAAGAAATGAAAAATAAGGCCATAGAAAAATTAGAAATGGATCCAAATATTTTTATAAAAAAAATTGGTAATTTTTAAAAGTCAGAAACTATTTTTAAACTATTTAAAATTGCTAAAACAAACATAAAATAGATAATAAAAAAATAGTAAACCTCAACATAAAATTTTCAGAAAGTCAAAAATATTCAAAATAATATTTATGAATTTTTCCAGAATTAAAAAATGTCAGAAAGTATTTTTTAGGTAATTAAAAGAAAGCAAATAATACAAAAAATATAAAAAATACCAAATGTTAAAATAAAAATGTGAAAAAATATTCATGAGATCAGAAATAATTCAAAGTATTTTTGTGAATTTTTTCATAATTTTTGGATAAAAAATAAAAGAGTTGTGAATTTTTGAAAATTTAATCAATAAAAATATAAAATCAGAAAATAAAATAAAATCAAAAAGATGTGGACCATCAGATCATAGTCAAAACGCGTTAGTAAGCTAATCCAATGGACCAGACGCGTTGTGCTTGATATGGACCTTAGTGAAACACACATGTGATCAGAAAAAGGGCAACCAATAAAATTAAAACGTTTGGCACGCTATCATTGGCTGAGACAAGACATGTCATCATCTTCAACCTCCAGACACCCTGCAATGGGGATTTTGTGATATCCTTCAAATGGAAAAATTAGGATCCCAGGCTAGCATCATTGAACTCGTCTCTTCAAGACGATTCTAACACAACCATCGCGCCAAATTTATATAAGGTATGGAGAGAGATATGAATCAAAAACCCAGAAAATAGCGAGCACCTTCAATTTGAGATTTCTCTCTCAATTCTCAATGGATTTAAAAATTGTAAGCAACATTAGAATCAGACAAAGGAGTAGAATAGATTAGTGCTTGATTTGGATCCAAATGGTGGAGAATTCTACCTTTTCGAAGTTCAAGTAAGAAGCTCTTAAACTGGACTTCTGTAGCTTGAATTATGGCTAGTTTTGATTGGTTTAAGTGCTGGAGAGTTTGTATGATGCTCAAGGATGATGAATGCGCAAAGAATTTTGGACAAGGAAGCTTAAATTTCAGAAACTGAAATCAAAAAAAGTGGGTTCGTGTGAGGTTTTGGCAGGGTGTTCTTGGCTCTCTAAACTTGGGAAAATGAATGAGGGATGACCCTCTATTTATAGGGAAGTGAATGGGAATGAAAATTTGAAGAAACAAGGAAGTTTGGAGGGAAATTGGGTAAGGGTCGAGCACGAGTGAAGTGTGACTTCATTTCCATCAAAACTCAACCAAACTTTGCATTTTGGGGTGCTAATCACTTCTGGCAAGTTTGTTAATCAAGTTTAGATCAAAAACACGCACAAATCTTGTATTTAGAAGTCACATTATGGATTTCAAAATTCTGACTTTGTGAAAAATTCAGTTTCAAGTTACCAAATTCAAATCCATGGCATTTCCAACCCAGGGGGTCTTAGGGCATAATTCTTGATGCTTTGGAAAGATGAGGTTACAAGCTTTGCAATGGAAAAAGAATGGAATCAAATGGATGCTTGAGCTGAAAGTTACATGGAGTCAAAGTTGAAGAAAAAGAGTTGACTTTCCATACTTAGACATATTTCAAATTCTTCTTCAAAAATGATCTATAATCATTTGTATCCAAACACGGCCTTCCACTTAGAATTTGCTCGTGACCAAAAAATATGGAATGAAGTAGACCTTCTGAATGACATTTTGAAATTTGTACCACTAAAAATCTCCAAAAAATGAGCAAGTTATGACTTGTTGAAGTTGGCCAAAAATCATGAAATGACCTATAATATTTTGCATATTTAAGGAAACTTCCATCCATTTTCTAACTTTGCACATAAAAGAAGGCATAAAGTACACATCTTTAAGATCATCATGAAAAAATAATGGACTAAAGGTGATAAAAATTAACTAAGTTATGACCATTTGAAGTCACATATGGAAAATTGTGGATTCATCTGGATGACTTATAATCTTTCTTCTTCACCAAGTTCTTTCCACATGAAAAATTCTTGGAAATTTTGAAGTGATTTGTTGGTAACTCTTTGAATAGAAAGATGTCTTTGGAATCACTCAAAAATACCAAAAGGTGAGCAAGATATGCTCCTTTGAAGTTCAAAACTCTAGCCTCTAGATCAAGAGAATGCTTGGAGGAACTTTGACAAGTTTGAACAAACTTCTTGTGCCAATATTCTTTCTTTGTGAATAGAATTTGTTTAGGATGATGATGAGGACTCATAGCCACCAAAACCACTTCCATATCTTGAAATTTGAGAGAAATATGCTCTTGTGACCAATAGGAACAAGACCTTGTCCAATCATGACAACTTCCTCCCTCAACCCCTTGTACTTTAGAATCAATTTTGATAACTTTGAAATATTTTGAACCAAAAATAAGCCTTGTCATACCATTTCTTCCAAAACAACTTCAATGGTGAGGTTTGAATTTCTCAAGATTTATTGACTAGGGCATGGAAATAAACTCATGAACCCATGAAGCAACCTGCTAAACCCCATTGCCTTTATCTACATTATTAACAAGTAAGACAAACTAACATTGCATTTTATTAATTAGAAAGAAAATCAAAGCAAAATATTCAAGATCACAAAACAACACAAGTCAAGGTGCTTAGTAACTCCTCAAAAGAGCAAAGCTAAAGATAGGGAGAAGAACCAAAAGCCTTAATGTGATCTTGTTGTGATTGAATCAACATGGTATGATGAAGGGATCTTAGAGGAAAAAATTGGGGTACAACAATATGGATCCAGTGAAAGATCCTCTGAATGTCCATGATGGGGGCGCATATTTGATGCGCTTGGATCTAGCTGTGATGCTTTTGATGGTGGTGATTTGAGGACACAGGGTGTGCGTGCTGGAGGTTGAAGTGTTGGATCTACAAGAGAATGTTAGAAAAATAAAATTGTCGGACCTGGGACTCGAACCTAGGCCCTTTCCCTTTTCACACGTGTTGCCATGTGTGATCGGTGGAAATAGAACTGACTGTTTAAAGCTGGATCGCGTATGTCGCGGTAAGTAAGAGTCGCCACCGTCTTTTATGTTCTCCAACATGGAAAGGACAAAAGCACAGCAAAATTCCTTATTGAGAATGTTTCTCGGTTCGGGAGGTAGATTTATAGAAAGGGAAGGTGTTAGCACCCTTTCTATCCATGGTTATCCATGGGCTCTTAGGTACTCGCTCTTATGTTTTCAAAATGTTATTTGCTTTTCAAGTGTATGTGGGTTTTGAAAAAGTTTCATTGAAAAATTCCTAAGTAACTCTTGTATCTGTCCTCAAGAGTGTATGAAAAATTTGTTTTGAAATCTTTTAGAAAGTGTCAGTGTGAAAAGTATTTTTGTTTTTAGAAAGAGAGCAAGTACCTATGAGTCATCTACCTACCCTAAGGAATTATGCTGTGTAAGAGTCCTTAAGATAGTGCTATCCCACCATTGAGAGGTAGGTAGCACCGTCGTTGGAGTTATTCGAGTCAATTCGATTGTAGGGGCAGTATGGTCACCGAAGCAATAGTAGGACACCTTAGAAGTAACCCTAATGTCCTAGATCCTTTTTAATCCGAGGCAACCGTTTCGAGGCAACTTGATCTTAGACATAAGGGCGACCGTTAAAACACCCTATACTTGACGACCACGTTCGAGGCAACGAGTGAGGCGTACCCTAGAAGTGGCATGTGCTTTGTGTGTTGTTTTCATGTTATGTTTATCTTTGATCATGCAATTGTGAGCTACGAGCTGTTTTTAATCATCATACATTCTTTCATGCAATTTAACAGTTAGGAGTGCGGAAAATAAAATACGGAAAGGTAAAGCTACGCTATTACAAGGCGCGAGTCTATACATCGCCAAAAAACAAAGACCCATTTTGATAAAGTGCGGAAAGTAAAGAAAACAATAAACCTAATTACTATTACATTCCAGAAACAGTTACATAATAATCCAACAAATAATAATCATGCGCGAAAGAATTAAATTGGACGTCCTTAGGGTTTTTGACCCTTTTGAGCAATTATGAGTTTTTTGTCCTTTGCTTTTAATTAAAATTAAACCTAATTCTTTAATTAATTAAAGAAAGATGTTTTTTTTTTGTGTTTTTTGTATTTAATGAAAATAAAGAAAAAGGAAATTAAAGGTCAATAACCCTAGTTCTAAGTTTATTTTAATTATTAATAAAATGTTAAAGTTAACCTAATTTAAACTAATTAATTAATTTACATTTGTATGTACAAAAATAATAATAATTAATAATGATGATAATAAGAAAATGATTAAAAATGTCAAAACCTAATTCTATATAATTTTTATTTATTATTAAAAAAGATTAAAATGAAACCTAAATTAAGCTAAGTTAATTATTAGTATTTGTTTACAAAAAATAATAGTTAATGAATTTAATAAGTAATAAAATATATTTACAATTTTGTGATTTCTTGATTTATTGTGAAAAATTAATTTATTGTGAATTAATAATAATAATTATAAACATTAAAGGAATTAAGAGAAAAGAAAATAAAATTGCAAACCAAAGGGTATGTTGGCCCAAGGGGAGGTTTTTTCGGTGAAATTCTGGCCCAAGAAGACTCTAAGCCACGTTTGACTTCTGGAGTTGCCTATGCATGCGTTGACTGGAATACACCATGGTTTTCATCTTCTGACCATTGGATGTATCTTTGTGGCCACTTGGCGTGCTGCTGCGTGAGGGTACATGATGGGACTCTTGATGAATACTGCACATGAACGCTTTATGAAAAATATGAAGAATTATATGGGGGACCTAGGAATCGAACCCAGGTCCCAGTACTCCTTGTCTCAGTGCCCTTGCCAGTTGAACTATGGTGCGTGTTTGTTAAATAAACAGATGACAAATATTATATAAAAACAAACAAACATTATGATATAAAACAAAATAACGCGCGCTAAGTTTGAACCATCCAGTCACACGTTGCCACGCCCTTCGTCTTCTTCGTTTCCTGTAAAATTAAGAACAAGATAGCGGGGGTTTTTAACCCCCACTAACTACAATAACGAAAAATAATGATTAGAGTTAGGGTGCATATAAATTGAGCGCGAGGGTTGGATTGAATTCGTCTGGACTTGACGAATTCAACCATGTACGTTTCATGGTCCAATTTTTCCTTATGTGCAAAGCCCCAAAATTCAAGCTTCGAAACCCTAATGTTCTTCCATGGTGGTTTTCGATTCAGAATGCTATAACCAAATTGGATTATACCAATCGCTTCAGGAGGTCCCTATTAACATAAATCAATCCAAAAAAATGGTTAAAAACGCATGAATAATGATATGCAATTTTGGAAAATAATGCAAACCGAGTGACTTGTTGTGAACGATTCTGATGGCGTTAGGGCTTGTTCTTGATGGCAACAGGTTCCTGGCAATGTCAGCAATACGTTTGAATCTTTTTTAGGCTTTGAATTATGCTGCAAGTGAGATTTCAGTTTCACACTTTTCTTGACCTTTTTTGAATTTTGGTTCTATGGTTTCAGCAGCTTTTCCACGTGTAGGGTTTTAGGTTAAGCTTCAGTACATATAGCACAATAGAATTAGGGTAAATCTTGGCCCAACAATCCATGGCATTATGGTTTGAATGTGTGATTGCCAATCAAATCTTTTTCAATCTTTTTCTTTGATAAAACCTTGCCAATCATGGAGATTTTGAGGTCTTTGATATGTACACGAATTGCCAGCTTGCCCTAGCTTTATTTGCATCACAAAAGATTTAAAAATCATATCTTTTGAATTTTCCTACAATTAAAATCAATTAAATGAATTAATATTAATAAAATTCAATTAATTAATTAAAAATAAGAATATAAATCATTTTAAGTTCAATGGATCGTGCATAAGCCTTGGGCAAAGATTCAAGAAGGAATTTGAGGCCCATTAGCAAAAATGAAGTGTTTTCGGCAAAGTTGACTTTTGCAAATTCCCAAAAATTTCCCAACTTCTCCAATGCATATCTTGCTCAATTTTGAAGCTATGAACATGTTCTTGGACATTTTGGAAAGGTCTTGAAGTCCTCTAACCAATGTCTTTGGTACCATGTCATTTTGATTTACCAATCTCAAGTTATGGTCTTTGACTTAAAATGCCTTTTTGTTGACTTTTGAAAATGACATATAATGTAGAAATTGATAACTTTTTGTGAGAGCATTTCTTGGACTTGGAATGTGAAGATGAGTTGTAGGAAATGTCATACCCTTCAAAATGAGAATTGGATGGAATTTTTCTGATGAACCATGAAAAGGTTATGCCCTGGTCAAGTTACAGTTGACTTTTCAACTATCCAAAAATAGAAACTTTTGATTCTTGAGACTTTTTTAGCCATGCTTGTGGAGTCATGATCAAGAATTGGTCAAATGATGATTGTGGCTTCAAAATAAGATGTTGACCAAAAAATTTGACTTCTGACTGTCAAATGACCATTTTACCCCTACAGTTGACTGTGAAGCAATTAGGGCTTTTGACTGTGCAACTTGATGCTATGAGTCTTGAAACTTGACATATGGATGTTTGACAATGTGTATAGGCATATGGGACTTGATTGGACCCTTGGAAACCTCAGCTTCCTTGCAAGAACCAAAACCCTAATTTTGACTGTGTCATGAGGCAATTGGACTGTGCAACCCTTGAGAGATTTTGAACCATTTGGAGATTGATCTTGACAAATTTTGAAGAATATGGGAGGGCAAATTTTGGGGTGCAATAGTTGCCCCTGTTCAATCTTCTTAGACCTGAGGATGTAGATTGGCTTGCGTGCCTTTCGTGATCCGAAGGTGGAAGATGATTGAACACTAGAGTGCCCAGAAATTTGCACTCGCATAGTGTAGTATCAACAATGTGATGGCGGGAATGGGCTTACAGATGCCATTTGAAGAGATGACAGATAGGAGGATGGGCTTATAGATGCCATCTGGAGCTGTGACGGAGCCTTGTCGGGAATGGGCTTATAGATGCCATTTGGGGACTGTTGGTATGTGGATGGGATTATAGATGCCATCTAGGTGTCGATCGCGTAAGAGATTCCTTAGCGAGAACTTGCGTACCTGAGAAAGAAAAATAATTACCTAGCCTGTTACACGGGTTGATCTTCAAACTCTTTATGTAGATATGCCCTGGCTGGATACAGGTATCGAATCTACAAACTCTTCAGACATGCCCTGGCTGGATACAGGTATCGAATCTGGAACTGGTCGTCTACAGATATGCCCTGGCTGGATACAGGTATCAAATCTTCAAACTCTTCAGACGTGCCCTGGCTCAACGGGACGATGAGAGAACCTTGGACGATTACTACCTCAACGGGGCGATGAGAGAACCTTGGACGATTACTACCTCAACGGGACGATGAGAGAACCTTGGACGATTACTACCTCTACAGAATGATGAGAGAACCTTGGACGATTACTACCTCAACGGAACGATGAGAGAACCTTGGACGATTACTACCTCAACGGAACGATGAGAGAACCTTGGACGATTACTACCTCAACGGAACGATGAGAGAACCTTGGACGATTACTACCTCAACGGAATGATGAGAGAACCTTGGACGATTACTACCTCAACGGAATGATGAGAGAACCTTGGACGATTACTACCTCAACGGAACGATGAGAGAACCTTGGACGATTACTACCTCAACAAAATGATGAGAGAACCTTGGACGATTACTACCTCAATGGAACGATGAGAGAACCTTGGACGATTACTACCTCAACGGAATGATGAGAGAACCTTGAACGATTACTACCTCAACGGAACGATGAGAGAACCTTGGACGATTACTACCTCAACGGAACGATGAGAGAACCTTGGACGATTACTACCTCAACGGAACGATGAGAGAACCTTGGACGATTACTACCTCAACGGAACGATGAGAGAACCTTGGACGATTACTACCTCAGCAGAATGATGAGAGAATCTTTAGATGATTTCTACCTTAGAAGGTAATGACTTTTATCTGTCGATCGTTCTTTCCTGAAAAAGTAACGAGTTAGTTGTATGCAATGTCATGACGTATGAAATGCATGATGTTCTCAAAAATAAATGAGATTGTGTCGTATGCACATTATCATGTATGTAAATGTGAGATGTTTATGAATGTATTTTCGTCTAGGAAAATAAATCTTTGACGGATGCCGGGAAGTCAAATCCTGGGCTGATGTTGAAGAGTAGAGTTCTTCGTTTCCACTGGGGATGACGATTGCAAGAATAGACCGGTAGGAGAGGTTGACTCCGTTGGGGAATAAACTTGATGAAGAGAATACTTTACGGGGAATTACTCCGTGGGAAGAGAATTGCTTCGCTGAGATTTTAACGATAACTCCGCTGGGGACTCCATTGATAAGCTTTGTTGGGATTTCGATGATGAACTCTGCTGGGGATAGAAAGAACTTCTTCGGGGACGATCTTTCCATTGTAATTAGCTGAGGATAACCCAGTTATAAGCTCTGGTGGGGAATAACCTTTGAATATGGTCGGGGAGAGACGTTCGTACTCTGCAGGTGATAAGCTTCCAGAATCTACTGGGGGTAAGCTTCCAGAATCTAATGGGGATAAGCTTCCTACTGGGGAGATTGATTCAACTCTCCTGGGGAGACTTTTGGACTGCACTGGGGAATGGCTCCACTGGATGTCCGGTATTCCATCGGGGAACAATCTTAGATCAAGATTGTCGGGGATGCTTACTTAGGAATATCTGTATACTCCACTAGGGAATGTTGAGATTTTCTGGGAATGCCCAACTTCCTTAAGGCTGGCCATAGGCTAACTCTGCTTGGGGAGAGTATCGTTGACTTGCTGGAGATGCTGTGCCTTTTTAGGGCTAGCTATGCTCAGGGAAGAATATTGCTGAACCTTGTCTCACTCTGTGGGGAATTAAGGTATCTTGGTCATGTTCTTCAACTGAACTTACCTTGGTACCTTGGTGGACAGGGCAGCTTGTACAGTTTAGACAATTCTTATTGCCCCAGTTTCTGCGGGAGAAGGTACCTGTGGAGATTTTGATAACTGCCGATTGACCAATCCTCTTCTGGTAGGCAAGTGACGAGATGACGGGACATAGTCATACGCTTTTGATCCCTAACTTTTGCCTGGACCGCCCTTTCGGGTTTTCAGTCCACCGGGATACCCATTTTTGCCCAAGCCGCCTCTTCAGGTTTTCGACTTGCCGGGTGTACAGATTTTTTTCATTTTCATCCCTTATTTTTGCCTGAACCCTTTTGGTTCGCCGGGAAGCCCTTATTTTTTCCTAGGCCAGTCGACCTAGCGGGTCTTTGATTATGCGTAGTATTTTTTCGACTATGTCCACGCTCTCAAGATGTAGGGAGTTGTCACTGTCGGTAGTGTTGTGTCGCCATACTGCCAGAAGATCTTCATTTGATCATGCAAGATTCGTTGCTGGAATTCATGTCCAATGCCCCAAGCGACTCAGGCGAAGATTTGCCCCTGGCTATTTGGCATTTGAGAGATTCTCCGAATCTTGACTGGACTGCCCCAGATGATAGACAATGATCATGCCGTGCCCCTGGATTGGAAGTGCTTTTGTTCACTAGATATTCTTCGTGCGAATTTCTATGTTGTTCAAATAAATAGTCATATGCAAACAATGTTATTTTAAGAATGCAAAACTTATGTCTGTCTTGAAGTTTTTGAAACTGCATTTTTCAGTAAAACAAGCAAATTTTGTAAAAATGTGATGTCAACTCGTTATTTTACCGCAAGCCTTAAGGAGTCAGGATACCTTTCGTAACAGTATACTTTCGAACTAACCCATGCTTCAGCTAGGACTTTTAAGGGTTATAACATGGCCTGGTTCACGGTTCAAGAAACAAAGGATAAAGGCTCAAATTTTATTTGTACCCACCCGCTCTTCGTGATGTTCTTCAAACCTAAACTCAGCTGATCATGCATTAGACCCTGTTTGAGTCTTTGTCCTGATATTATGGTGATGGTTCGGATATTGATAGTTTATTTTGAATAGGCAGTCATTTTTTTTGTTGAGGGTTTGTAGGACCTCTTTCTTTTTTATCTCATTATCCCTGTTTTTTGCCTGAACTGTTTCTTTTTGTGATTACAGTCAGCGGGATGCCCCAGTTTTGTAAGTCTCCTTCACAGGTTTAGACTTGTTGGGCTTTTATTTTTGAGAGATAATGACTGTCTGTCTTTATGATTATTTGGAACCATCACTGTCTTTTGTTTTGGAAGGACTTCTCTGGTGCCATTCGTTGTGCACTTGGATCAGCTGAGAGAACTACCCTGCCCCAGGTTATGGTTAAGGGTTTAATATTTGAAAAGAAAACTCCAACTTCTTTGGCTCAAAGGGGTTGACGAGGGATTATCATCCTTATAACTACAGTGTTCAGGAATTGAAACAATGCCTGTACCTCATCAGCGGGGTCTGTTCAAAAGCATACTGTAGATTGTGGTATCGTTTTCGTCATCCTCCCTCAAGAGGCTTAGAAACTTGTTTAGTCGAGAGTTGAACATCACAAAAATGAAAGCAATTTTAAGCATAGTAAACATAATTACTTCAAAACAGACACGTGTAATGCATTAATGAAATAACAAAGTTTGACATGAATAAAATGTTTGAACAATCAAAAGAAAATTACAAATTGAACATTCTAATGAACAAAGACATCCTCGATGGTTTGGTGTAGGATCAGTGTTCAAACTTGACCTCCTTGGTGTCAATCAAATCCTAGATCTTGTTCTTTAAGGTCCAACAGTCGTCGGTGTTATGTCCAGGACTATCAGAATGGTAGGCACATCTCACACCCGGGTTGTACTTGGAAGAGGAAGTATCAGGATTTTGAGGAGGATCCTTTAGTGTGATCAGTTTTGCCTTCAGCAATTGTTGTAACGCCTGAGACAAAGGCATGTTGATGTCAGTATACTTCCTATCTTGATACTTTATCCTATGCCTATTGCTCTTTCTTTGTTGAACGGGCGTGGGATCAGAGATCTGGATTGCCCCTACATCATGACGACCCTTTTTACCATGTACAGCATTGGACTCTTTCTTCCCACTGTGGGGCTTCTTCTGAGTATCAGCAGGTGCCGCTTCTTGAATCTTCCCTGATTTGATACCAGCTTCAATTCTCTCCCCGGTCAAGATCATATCTGTGAACCCGGCAGAAGAATTCCCAATCAGATGGTTGTAGAATGGACCAGACAGGGTCCCCAAGAACATGTCAACGAGCTCACGATCAGTCAGAGGTGGTTGCACCCTTCCAGTAAGGTCTCTCCACTTTCGCGCGTACTCCTTAAAACCTTCTCCCGATCCTAGCGACATACCCTGGAATTGGGTACGTGCAGGAGCGAGGTCGGCATTGTACTGATACTGCTTATAGAACACAGTAGCCAAGTCCTCCCAGTTACGAACGTTGGCTCCATCTAGTTGATAGAACCATTCGAGTTGAGTCCCTGAAAGACTATCCTGGAAGAAATGGATCCATAGATTCTTGTCAGCTGTATACGGTTGGATCTTCCTTGCATAAGACCTCAGATGCAGCTTGGGACAGGAAGCCCCGTCGTACTTTGCAAAGGCAGGTTCCTTGAACTTGTAGGGAATCACCACCCCAGAGGATAGACTTAGATCTTCGAAGTCCAGGCCGCGCAGTTTTTGTATTTCCATAGCACTCAGGCGATCCTCCAACTTCTTGTACTTGTCCTCAGCGGGAGGGTACTGTTCATCATTAAAATCTGTCTCGTCGTCGGAGACCACGGGACTAGGAACCCTTCTCTCCTGGGGACTGCCTTCCCCAACAGATGGAGTAGCCTGATCAGCCTCATTTTGTGATCCATTCCCAGATTTGCGTCTAGGGTTGAACAAAACAGTCCTCTTTTTCTTCTTCCTCTCTTTCAGAATCAAAGTCTTTAAATCCTGTTGACCCTGGGCTAGGCTCATAACCAACTCTTGGAACTGGGCATTCTGGGCCTGGAGGGCCTTGATAGCTTGTTCGGCGGAAGGTTCGGCAGACATGATGATAGCTGAAATAAACAGCGAAGAAGGTAAGTGACCTGTAAAGAAGGGTACCTGTAATGCAGTGATATGTATATGTATGCGATATTTCCAAGGATCTCGCGGGGTAGACAAGAAAAAATTGTTAGAATTTGAATCTGGTAGCTTGATTGAAGGAACTTCATGTTGTTGAGAGTCCTTCTTCAAGGGTCAAAGGCTCACCATATCCAGTGGGTCATAGCCCCTGACAACCTTGGCTAGAGGAAAATAAATCCCCTTTGCCCCTTTCTAGACATTTGATTCATCATGACCTGCATCACAACCCTTGAGATCCTTGAAATGGGTTAGTCCTTATGCAGGATGTATGCAATGGTATGATGTTATGCTATGCATGGAGTGATGTAAGTAGGCCCTGTAATGAGTCCCAGTTAAGGACTATAAACAAAACCTGCAAGGAACTCAAGTGTCAGATAACAAGCATGCAAGTAGTCAAGTTTGAAGGCACATAAGTCACACAAGACAGCCCTTAGAGTTTAGGCCAGCATGAAGTTTAGGTACTACCCTCTTTCAGTTTCGTTGGTTAAGACCTGTCCTATCAAAAGTAACCAGGTTCTAGAGGATCCCAATATCACTGACTACCCTCAATCGGTCATAACTTCAGCGTCGCAATCTTTTCTTGCAGCCAGAACCATCGCGAGAGTTTAGCCTCAATGGGTGTAGCATACTGCTACTGTTCTATGGCCAAGTTGGGTCAAATTAGGGTTCTAAGGTCGGTTGGTGCTTAATGACTCCTCAGAAGACCCATATTCTCCTCGTTGCAACACAAGGGATATCGGTACAGACCAAGGTGCCACACCAACGTAGCCACTGCTTCACCCGTGTCGGTCTACACCGGACAGGTCCCTCACAGCTTATGCTACCTAAAAGGGTATTCCCCATATCCGGGTTAGGATATATGAAACTCCGATGCAAGCTCACAAATATAAAAGCAATCAAGACATACAATTGAAAACATAAGAGTGGTCTAATCCTAAGGTACACCTCACTTATAAAAGTCCCCAGCAGAGTCGCCAGTTCTGTGATCGGTGGAAATAGAACTGACTGTTTAAAGTTGGATCGCGTATGTCGTGGTAAGCAAGAGTCGCCACCGTCTTTTATGTTCTCCAACATGGAAAGGACAAAAGCACAGCAAAATTCCTTATTGAGAATGTTTCTCGGTTCGGGAGGTATATTTATAGAAAGGGAAGGTGTTAGCACCCTTTCTATCCATGGTTATCCATGGGCTCTTAGGTACTCGCTCTTATGTTTTCAAAATGTTATTTGCTTTTCAAGTGTATGTGGGTTTTGAAAAAGTTTCATTGAAAAATTCCTAAGTAACTCTTGTATCTGTCGTCAAGAGTGTATGAAAAATTTGTTTTGAAATCTTTTAGAAAGTGTCAGTGTGAAAAGTATTTTTGTTTTTAGAAAGAGAGCAAGTACCTATGAGTCATCTACCTACCCTAAGGAATTATGCTGTGTAAGAGTCCTTAAGATAGTGTTATCCCACCATTGATAGGTAGGTAGCACCGTCGTTGGAGTTATTCGGGTCAATTCGATTGTAGGGGCAGTGTGGTCACCGAAGCAATAGTAGGACACCTTAGAAGTAACCCTAATGTCTAGATCCTTTTTAATCCGAGGCAACCGTTTCGAGGCAACTGGATCTTAGACATAAGGGCGACCGCTAAAACACCATATACTTGACGACCACGTTCGAGGCAACGAGTGAGGCGTACCCTAGAAGTGGCATGTGCTTTGTGTGTTGTTTTCATGTTATGTTTATCCACTACGAAAAAAACAATTTTTTGCAGCGCATCTACGAAAGCGCTTTTAAGATAAAGCGCTTTCGTAGCCTTTAAAAAAAATTCGCTTAAAAAAAGCGCTTTTATAGGGTTTCCTACGAAAGCGCTTTTCAGAAAGCGCTTTCATAGGTATTTGAAATATCTAACCTACGAAAGCGCTTTTGAAAAGCGCTCTTATAGGTGGCCCTATAAAAGCGCTTTTGAAAAGCGCTCTGAAAGGGGGACCTACGAAAGCGCTTTCTAAAGCGCTCTTATATGGGGGACATACGAAAGCGCTTTTTACCTCAGAAATGCTCTCATATATGGGTCTTAGAAAGCGCTTTTAAAAGCGCTTTCGTAGCCTATATCCCTAAATACGAAATTTGCCCTCACTTGTTCATTTCTTCGTCTTCTTCATTTCTTCTTCCTGTTACCGTTCATTTCTTCTTCCAGCCGCCGTTCATTTATTCCTGCCGCCGTTCCTGTTCCTGTTCGTTTGTTTGTCGTCGTTACTGTTCGTCTTCCTTGCATTCCGTTCCTGTTCCTGTTCGTGTTCGTCCCATTGTTGCGTTTCCAGAATCCCATTGCTGCGTTCGTTCACTGCTGCTTCGTCTTCCTTCGTTGCCGTGTTCTTCCCTCTTCTTCAATCGTCGCCGCCGTTCACTGTGTTCTTGTCCATCTTGGTAAGTTTCTTCTTCTTCCATTATCTGTTCCGTTATTTGACCGTTTAGTTATGCATGTTCTGGCCTGTTCCGATTTCTTCTTCCATTATCTGAGTATTTCTAGGGATAGATAATGCTGTTAGTATATGTTTGGATTCTTGTTGGAAAACACCAACGTTATGATACAGGAAGAAACTTACGCACATTTTACTTGTTGTGCTACATTATGTTTAATATTGGTTACTCTGGATTGTTTGTAGTTGATGACACTCCAAAGATGTTATGTGGCCTGTCTTGATTCCATATACCGATTTTTAAACACACCCATGTCATTCATTATATATTCTTGCATGTTTACCCAATTTGGCTAACTTTTAAAGATGATACACAATGGTTCTATAACTTCTTAAAGATGATAATTAGAGAAACTGAAAATATGAGTTAAATTTTAAGTACTTTCTTGACTTTGGCCCTACACCCTTCACAGTTCATATTAGTTTTACCTTCAACTTTTTTAGTTTGGTCATCAAATGACACTTGTAGTCTTTGAATGTACTTAAGTTACAAAGTTGTTCCCGTAAGTTTGAATTACATTCATTTTTTAGTTTGGTCATCAAATGCCTTCGGAGATTGTAAGGTAAAAAAACATATGAAAATGGATATAAAAGTCCCTTACATGGCATCTTTTCAAATATCTTTTAGTTATAATTGTTATTTTCCTTTTTTGTAATGCTTTGTATCTATAGAATTATGTATATAGAATTATGTATATTTCCCTTTTTTCAAATATCTTTTAATTATGTATTTACAAATCTAACACTATCCTTTTTCTACTTATTTTTTGTTTATATGTTTCTTATTTGTGGGTTGATGTATGTTTTATTTCTCCGGGTGCATGCTACATAATTTTGGTGGTAACATTGAAATGGTTTGTGTTTTGGATTATATTTGTGGGTTTATGTTGACTTTGTGAATTCACTATTTCTAATATTTATGTTGTATTATTGTCATAGCTTTTCCAAACATTGAAAATATATATGTGACATTTATTGTGAACCTTTATGTTAAAATGGTATATATCTTTCGACAATCGATCTGAATCATTGAATAACATTCTATGAATTTGCAGCGTTTCCCGGCCTAGTTCGACGTACGACGCTCATTCTCCGCGTTTCTTAGAGTTCGAAACATCTGAGAGGTAACTTTCTTCCTCAAATTACTGGTATATATTATGATGAATTTTTCTTAAATTTTCTTTCGTATGTTGCATTTTCTTGATACGGATTCATTCCGTGTATACTTTGCGTTTTGACAGAAACGCAGTATACTACTGTTTTGTGCACTAATTAGTTGATATGGATAAGACATGGATGTATTCCAATCGATTGTCGAAAGACTACGAGAATGGTGTTTCCGAGTTTGTTAAGTTTGTTGTTGCACACGCCAAAGACCCCAGTCGTATGACATGTCCCTGTTTGTATTGCTGTTATGGGAACCGGGTTGACGCAGTTCAGTTGGCATCGCATTTAATTCGGTATGGAATTGATAGGAGTTATACATGTTGGAATATGCATGGTGAGAAAAGTAACGGGAATGTTGAATCGGGGTATGCAAGGACCTATGTTTCAAATGATGATTGCACATATACATACGATTATGATCGAGTCGAAGAAATTGCAGAAGCGCTTGAATAAGATCTTAACGATTGTCCGAAAATGTTCGAGGTTGGTAAGCGATGCAGAGAAACCGTTGTATAATGGTTGTACAAAATTCACAAGATTGTCTGCGGTGTTAAAGTTGTACAACTTAAAAGCCGGCAATGGATGGTCGGATAAAAGTTTCAGAGTTATTAGCCCTTATGAAAGATATGCTACCAGAGGATAATTTTCTTCCCAAACGTATGAGGCCAAAAAGATGTTGTACTCCATTGGCATGAGCTATGATAAGATACATGCGTGTCCAAAAGATTGCGTTTTGTTTCGAAATGAGTATGCATCGTTAAATGAGTGTCCTAAATGCGGTGCCCCTCGATATAAGAAAAAGTTGTCTCTGGCAAAAGTCTTATGGTATTTTCCTATAATCCCGAGATTTAGACGGATGTATCATAGTGAAACCGATTCAAGAAACTTGACTTGGCATTCAGATGAAAGAATTATTGATGGAAAATTTCGACATCCGGCAGATTCTCCACAGTGGATGAAAATTGATAATGATTATCCTGAATTTGGAAAAGAAGCAAGAAACCTTCGCTTGGCATTGTCTACTGATGGAATGAACCCACACGGTATTCAAAGTATCTCGCATAGCACATGGCCTGTGATTCTTATGATTTATAACCTACCTCCATGGCTATGTATGAAGCGTAAGTACATGATGATGTCTATGTTAATTTCTGGGCCTAAACAACCAGGAAATAACATAGACGTATACTTGGAACCATTAATCGAAGATTTGAAGATTTTGTGGGAGAACGGTGTGGAGGTTTATGATGGTTATAGGAAAGAAAGTTTCAACTTGAGGGCAATGTTGTTTGGAACAATTAACGATTTTCCAGCATACGGAAATCTATCCGGGTATAGCATTAAAGGTGAAAAAGTGTGTCCTGTTTGTGAAGACGGAACCGATACCATGCGATTGAAACTTTGTCAGAAGAATGTCTTTCTCGGTCATCGTAGATTCTTAACTTCTAAACATCAGTATCGTGGATGGAGAAAAGCGTTCAACGGAGATACCGAACAACGTAGAGCTCCGCCTGGTTTGACAGGTGATCAAATTTTTGAAAAGGTGAAAGATGTGAATATTCAGTTTGGCAAGCCTTTTGCACATAAAGTTGTCACAGGTGGGTGGAAGAAGAGGTCGATTTTTTTTGAATTGCCATATTGGAAATCTTTGTACGTAAGACATTTTCTTGATGTGATGCATATTGAAAAAAATGTATTTGACAGTGTTATTGGTATGTTACTCAATATAAAAGGGAAGTCTAAGGATGGCCTTAAATCAAGGGAGGACATGGTAGACATGGGAATAAGAACTGAACTGGGACCCGTGAAGAAAGGAAGACGGACATACCTACCACCTGCTGTTTACACTCTATCTAGAAAGGAGAAAAAAATATTGTGTAAGTTTCTGAGTGAAGTTAAAGTTCCAGAAGGCTACTCATCAGATATTAGAAGACTTGTGTCTATGAAAGACCTCAAGTTAAAGAGTTTAAAGACGCATGATTGCCATGTTATAATGGAACATTTTCTACCGATAGGTATACGTTCTATTCTGCCAGAAAAGGTAAGAAGCGCAATAACTAAATTGTGTTTTTTCTTCAAGTCAATTTGCAGTAAGGTGATCGATCCTGAGATCTTGCCAACATTGCAAAAAGAAATAGTTGTTACTTTGTGTGAGCTTGAAATGTATTTTCCTCCCTCATTTTTTGACATAATGGTTCATCTTGTCGTTCATCTTGTGAAAGAGACACAATTGTGCGGACCAGCTTATATGAGATGGATGTACCCTGCTGAACGTTATATGAAAATATTAAAAGGGTATGTGAAAAATCGGAGTCGACCAGAGGGTTGTATTGCCGAAAGATACATTGTTGAAGAAGCCGTTGAGTTTTGTACTGAATATTTGTCAAATGTTCAATCAATTGGACTCCCCAAATCTCATGTTGTTGAAAAAAAAGAAGGTAAGAAGCTAATTGGAAATAAAGTTGTGACAGTATCAAGGGTCGAACGGGATCAAGTGCATTTGTATGTTCTGCATAATGAGATTGAGGTTGAGCCGTATGTTGAAATGCACAAGGGCGTTCTTCGAGGTTTAAATTCAAATAGAAATGAGAATTGGATTGTACGAGAGCACAATCGAAGTTTCATACCATGGTTTAAGGAACATATTTATTCAAAGTATCGTTCAGATCCCGCCTCAGTGACAGAAAGGTTGAGATGTTTAGCATATGGTCCAAGTTTGGTTGCGTTTTCTTATAGCGCATACGCAATTAATGGATACACATTTTATACCAAAGAACAAGATGATAAAAGTACTGTGCAAAATAGTGGTGTCACCTTGGTAGCTGAAGCAATGCACATATCTAGTGTGAAGGACTTAAACCCGAAATTTGCAAATCTGTCGTATTTTGGGGTTATCGAGCGCATTTGGGTCTTTGATTACGAGAAATTTCAGATTCCTATATTCGGTTGCAAGTGGGTTGAAAATAATAATGGTATACGGATGGATAAGTCAGGATTTTTGCAAGTGGATCTTAACAAGGCGGGGTACAAAGATGAGCCTTTCATTCTAGCCTCTCAAGCTAAACAAGTGTTCTATGTCACTGATCCGACAAGTACGAAATGGTCTATAGTGCTTTTCTCTAACAAAGTAATTGATGAAAAGATTGGAGACCAAGGCGATACTGGTGTTGACATTGAATCTTTTACCAGAAATGATCAAAATGAGAATGAATCATGCATTAGAAATGATCATAATGAGGGTATTTGGATCAATCCAACCGTCCGCGTTGTTAAGAGACGAGTAGAACATATTCCTACCAAGAAAAGAAAGAGATGTTAGTGAAAAAGGTAATAGTATATATAATTATAGACAATGTCATTCAATAAAATGTATATATATGCCATTTCATTTTTTTCATTATAGTATAATATATATAGCCTATATCATTTCATTTTTTTTCATTATAGTATAATATATATAGCCTATATCATTTCATTTTTTTCATTATAGTATAATATATATAGCCTATATCATCCAGTAAAATTTAAATATACGTCATTTCATTTTTTTGCTTTATGGAATTTTATACATGTCATTTAATTTAATCTAATTTTTCTTTATTACAGGTCAAATGGCTAGTAACCAAGATAATTCAGAAAATGTTCCACAAGGAGATGTTCCACAAGATAATGTTCCACAAGACACTTCAGATAAGGACATCACACGAGGCATAACTACCATGCGGGGAATCATTCGTGATAGAGATAGAGGTATTAAGTATAATGTAGATTGGAATAATGATGACCAACTAATTGGGCCTAATTCTGCAAAGCTGACAAGCTACATCAGTACGCTTGTTCGTATGCACATTCCGATCACCACTCCTAGCTGGAAAAAAGGAGAGTTGGATGCTAAAGAAAGAATTTGGACCGAGATAAAGGTATCATATATGGTTGTTGTTATTTGCTTTATTTTGACGAAAATATTGTTTTTAAATTACATATACTAACACCCTCTATGCGTATGTTTTTTTGTAGAGGTCTCTTAATATTGAAGATGCCCGCAAAAAGTATATAATGGGCTTGGCCGGAAAAAGACATAGAGGGTGGAGAAATTTTTTGACAAATAAGTTTCTTAAAGACGATGAAGGAAATTTTGTTGAAGAGGATCCTGAACGACCAAATAAATATGAGAGCTTCATTACACCCGAAGAATGGGTTGCTTTTGTGGGCCAAAGAAGAGACGAGAATTTCAAGAAAGTGAGTGTTGTAAATCGGGATAGAGCGTCAAAACCCGCATATCCATATAAAAAAGGTTGTTTGGGATATGCACGCTTACAGGAAAAAATTGTAAGTAAATCTCAATTCTACGATCTTATTAATTATCTCAATGTGTATTATTAATTTGTAACAATGTGTATTGATGATTTTATTATTTGTAACAATGCGTAGTTGGAGGAGACGCAGAGTGACGAAACATCACTACCTGCACATGTGATGTGGAAGGAAGCTCGTGTTGGCAGAGATCAAGTTGTTAACCCCGATCTGCAACATATTTATGATGAGTGTGTAAGTATACCATTATGTCTTTAATTAATATATAATTAACATTGTGTCTTTAATTATCGATATTTAAATGAATTACAGGAGACTATATCGCAATCGGTATCCACGGGAGATGACCCGAATATCAGGAGCGTACTCAGTCGAGCACTATGTGTTGCTGAGTATCCGGGACGAGTGAGGGGTAAAGGCCATGGTGTGACTCCTACCTCTCTGTATAACAATCCAAGAAAAAGAAATCCTAGCAATGCAGAAGTGATGCAAACATTGCAGGATTTACAAGCACAAGTCCGTGAACTGCAGAGGGACAAAGAGAGATATATGGCAGAAAGGAGCAGTTCACAGTTGAAAGAAACTAGTGACAAGGCTAGTATCAACTGTCAACAAAATTTTCCCGAGGTAATTAAGATGATAATCCATTATATTTAGAGAAAGTATAATTATAACGGTTATTATTGTCAACATTAAAGGAAGTCTAACGGTTATTATTGGTTTAGGGCATTTCATGTTGTCAGCTGTATCTAGCGTCTCCGACTTATCGTGTAGTTGGCAAGGGAAAAGTGCACAACACCTCGGGAGATTTAATTCACCATAGACCGCTCCCGGATGGCCACATGAAGGTATCGGTTGATGTTGTTTTAGATATGAATGCATTGCTACCGGTACCTGACATTGTTGCAGAGACCACATTGCTGCGAGATGCAGTAGGATCTTTTGTGGCATGGCCATCAGACCTCATCTGCATAGATGATCATGTATGTTGAAAACCATTATGAATCTTTAAGTATTCAACTGACAGTTCTGACCTGAATTTTATACATGGTAACTTTAGACTCCTACAAAACCCGCATCTAAGGATAAAGGGATTTTGCAGCGCGGCGAGTCTATTGCATCGCAAAGACAGGTACTTTTAAAGTGTTTCATTTATGATCGGAATAAAAAGCTGCATAACTTTGTATCTTACATAATTCTATATGATTTTTAAGGTACCTTCTCAAGATCAGTCACAGCAGGTGAGCCAGAAAGTTAGTAGGGTTCCACCTAAGAAGAAGGTTCCTGTCTGTAAATTTGTGCCTAGGTATCAACAGTGTCTGGAGACACTAGTTGGCACATCAGATTTGATGAATGATGGAATTCGTCAAATCGATGTGGATGAAATTGTCTTTGGTTTTCCATGTACCGAAACAATTGGATTAGAGGACATGGAACAAATCTTTCATCATCGAGAGTTAGGCATCAGTGTGATGCACTCGTACATCCGGTAACCTGATCAATATATTATTTAATTTGTTGAACATTTTTTTTAAACATTTAATTGAAATAGTCTAATATTAATTATGTTTTTATTTAAGGATGTTATTTGACAAATTGATGCGCGGGAATCAATTGTCAAATAGATTCCGTTTCGTGTCTTCCTCCCGTGTCAGCGGAGCAACAATTTCTAGGGAACCTGATTCAGTAAGAGAACACTTGGTCGAAAGATTCATGACAACTGCCAGTACAAAGAGCTTGTATCTTTTGCCTTATAATACAGGGTTAGATTTTCATTCTAAGCTCCTTTTAATATTTGTATTTTTTACATTAAAATTCGCTTCTAAATTGTTTCTTTAATTTATAGATGTCACTGGTTGTTGCTTGCAATCAATCCCATAAAAGAAGTGGTCTATTACCTGAATTCGGTTGACGGTGATTGGACAAATTATCCGGAAATGAAGCTAGTGATTGATACGTAAGTGACATTATTCTAAATATTCGTTTGTGTTTATATATTTAATTATTTCAATGTCATTGTTCTAAATAAATATTTTAATTTTGTCATCAGTTCAATAAAAGTATTCCGATGTCAAAGGGAAGCACGAGTACCACGGTCTAAATCAAACAACATTAATTGGATCAAAGTACAGGTATATAAATTTCAACAATTTTGCTTATAATATTTATGCTACTTGATAAATCAATAGATGTGTATAATCTTATTTGTTTTTCTATGTAGTTCCCTCAACAACAAAACGACATAGATTACGGATACTTCGTTTTGAAGTTTATCAAAGAAATCATTCAAATGAATGAAATCGAGATTCCAATCACAGTATGGATTCATACTTTGTTTTATTACTTATCGGATTTTGCATATAATTTATTACATTAAACTAAATCATGCATATATTTTGTTTTGTAATGTAGTATTTTGATCAATACAATTGTCCATATTACTCGCCACGTCAATTGGAAGAACTCAAAGAGGAGTTGTGCCAATATTTTATTGAGCTAAGAATCTTATAATAAGGTACGAATACATTGTTGTGTGAAAATTGGTTAATTATGAATATATTGTTTTGTGTATACAACACTGACCGTGTTATTATGTTCATATTGCAGGATCAGGACCTTGGATATATATGTAGATTATGATTGATTTACTTAGTGTTATATAGCTGATTTCTTAGGGTATATTTTGTTACGTTTAAAAATATGTTAATATTTGAATTACCATGGTGTATATATATTTTGGATATGAATTGATTATAATGGTATTTGTATATATATATATATATAATATTTGGTATTTGAATTACATTTGGTATTTGGATTAAAACTAATATATATTGGTATTTCTAGATTAGATTGTAAAATACCGGTTTAAGAATTACAGGTTTGCTGCAAAAAAATGCAGGTTTAGAAATTTTTTAAATTTTAGATTTTTCAGTAGAAAACCTATGAAAGCGTTTTTAAGAAAAAAGCGCTCTCGTAGGCCTACCTATGAAAGCGCTTTTTGATTAAAAGCGCTTTCATAGGTAGGCCTACGAGAGCGCTTTTTTCTGAACAAAAAGCGCTCTTATAGGCCTACTTTAGATTGCCTGACACGCATTCTGAATACACCTATGAAAGCGCTTTTTCAGAAAAAAGCGCTCTCGTAGGCCTACCTATGAAAGCGCTTTTTACCAAAAAGCGCTTTCATAGGTAGGCCTACGAGAGCGCTTTTTTCTGAACAAAAAGCGCTGCTAAAACCTTTAGCAGCGCCACCTACGAGAGCGTTTTTAAGCGCTTTTAAAGCCCAAAAAAAGCGCTTTCGTAGGTTATTTCTGGCATAGTGATCTTTGATCATGCAATTGTGAGCTACGAGTTGTTTTTAATTAGCATATATTCTTTCATGTAATTTAACAGTTAGGAGTGCGGAAAATAAAATACAGAAAGGTAAAGCTACGCTATTACAAGGCGCGGGTCTATACATCACCAAAAAAACAAAGACCCGTTTTGATAAAGTGCGGAAAGTAAAGAAAGCAATAAACTTAATTACTATTACATTCCAGAAACAGTTACATAATAATCCAACAAATACTAATCATGCGCGAAAGAATTAAATTGGACGTCCTTAGGGTTTTTGACCCTTTTGAGCAATTATGAGTTTTTTGTCCTTTGCTTTTAATTAAAATTAAACCTAATTATTTAATTAATTAAAGAAAGATGTTTTTTTTTGTGTTTTTTGTATTTAATGAAAATAAAGAAAAAGGAAATTAAAGGTCAATAACCCTAGTTCTAAGTTTATTTTAATTATTAATAAAATGTTAAAGTTAACCTAATTTAAACTAATTAATTAATTTACATTTGTATGTACAAAAATAATAATAATTAATAATGATGATAATAAGAAAATGATTAAAAATGTCAAAACCTAATTCTATATAATTTTTATTTATTATTAAAAAAGATTAAAATGAAACCTAAATTAAGCTAAGTTAATTATTAGTATTTGTTTACAAAAAAATAATAGTTAATGAATTTAATAAGTAATAAAATATATTTACAATTTTGTGATTTCTGGATTTATTGTGAAAAATTAGTTTATTATGAATTAATAATAATAATTATAAACATTAAAGGAATTAAGAGAAAAGAAAATAAAATTGCAAACCAAAGGGTATGTTGGCCCAAGGGGAGGTTTTTTTGGTGAAATTCTGGCCCAAGAAGACTCTAAGCCACGTTTGACTTCTGGAGTTGCCTATGCATGCGTTGACTAGAACACACCATGGTTTTCATCTTCTGACCATTGGATGTATCTTTGTGGCCACTTGGCGTGCTGCTGCGTGAGGGTACATGATGGGACTCTTGATGAATGCTGCACATGAACATTTTATGAAAATATGAAGAATTATACGGGGGACCTGGGAATCGAACCCAGGTCCCAGTACTCCTTGCCTCAGTGCCCTTTCCAGTTGAACTATGGTGCGTGTTTGTTAAATAAACGGATGACAAATATTATATAAAAAAAACAAACATTATGATATAAAACAAAATAACGCGCGCTAAGTTTGAACCATCCAGTCACACGTTGCCACGCCCTTCGTCTTCTTCGTTTCCTGTAAAATTAAGAACAAGATAGCGGGGGTTTTTAACCCCCACTAACTACAACAACGAAAAATAACGATTAGAGTTAGGGTGCATATAAATTGAGCGCGAGGGTTGGATTGAATTCGTCTGGCCTTGACGAATTCAACCATGTACGTTTCATGGTCCAATTTTTCCTTATGTGCAAAGCCCCAAAATTCAAGCTTCGAAACCCTAATGTTCTTCCATGGTGGTTTTCGATTCAGAATGCTATAACCAAATTGGATTATACCAATCGCTTCAGGAGGTCCCTATTAACAAAAATCAATCCAAAAAAATGGTTAAAAACGCATGAATAATGATATGCGATTTTGGAAAATAATGCAAACCGAGTGACTTGTTGTGAACGATTCTGATGGCGTTAGGGCTTGTTCTTGATGGCAACAGGTTCCTGGCAATGTCAGCAATACGTTTGAATCTTTTTTAGGCTTTGAATTATGCTGCAAGTGAGATTTCAGTTTCACACTTTTCTTGACCTTTTTTGAATTTTGGTTCTATGGTTTCAGCAGCTTTTCCACGTGTAGGGTTTTAGGTTAAGCTTCAGTACATATAGCACAATAGAATTAGGGTAAATCCTGGCCCAACAATCCATGGCATTATGGTTTGAATGTGTGATTGCCAATCAAATCTTTTTCAATCTTTTTCTTTGATAAAACCTTGCCAATCATGGAGATTTTGAGGTCTTTGATATGTACACGAATTTCCAGCTTGCCCTAGCTTTATTTGCATCACAAAAGATTTAAAAATCATATCTTTTGAATTTTCCTACAATTAAAATCAATTAAATGAATTAATATTAATAAAAATTCAATTAATTAATTAAAAATAAGAAAATAAATCATTTTAGGTTCAATGGATCGTGCATAAGCCTTGGGCAAAGATTCAAGAAGGAATTTGAGGCCCATTAGCAAAAATGAAGTGTTTTAGGCAAAGTTGACTTTTGCAAATTCCCAAAAATTTGCCAACTTCTCCAATGCATATCTTGCTCAAGTTTGAAGCTATGAACATGTTATTGGTCATTTTGGAAAGGTCTTGAAGTCCTCTAATCAATTTCTTTGGTCCCATGTTATTTTGATTTACCAATCTCAAGTTATGGTCTTTGACTTAAAGTGCCTTTTTGTTGACTTTTGAAAATGACCTATAATGTAGAAATTGATAACTTTTTGTGAGAGCATTTCTTGGACTTGGAATGTGAAGATGAGTTGTAGGAAATGTCATCCCCTTCAAAATGAGCATTGGATGGAATTTTTCTGATGAACCATGAAAAAGTTATTCCCTGGTCAAGTTACAGTTGACTTTTCAGCTATCCAAAAATAGAAACTTTTGATTCTTGAGATTTTTGAGCCATGCTTGTGGAGTCATGATCAAGAATTGGTCAAATGATGATTGTGGCTTCAAAATAAGATGTTGACCAAAAATTTTGACTTTTGACTGTCAAATGACCATTTTACCCCTGCAGTTGACTGTGAAGCAATTAGGGCTTTTGACTGTGCAACTTGATGTTGTAAGTCTTGAAACTTGACATATGGATGTTTGACAATGTGTATAGGCATATGGGACTTGATTGGACCCTTGGAAACCTCAGATTCCTTGCAAGAACCAAAACCCTAATTTTGACTGTGTTAGGAGGCAATTGGACTGTGCAACCCTTGAGAGATTTTGAATCATTTGGAGATTGATCTTGACAAATTTTGAAGAATATGGGAGGGAAAATTTTGGGGTGCAACACCATGCCATCTCAACTAACTTATCATTCATTGACACAAACAAAACTATAACATTATATGTAAAAATAAAATAGTAATTATTCAAAATAAAAAAACGCGCGTTAACTGAATGCACCAATAGGAAGGAGACGTGTGGGTGTCAGAGTCAAGGAGGTCAAAGGTGCAAGAGTTGAACTCCGGTCACCTTCTCTGGTCGACCAAACATCTTAAACATACGAAACGTGAGATTTGAGATAAGATCAAACACCTATCCTACATAAAATCAAGCCCTGAGCTCGAATTTGGCCTTAGATTAGCCTGAAAAGCCCTGCACTAAGAGATTAAACACCAACAGCCATGGTTGCCCTAACAGTGGCATCATGTGTTCTAGGCCTCGAAACTTGTATGCGTCCCGTTAAACCTGTCTTATGCATTGCTACAAACATGTATGTAAGCATTAAATCTGTTAGTAACACGTATTTAGCAAGATTGAAATCAAAAAAATACCAAAATGGTGCAACGGTGATGTGCTCGATCTGGACGTTGAAGTGCTTGTATGAGGATTGGGTTGGGTTCCTGGAAACCTCGGGGATGTGTTTGAATCCTTTGTTTAGACTGAGGAAGGCTTGAAATGTGGTTTTGGATTTTGACAATTTTGGAGATTTTTTGCAATTTTTTCGTGGCTCTTTGAGGCAGCTTTTAGTGTGTCTTAGGCTTGCAAAAACAACCCTTATATAGAGGAGATGGAAGGAGCAAGGTAAGAAGGAAAGAATCCAATCCAGAACCATGGTGTTTAAAGCATGATTATAATTTGAAAAAATTCCAAAAATGGAGATTTCATGCCATTTTCAAACTTCGATGAACCTGGACAAAGCTTGCACAAAATCTTGGGCTTCTAGGCAGACCAAAACACTAGCCCAAAGATCAAGGCCCATTTCCAAATATTTTATGCAATTTATTTTATATTTATTTGAAATAAATCAAAATAAATATAGACTAAATAGGTAGAAATTGTAAGGCCATGAAAAAATGAGATTAGAGGTCCTATATAAGTTTAGGAAGTTATTTGAAGTCCAAGAAATTAAGCCATTGACCTAAAAGTTTAAGTTTGCTCAATGCACAATTCTTGAAATTTCCAAAATTTTCCCTACTTGGGCAAGCCATAACTTGCTAAATTTTTATATCATGATGATGATCTTGTACCTTTTTGAAATCCCAAGATGTCTACTTCAATCCCTCTTTTTATCAATTTTGCATTTGAAGAATTTATCTTGATGTAAAAGGTCTTGGAAAAAAGTGTCTTTTGTTGACTTTCTGAAAATGACATGTAATGTATGAGCTCGTATCTTTCAAATGGTGCATCTCTTTAACTTGAGGACAAAAGATAAGTTGTAGGTAATTAGATTCTATTAAAAATGAGCTTTGGTTGGGGAAAATGGATGAAGTATGTGAAAGTTATGCCTGGTCAAAGTTCAGTTGACTTTTCCTATAGAAACCCTAATTTAGCAATTTTTGACTTTTGATAGATTAGGAGCATTTCTTGAGGAATCATGATCAACCCTTGATCAAATGATGTATTTCACTTCAAAATGTTGATGTTGACCAAAAATATTGAAGTTTGACTGTATATAGGCCACAGTTGACTTTTGACCTAGCACAATTGATTTTCAAGCATTTGAGCAATTGACTAAGAAAACTTGTAGTGTAAGGCATGAAACTTGGCATGGACAATCTTGAAGGAATATTAGGATAATGGATAACATTTGAGACCTTTGGAGCTCACACATCTTGATGAAAAGTGAAACCCTAGTTAGAGGTTCATTGATTAGGAGGAGAATTTGTCTGATTAATTCTTTGGTCAACCTTGAGCAATTGAGGACCTCAATGAGCATGTCTTGAGTAAAAATGGGAGGAAAATTTTTGGGGTACAACACATTATTATAGATACTAGAATCATTATAAATTTTGCCTAAACGAAGGTGCTTTTCAAAAATACTTTCAAAACTCACCACAAACGCATTTCAAACAAAGCAATTTCAAAAGTGATCTAGCAAGCAATTAAGAGCCCATAGATAACTATGGATGAAAAGGGTGCTAACACCTTCCCTTTTCATAATCTACCCCCCTAAATCAAGAAAATATCTCAAAGTTCTTTCATGTTCTTTTTACCCTTTCCTTATTGGATAAAAGAAAAGTCGATGGCGACTCTTGCTATCCGCAACAATTACGATAAAACGCAAAACACCCAAGTCAGTTCTCCCACCGTATTACAGAACTGGAGACTCTGCTGGGGATAAATAAAAGTTGGGTTACCTTAGAGTTAGATCATATTTACTTGCTTTCATTGTTTGATTTGTTTGCTTTACATTTATGGGTCCCTGTTTGGGCTTGTATTAATCCTCTACCCAGATCGGGGAACACCATTAGGTAAGTAGCAGTAGATTGTGGAAATTATGCGGGGTATACCGATATGGTTGAAGCGGTGGCTACGTTAGTGTGACATATTTGTTGGTACCGGTAGCCCTTGAGTTTAGTCAAGGAGAATATGGGGCCGCTGTGTGGTGTCATGAAGCACTAACTGACCTTAGAACCTATAATTGAACAACTTGGCCATTAGGAAGTAGTGAAATAGTCAGCTTTGGTGAAGTCTGAAGTTGGTTGATACTCTATACTATGCTCATTGATATCGGACTTTCGAGATATTTCGGTCGCCAATAAATAGGCTTGTGCTGAAATAATGCCCGATGAAGAAAGATCAGTGATATTGAGATTCCCTAGAACCCGATTACTTTCTAGGACAGGTTAAGCCAACTAAACTTTAAGAGGGTACTTACCAATGAACCTCATGCAAGCCTAAACCTAATGATTTGTTTGCTTTGTGTGTATATGTTTGTTTGTACATAACATCATGACATCATACCATGGCATTTTGCACTAACCATTTCAAGGATCTAGAGATTTATCTTTCTCTTGTTTTGTAGGATATGACTTCCACTCGCAAAAATACTATCCAAATCAACCTCATCAAAACGCCTCCTCAACTCAAAGAACTAGAGTCAAGGGTCCCTGAGAATTCTCCATTCACCGAGAGACATGGCCGACTTCTCAACCTGGTTACCTCAATCCTTGATGAAGACATGATGAAGGTTATCTTTCAATTCTTTGACCCTTTGCACCATTGATTTACCTTTCCTGATTACCAACTTGTTCCCACTATGGAAGAATTTTCTCAACTCTTAGGAATCCATATCCTTGATCTACTACCCTTCAACGGTATTAAAAGAGACCCGAGACTTGGGGAGATTGCTCGAGCTCTACATTTGCAACGATCTGACGTTGTGGCCATTTGGGAAACGAGAAGTGGTGTCAAAGGGTTTTTAGCCAAGTTTTTGTTTGAGGGGGCTCAATATTTTTGGGATGCTCTAGATTTACAAGACTTTGAATAAGTGTTGGCTCTTCTCATCTATGGGATGGTCCTGTTTCCCAATCCGAATCAACTTATAGATGTGAACATAGTCAAAAAAATTCTATCTCGCAATCTGGTGCCCATTTTACTTGGGGATATCTTGCATTCTCTTCACACCCGCACCATGAAGAGAATAGGACTTATTATGTGTTGCAATCCTCTTTTGTCTAGGTGGTTTATTTCACACCTACCCCGATCTACTGTGAACAACGAGCAAGGCTTAAGATGGTCAAGTAGGTTGATGTCACTCATACATTCTGATATCCATTGGTGTACTCGATCTATGGAGGACATTACTATTATTGACCGTTGTACGGAATTCCCTAATGTCCCTCTACTTGGCATTAGGGGAGGTATTACCTATAATCCTTGTTTGGCTTTGAGAAAGTTTGGATATGCTAGGAGGGATGGCCCTCATGATGCACTTTTCCAAGGAATTGCATTTGACTATGAGAGCAATGTCCAAGGTTATCGTCATAAGTTCATACGAGCTTGGGGCATGGTTAACAAGGTTGATAGCAAGAAGTTGGGGCATAATAACTCCATTCCTTTGAAGCCTTATCTCAAGTAAGGGCGAACTCGCGCCCAAAACCTCATGATGCCTTATGAAGCCATCCTGCCTATCATCATGGAGCCTGTCACCGAAGGAAATGTTCCATATACTGTCCTTTATCCTGATATGCCTACTTCTCTTTAAGATTTGCAAAGAGCTTGGATTCAGTTAAAGGAAGAGAGAGACACCTTCAAAACCCAGTTCTACGTGAGTGAAAAGTAGGTTTTGGAGCTTACGAGACAGCTTCATGAAGAGCGAAGTTTGAATACCTACATTGCGCCAAAGAGGATGTGCTCGACCTTTTTGTCTTAGGAGTTTATTTTATGTTTATTTCCTTCATTATAAGCCCAAGAGGCATGTTCGTAATCAATTTGAACTTATGAATGCAATTTATGTTTGTTCCTTTTGTCTAAACAAATTTAAATCTCCTAAGTCCTTGAAATCATTTGCATACGCATTTTCATGCATTATAACATAAACAAGTTTTCTACAACAGGTTTCCTTATCTTTCTACTGTTTATTTCAGTAAGATGGATATCGAACAAACAGTGAAGGACTTGCAAGTGCAGAATTCCCAGTTCCAAGAGGCCTTGCTGACCCTGGCCCAGGGATAACAAGAGCGGATGATTATGCTAGTAGCCAAGAAGAAAACCAAAAAGAATGCCTTCATCAACATGGGTAAAAGATTCAAAGGTCCGATTTGTCAGGTACAGATAGTTGAAGAGTCGTCTGAGGAGGATGAAAATCAAGACAAAGAGGCAAGGAGCACCTGTTCTAGGGGTGCCAACAACCAAGATTTTGAAGATGAAGACTAATTTGATGAGCAATACCCTCCGGCTGAGGATAAATACAAGAAGTTCAAGGATAGGCTAAAGGCTGTTGAAATTTAAGTTGTGCCTGGTTTAGATTTTGGTGAGTTGGGCTTAGTACCTGGGGTCGTCATCCCCAATAAGTTCAAAATACCGGTCTTCGCCAAGTATGATGGGGTCTCCTATCTGAGGCTACATCTAAGATTCTTTGTTCGTAAGATTCATCCGCACACTACTGATAAAAAGCTCTGGGTCCATTTCTTCCAAGAGAGTCTGGTTGGGACTCATCTAGAATGGTTCTATCAATTGGAAGGTTCTCGCATCTACACATGGGAAGATCTAGCCATTGGTTTTTATCATTAGTATCAATACAATGCCAATATGGCACCTACTAGAGTCCAACTTCAAGGTATGATAATGGGTACCAATGAGGGGTTCAAGGAGTACGCGCAAAAATGGAGGGATCTTGCTGGTAGGGTCCAACCACCACTAACTGACAGAGAGTTAGTTGACATGTTCATGGGTACATTAACTGGACCATTTTTCAACCTATTGATTGGCAATTCCTCGTCTAGTTTCACCGAGTTGATCCTAACTGGTGAAAGGGTCGAAAGTGGCATTAAGAGAGGAAAAATTCCCATGACATCTGCTTCCACATCCAATGTTGTAAAGAAGCCTTTCACTGGAAAGAAGGAAAAAATGTTGTGTATGGGGTAAGGGCCCATACCAATAAGAATCACCAACCCTCTGTTAATGTTGTGTTAATCTCCAACCCTCCGTCTGCTCAAAGAAAATCATCTAACAATCAATAATCTGAAGTTCCTCAAAGACAGTTCACAAGGATTAGTATGTCACTGTCCCAAGCCTTGCAACATCTGTTGAAGGCCAACTTAGTGACATTGCGTGATCCACCACCCAATCCAAACATTTCATCACCAAAATACAATCCTAATGCCAAGTACGCATATCATTCAAACAGTCTTGGGCATGAGACCTGTGATACGGTGGCAGAACCGACTGCTAATAATGGTTTTCGTTTTGTATTCTCAAATGTCGCGGTAAGCAAGAGTCGTCATCGACTTTTATTTCATCCAACAAAGGAAAAGGAAAAAGAACAGAAAAAACCTTTTTTTCGAGATGTTTCTGAGTACGGGGGGTATATTATAGAAAGGGAAGGTGTTAGCACCCTTTCTATATGTGGTTTTCCACGGGCTCTTAGGTACTTGCTCATTTTGAAATTGCTTGTGTGTGTTTGTTTTGAAAAGGTTTTACTTCGTGATTACTCTTGTATCAGTCCTCAAGAGTCTGACGAAGTAGTTTAAAAAATTATTTTGAAAAGTGTTTGTGTGAAAATTTTTGTTTGAGCAAGTACCTAGGAACTAATCTACCTACTCGAAAAAAAGTCTGTTCGTTTTTCTTTAGACAATGCTATCCTATTATTAAGGAATAGGTAGCACCGTCGTTGGAGTTATAAAGGGACGTTTGAAGGGACGAAATGGTCTCTGAAGGTAACAAGTAAGGATACCTTAGCATTTCGAAGGGACTATCGTCATAAGATCAATTCATAGGTGTTGTACCCAAAATTTTCCATCTCATTTATCAACACTTTTCTCACAAGATCTCTTTGACTCGTAACTTAGAATTTTTCTAAGTATAAAAATTTTCTTATTTTTTTTCAACTTTACACCACTTTTACACCATGATGCCCAATGATTCAAGGAAAGTCCCCAAAATAAAAGTTGTAGACCTCCATGAAATCTACAACTTTTCTTCATAAACTTTTCCCTAAAGATGCTTGGATCTCAAGTTATAAACTTGTGAATACATGGTCATGAACTTCTTAACTTAGTGAAATTTTGCCCTAATTTAGGCAGGTTTTGGACCCTACTTCATGGCAATTTATCACCTAGTTCCAAGAGGTATCTCAAAATTCATTTCAAATATGGATTATAGAGAACATTGTAAGCTTTCCAAAATGTCCAAGAACTCTCCAAGATCATTTTTGAGTAGGGAGAATCGAAGAGAGGAAATTGGCATTTTCTCACTTTTTGTTCAAGCCATTTTCATGAAGAACCAAGTTGCAAACCAATCCTATGCTGGCTATTTCATGCTTTGCAGGTCCTAAACTTTCTACACACTCCTTAATTAAATGCTTACTCAATTGATAAATCCTCTATCCATGCTTTTGAACCTTTATCCAATTGATAATTCCACTTATGGCAAAAAGGTTCCATTGCCATTTTCGTAAAGAAACACTTTTGCAAACTTTTTAACTTGGAGCTTTGAACCTGTCCCCTTGATGCATACAAACCACACAGGTCTCAAGCAAGTTGTACAAATTCATACCAACCCTAAGCAAGCTGGTACAAGTATGTGAAGCTTTGGTCTTGTCACTTTGCTTCAAGTACAAGAAAGTTGGCAAAAAGGCTAGCATTGGCAGATCTGTTGGGAAAGATTTGTCTCCCTCTACAGCTGTGAAAAAACCCTTCACTGGGAGGAAGGAAGTGTTGTACCCCAAAATTTGCCCTCTTTTCATACACGCATATTATTGGTTTTATGGTTATGGAATAAAGGTATATTTATCAAGCTTCTTCAGGTTACAAGTGACATTTATTTCGTCAATGGATATTCTCAGAGTATTTTCCGTGCTGAAGATCAGTTCGCCGTTTTACAACGATTCGGGGTTCAAAGATTCACAAGTCCAACCTGGCGCGTCATATTCAGGTGTTCGTTCACCAAGATAACTCTGATAGCGTATTCTCAAATTCAGGTTCGGCTCAAGAGTCAATTCTTTAAAGAAGGTATCCGAATGTGTGAGTTTTCTCGAAGAAATATGGTGAAAAAGTGTGCTGAAAATGCAGTTTTTACGCGCTAAAAAATTCATAACTTGAAGATCGTGGCTCTTTTTGAATCCGTTCCGGTGGAAAAAATTCCGTATTGACGCCATCTACGTTTTCATCTCTCACGGCTGGAAGCCAATTTCGATCAGAAGGTCTTCAAAAATGTGGATTTATCAAGTATTTTCGTACAGAAATTGTGACAAAAGTTTATTTGCGTCATGTCATGTTCAGAAAATCATAACTTGGTCGATTTTAATCGTATCGAGCTGGTCCCGGCACCAAAATTTCACAAATTGAGTTGGCTACGTTTTCATAGGAGGTATCGAGTTCGAACGGTATTCAAAAGGCCTTCGTTTTTTGTTCAAAATGCGTGTGACACGCTGAAAATCATGAATGTTGAATATTATTTCATCTGGGCCGAAACTTCAAAAATTCATAACTCGGTCAATTTTTATCGGATCGGGCCCATCTTTTTATAAAAGGTCACTGACTCAGAGATCTACAACTTTTCTTCCAAAGTCGAGACCGGATTATGCTCCGATCAATACCAGTTTTGTTGAAGATCGTGTCAGAGTCGACACTGGAGCCCAAAATAAGTTTGTCTCAGCTGAAACTTTAAAAATTCATAACTAACTCATCGTTTATCCGATTGAGCCTATTTTCGGACAGGAGTTAGTTCTCAATGTCGGCTACATTTTATTTTCACATTTCAACTTCAAAAATTGCACTTAAGCCCCTGCGATTTTTCCTAGAACGTGACAGACTCAAGTGAACATTGGAGGCCCAATTGTACATTCAAAGCCCATTTTTTTCTCTCTAAATTCCATTATATAATCTCATTCATTTCACATAAACAAAAAAAGGGAGAAAAAAAAAAGCCTTTGCCACAACGCTGTCAGAATATCAAATTCTCTCAAGAACCCTAAAACCTTGAAATCCTTATTACAAATCCCCATCTCACTACAAACAAGTCATCCTTGGTACAAACCCACATCTCACTACTTCTCTAGTAAGGGTAAGGCTGACTTGATCTCCATGATCAAAAGGGCATAAAAGCATTCATCTCACTACTTCTCTAGTAAAGGTAAGACTGGTTTGATCTATATGATCAAAAGGGTATAATCATTCATACATGCCATATCGATTTTAACATTGAATTTTTTCATATATTGGCTTTATTTGTATTTCATAATATATAGTAATTTATTTTATGTGATCATGAGATTCAACACTGCAGATTTAGACAAGATCTCATACATATTCATTATAAAACATTGAGGCCAAAACAAAAATGGCCAAAACAGAACAACTAACACATGACACAAATACATGGCGAGGCAGACATCCGGAGAAGGTTAAGGAACGTTGAGGCCAAAACACTAATGGCCAAAACAGAACAACCAACACATGACACCAATACATGGCGAGACAGACATCCTGAGAAGGTTAAGAAATGTTGAGGCCAAAACACTAATGGCCAAAATAGAACAACCAACCAATGCATGACGAAGCAGAATCCTGAGAAGGTTAAAGGCGTGAGTTCAACAACCACCCCTATTGGTATTGGTTTTCTTCCTTTCTATTTATCCTTTTACCTATTTTTATTCTTTTTGTTTAAAATCTTTTTTCATAAAACTTAACATTTTTCACAAACTTTTGATTTTTTATAATAAACTCGAATAATTAATTTTAGGTTTTAATTTAATTTTAGGTAACTTTAATTGTTTTGTAAATAAATTAAAATGAATTAGAATAATTAGGATTTTGTTTCTAACTTAATTCTATTTTCTTTTTTCTTAAAATAACAAAACACAAAAATAGGTCATTTAATTATTTGTTTTTAACTAATTTAATTACTAATTAATTTTGTATTTAATTTTAAAAAACCTAATTCTTTTTTCTTAGAAATAATTAAAAACAACAAAAAAAAATTTTCTTTCGATTAGGTTAGACGGGGTCAAAACCCTAATTCTCTCTCGTTCTTTATTCGTGGGCGCTTTATTTTATTTTATCATATTAATGTAATTGCTCACAAGTTGTAATAGATTAATTAGGACCTTTTTATTTTCATTTATCGTTTTTTTTAAGGGTTTATTTTTGGCTATGTAAATACCCGAAGCCTTGTAATAGCTTAGCTTATTTTCTGCACTTTAAATTCCATAACTATAAACTGCTTAGATGTATGTTAATAGGATTGTATGGAAAGACTAATTGAAAATTAAAACAGTAGATCACCTTAATTGTGCAAAGATTAAATAACTGAAATCAAACACATGCATATGCTCACTCTTAGGGTATGCCTCACTTGGTTGCCTCGGAAAACAATGGTCATGTTCCTCGAACGTAGGGATATCTTAGCAAAAGACCCTCAATCTAAAAGTCATCAAAAATATCATAGTCCCTTAACGTCCCTCGAAGTTGCCTACGGTATATGATCTTGTCCCTCGATGTTGCCTACGAATATATGATGACAGTCCCTTTGAAATGCTAAGGTATCCTTACATGTTGCCTTCAATGACCATTACATCCCTTTCGAATTGACCCTTACAAATTCCAACGACGGTGCTACCTACTCACTAATAGTGGGATAGCACTGTCTAAAGGAAACAAGAACAGAAACATTGTCTTTTCGAGTAGGTAGATAACTGTTAGGTACTTGCTCAAAACAACAAACTTTTCACACTTACACTTTTTTCAAACAAAGTTTTCAAAAACAATTTCGTAACACTCTTGAAGACAGAAGCAAGGGTTAAATCGAAGTAAAAAAAAAAACTTTTCAAATCACAAACACACAAAGAAGCAATTTTGAAAATGATGAGCAAGTACCTAGGAGCCCATGGAAAACCATGGATAGAAAGGGTGCTAACACCTTCCCTTTCTATAATCTATCCCCCGTACTCAGAATATTCTCGGGAAAACAATTTCTGTTCTTTTTCCTTTTCCTTTGTTGGATGAAATAAAAGTCGGTGGCGACTCTTGCTTACCGAGACATTTGCGAATACAAAACACAAACCAGTATTAAACAGTCGATTCCGCCACTGTATCACTGAACTGGCGACTCTGCTGGGGAATAATAAGTGGGGTGTACCTTAGGATTATTTCATCATATTGTTTTCTATTGTTTCATTTGATTACTTTATCTTTGTGGGTTTTGTATCGAAGTTACTATAGATCCTAACCCGGATCTGGGGAACACTTTTAGGTAAGTAGCAATAGATTGTGAGGGAACTGTACAGCATAGACCGATACGGTTGAAGCAGTAGCTACATTGATGTGGCTCATTAGTTGGTACCGATATCCCTTGTGGAGCAACAAGGAGAGTATGGGGCTGTTATATGGGTCATTAAGCATCAACTAAACTTAGAACCTATAATTGACCAACTTGGCCATAGGAAGTAGTGAGATGCTACACTCATTGAGACCATACTCCCGAGATGGTTCCGGCCGCAAGAAAAGATTGTGTGAGCTGAAACTATGACCGGTCGAGGATGGTCAGTGATATTGAGAACCTCTAGAACCCGGTTACTATTATTAGGACAGGTTGAACCAACTGAACTTCAAGAGGATAGTACTTAGACTTCATGCAAGCCTAAACCTAAGGCTGTTTGTGTGACTTGTGTGCTTTCAACTTGAACTACTTGCACATTTTCATTATCTGACAACATGAGTTCCTTGCAGGTTTTGTTTACAGTCCTTATCCAATAACTTGGATTTCTTGCCGGATTTACTTGTTTACATCACCTTGCACTTTTGCTTAAAGACACAGCATACACATCATAACATCATGCCTTAACATTTCCTTAACCATTTCAAGGATCTCAAGGGTTTGTGATGCAGGTTATGGTAAATCAAACGTCTAGCAAGGGGCAAAGGGGATTTATTTTCCTCTAGTCAATTCCGTCTAGAGATCAAAACACGATTACTTGAGTCAGTGGCTATGACCCACTCGATATGGTGAGCTTGACTCTTGAAGAAGGACTCTTAACGACGTGAAGTTTCTTCAATCAAGCTGCAATCAAATTCTAATAGTTTCTTGTTTACCCCGCGAGATCCTTGAAAACATTGCATACATATATCATACATATCATTGCATAACAGGTCTTCCATTACAGGTCTCTCATGTTCTCGCTGTTTATTTCAGCAATGGCTCTCAAACAAGACAACAGAGATCTTCAAACTCAAGAAGCTCAATTCAGGGAAATATTCCTAAACCTATCTAAGGGGCAGGGAGAGTTGAAAACACTCCTCGTTGGAAATTTGGTCAAGAAAAGTCCTGAAGACAATAAGGACGAACGGCTGGAACAACTGCAAGTTGAGGTGGATGCAATAAGAACCCAAATGTGGGAGAAAATGGCCCTTATCCATGGCTTAGCCGGGGAACAAGAAGAGTTGAGAACCATTATCAACCAGCTTCATCAAGACAGACACAACAGTATGAAGCAACTAGTCGAGGTCGGGGACCAAGTCATTGATCAACCTCCAAGAAGACAAAATGTTGGTTTGGTGAAGAGTGGACCTTTCCAAATTTCTACTACATCACGGGTCCAACAACAACCTCACCAAAAACAAAGGGTTGATCAGAGTAAGCCGAATATGCCCAAAAGGCAGTTTACCAAAATCAACATGTCATTGGCTCAAGCATTACAACGCCTGTTGAAGGCCAAGTTGGTTATATTAAGGGACTCTCCTCAGAATCCCAACATAGCCTCCCCGAGGTACAATCCTAATGCTAGGTGTGCATACCATTCCAACAGCCCTGGACATGACACCAACAGTTGTTGGGCGTTGAGAAATAAAATTCAAGACCTGATTGATGAAGGAGCGCTAGAATTTGCACAAGACAGTCAGGCTGAGTTCTTCTGCCATCCCTCCAAAGCATACCATTTGAAGTGACAAGTTCTAACAAGAGGGCTTTTCGTTCATTAGAATTTTAAATTTGTAATTTTCTTTTGATTGTTTGAACATTTGTTCATATCAAAACCTCATTATTTCATCAATGCATTGCACATGTTTGTCTTGAATCAATCCATTCGTATTCACTATTTCAAAAATGTGTTCTTATTTTCTTTTGTGATATTCAACTCTCGATTAAAAACTCTAAGCCTTAGAGGGAGGATGACGAAAACGATACCACGATCTCTACAGTATACTTTTGAACAGACCCCGCTGACGATGTACAGACGTTGTTTCAAATCCTAAACAGTGGAGTTATAAGGAAGATAATCCCTAGTCAACCCCTTCGAGCCAAAGAAGTAGGAGTTTTTCTTTTCACACAAATTAAAACTCTTAGTCACAACCCGGGGCAGGGTAGTTTTCTCAGTTAATCCAGGTGCACAATGAATGGCATCGAAGACGTCCTTCCGAATCAGAAGATGGTGATGGTTCCCTATAATCGTCAAGACAGGCAGTCATTATCTCTCGAAATAAAAGCCCATTAAGTCAAAACCTATGAAGGAGACTTAAGAAAAAACACTGGGGCATCCCGCTGACTGTGATCACAAAAAGAAACAGTTCAGGAAAAAGACAGGGATAATAAAATCAAAAAGAAAGAGGTCATGCAAACCCTCATCAAAAAGAAATGACTGCCTATTCAAAATAAACTGTCAGTATCCGAACCATCACTAGAATATCAGAGAAAAGACTCAAACGGGATCTAAATGCACAATTAACTGAGTATAGGATCGAAGAACATCACGAAGAACGAGTGGGTACAAATAAATTTTGAGCCTTTATCCTTTGTTTCTTGAACCGTGAACCAGGCCACGTTATAACCCTTAAAAGTCCTAGTTGAAGCATGGGTTAGTTTGAAAGCATACTGTTACAAAAGGTATCCTGACTCCTGTAGGACTTGCTATAAATCCTGAGTTGAGATCACGTTTTATAAAATTTGCTTGTTTTATTGAAAAACACATTTTCAAAACTTCAAGACAGACGTAAGCTTTGCATTCTTAAAATAACAGTGTTTGCATATACTATTTGTTCAACAGCAGAGAAATTCGCATGACGAATATCTAGTGAACAAAAACCTTCTCAATAAAAAGGATCACCTCAAGTGGAAAAAACACTTCCAACCAAGGGGAACGGCATGATCATTTCCATCATCTAGGGCAGTCAAGTCAAGATTCAAGGAATCTCTCAAAGATGCCAAATAGCCAGGGGTGGATCTCCATCTGAAACACTTGGGGCATTGGGCATGAATTCCAGCAATGAATCCTGTACAATCAAACGAACATCTTCTAGTAGTGTGGCAACACAACACTACCGACAGTGACAACTCCCTACACCCTGAGAGCGTGGACATAGTCAAAAAATACTGTGCATGAACAAAGACCCACTAGGTTGACACACCTAGGCAAAACAAGGGTGTCCCGGTGAACCAAAAGGTTCGAGCAAAAATTAGGGATAAAAACAAAAAAGATTTGTACACCCGGCAAGTCAAAAACCTGAGAAGGCGGCTTGGGCAAAAAAGGGTATCCCGGTGGACTGAAAATCTGAAAAGATAGTCCAGGCAAAAGTTAGGGATTAAAGCGTACGATTATGTCCCGTTATCTTGTCACTTTCCTATCAGTAGAAGACTTATCATTTCAGTCGGTAGTTACCAAGCACCTCATAAGTTTGGATGACACTCAATCCACAAGGCTTCCGCAGGCACTTTCTCTAGCAGGTACAGGGGCAAACAAGAAATGTCCAGACTTTACGGTTGCTCTATTCACCAGGTACGGGGATAGACCCAGCTTGAGAATATGACCAAAGTTACATACACTCCCCGCAGAGTAAGAAAATACCCGAAAACAGTGGTGGTAATTCTCCCCAAGCAGAGTTCATCTATCACCAACAATGGAAGACTATCCCCAGTGGAGCTTATTTCTTCCACAAATAGAAACTTTATCCCCGCCAGAGTTTATCATCACCAGCAAAGTAACTCATCCCCAGCCGAGGTTATTTCTCCAAATCAGCAAGATCTTCTAGCAGAGTATCTCTTCCCCACAGAGTCTTTTTTTTCTCGCCAGTTTATTCTCCAGCGGAATTATTCTCCGGCCAAGTTATTCTCAAATCATCTTCGGTTGTTATCCTCAGCGAGCGAAACTCTTTATTCTCCAACAACAGTCAGGGATTTATTTTCCCAAACTCGGACGTGCCACAATAGCATTTCATGTTCATATATCATAACGTGCGCATACATATTGCATACAGCATAATCTCATTTATTTTGAGAACATCATCATACAATGCATGTCATGCATCATATACGATTAATCATGTACCTTTTCAGGAAAGATGGTTATCATCAACAACTTCCAGCAAGTTCAAGATTAACTCTAGAAACTAAAAAGAGTAATTATCTGCATGATCAAATGCAGCTTTACACGGGTTCGTCACGAAGAAATCGGACACGGGTTTCTCCTAAATGCAGCTTCACACGGGTTTATCCTGAAAATTCTTACACGGGTCCTTTCTCATACATTTCTGAATGAAGTTTTACACGAACTTATCCCGAAGTAACCTTACCCAGGTTCCTCCTGAAGTTTTACACAAACTTATCCCAAAGTAACCTTACCCAGGTTCCTCCTAAAGTTTTACACAAACTTATCTCAAAGTAACCTTACCCCGGTTCATTCTGAAGTTTTACACGAACTTATCACAAAGTAACCTTACCCAGGTTCCTCCTGAAGTTCTACACAAACTTATCCCGAAGTAATCTTACCCAGGTTCCTCCTGAAGTTTTACACAGATTTATCCCGAAGCAACCTTACCCAGGTTCCTTCTTGGTCCCGATGTAGTTTCACCCAGACTCATCCTGAAGCAACCTTACCCAGGTTCCTCCTTACAATTTCCCGATGTAGTTTCACCCAGACTCATCCTGAAGCAACCTTACCCAGGTTCCTCCTTACAATTTCCCGATGTAGTTTCACCCAGACTCATCCTAAAACAACCTTACCCAGGTTCCTCCTTACAATTTCCCGATGTAGTTTTACCCATACTCATCCTGAAGCAACCTTACCCAGGTTCCTTCTTGGTTCAGATGCAGTTTTACCCAAACTCCTCGTAAAGCAACCTTACACAGGTTCCTTCTCGGTTCAGATGCAGTTTTACCCAAACTCCTCGCAAAGCAACCTTACCCAGGTTCCTTCTCGGTTCAGATGCAGTTTTACCCAAACTCCTCACAAAGCAACCTTACCCAGGTTCCTTCTCGGTTCAGATGCAGTTTTACCCAAACTACTCACGAAGCAACCTTACCCAGGTTCCTTCCCATAAGCCCTACTATCCAGGTTCCTTCTCATAACCTTACCATCCAGGTTTCTTTTCTCTTATCTCTAGACAGCAGTCCACAACACTGTAAGACCCGGACCTATCAAACACGATCGGTTTCACCTTTCCCTAGTAGGTCGCGATGCAGCCTATACATGACTAGATACACAGTTCACTTCCGCTTCCTCAAACCGGAGTTAATTCCCTAGTAGATTAACGGACAACTGAAGCTCCTAGAATTCTATTTCTCCCAAGACAGAGACCAACATTACTCACCAGATTCCTCCTCAATGATAGGAACAGGAATTCTCATCAAAGGAATATCTCGGGAAATCAACATCCTCTAGATGGCATCTTTAAGCCCATCTCTGGTGACCTCCCGTCATCTCCTCCAAATGGCATCTGTAAGCCCATTCCCGATACTACCTACATAGCCAAGCATCATTACAGACGAGTGCAAATTTCTGGGCACTCTAGTGTTCGATCATCTTCCACCTTCAGATCACGAAAGGCAGACGAGCCAATCTAAATCTTCAGGTTTAAGAAGATTGAACAGGGGCAGCTGTTGTACCCCAAGATTTGCCCTCTTTTCATACACGCATATTATTGGTTTTATGGTTATAAAATAAAGGTATATTTATCAAGCTTCTTCAGGTTACAAGTGACGTTTATTTCGTCAATGGATATTCTCAGAGTATTTTCCATGCTGAAGATCGGTTCGCTGTTTTGCAACGATTCAGGGTTCAAAGATTCACAAGTCTAACCAGGCGCGTCATATTCAGGTGTTCGTTTGCCAAGATATCTCTGATAACGTATTCTCAAATTCAGGTTCGGCTCAAAATTCAATTCTTTAAAGAAGGTATCCGAATGTGTGAGTTTTCTCGAAGAAATATGGTGAAAAAATATGCTGAAAGTGCAGTTTTTACGCGCTAAAAAATTCATAACTTGAAGATTGTGGCTCGTTTTGAACCCGTTCCGGTGGCCAAAATTCTGTATTGACGTCATTTACGTTTTCATCTCTCACGGCTGGAAGCCAATTTCGATCAGAAGGTCTTCAAAAATGCGGATTTATCAAGTATTTTCGTACAGAAAATTTGTGACAGAAGTTTATTTGGGTCATGTTCAGAAAATCATAACTTGGTCGACTTTCATCGTATTGAGCTGGTTCCGGCGCCAAAATTTCACAAATTGAGTTGGCTACGTTTTCACAGAAGGTATCGAGTTCGAACGGTATTCAAAAGGCTTTCGATTTTTTTTCAGAGTGCGTGTGACGCGCCGAAAATCCTGAATGCTGAATATTATTTCATCTGGGCCAAAACTTCGAAAATTCATAACTCGGTCAATTTTTATCGGATCGGGCCCATATTTTTACACAAGGTCACTTACTCATAGATCTACAACTTTGCTTCCAAAGTCGAGACTAGATTATGCTTCAATCAATACCATTTTTATTGAAGAACGTGTCAGAGTCGACACTGGAGTCCAAATTAAGTTTGTTTGAGCTGAAACTTCAAAAATTCATAACTAATTCATCGTTTATCCGATTGAGCCCATTTTCGGAAGAGTGTTAGTTCTCGATGCCGGAAACATTTTGTTTTCACATTTCAACTTCAAAAATTGCACTTAAACCCCTCCGATTTTCCCTAGAACGTGACAGACTCAAGTGAACATTGGAGGCCCAATTGCACATTCAAAGCCCATTTTTTTCTCTCTAAATTCCATTATATAATCTCATTCTTTTCACACAAATAAAAAAAGGGAGAAAAAAAGCCTTTGCCACAACGCTGTCAGAATATCAAATTCTTTTAAGAACCCTAAAACCTTGAAATCCTTATTACAAATCTCCATCTCACTACAAACAAGCCATCCCTGTTACAAACTCACATCTCACTACTTCTCAAGTAAGGGTAAGGCTAGCTTGATCTCCATGATCAAAAGAGCATAAAAACATTCATCTCACTACTTCTCCAGTAAGGGTAAGGCTGATTTGATCTCCATGATCAAAAGGGTATAATCATTCATACATGCCATATCGGTTTTAACATTAAATTTTTCATATATTGGCTTTATTTGTATTTCATAATATATAGTAATTTATTTAATGTGTTCATGAGATTCAACACTACAGATTTAGACACGATCCCATGCAGGTTCATTACAGAACGTTGAGGCCAAAACACAAATGGCCAAAACAGAACAACTAACACATGACACAAATACATGGCGAGGCAGACATCCTGAGAAGGTTAAAGAACGTTGAGGCCAAAACACTAATGGCCAAAACAGAACAGCCAACACATGACACCAATACATGGCGAGGCAGACATCCTGAGAATGTTAAGGAACGTTGAGGCCAAAACACTAATGGCCAAAATAGAACAACAAACTAATGCATGACGAGTCAGACATCCTGAGAAGGTTAAGGGCGTGGGTTCAACAACCACCCCTATTGGTATTGGTTTTCTTCCTTTCTATTTATCCTTTTACCTATTTTTATTCTTTCTGTTTAAAATCTTTTTTCATAAAACTTAACATTTTTCACAAACCTTTGATTTTTTATAATAAACTCGAATAATTAATTTTAGGTTTTAATTTAATTTTAGGTAACTTTAATTGTTTTGTAAATAAATTAAAATTAATTAGAACAATTAGGATTTTGTTTCTAACTTAATTCTATTTTCTTTTTTCTTAAAATAACAAAACACAAAAATAGGCCATTTAATTTTTTTTTAACTAATTTAATTACTAATTAATTTTGTATTTAATTTTAAAAAACCTAATTCTTTTTTCTTAGAAATAATTAAAAACAACAAAAAATAATTTTTCTTTCGATTAGGTTAGACGGAGTCAAAATCCTAATTCTCTCTCGTTCTTTATTCGCGCGCGCTATTTTTTATTTTACCATATTAATGTAATTGCTCACAAGTTGTAATAGATTAATTAGGTCCTTTTTACTTTCATCTATCGTTTTTTTAAGGGTTTGTTTTTGGCTATGTAAATATCTGAAGCCTTGTAATAGCTTAGCTTATTTTCTGCACTTTAAATTCCACAACTATAAACTGCTTAGATGTATGTCAATAGGATTGTATGGAAAGACTAATTGAAAATTAAAATAGTAGATCACCTTAATTGTGCAAAGATTAAATAACTGAAATCAAACACATGCACATGCTCACTCTTAGGATATGCCTCACTTGGTTGCCTCGGAAAACAATGGTCATGTCCCTCGAACGTAGGGATATCTTAGCAAAAGACCCTCAATCTAAAAGTCATCATAAAGATCATAGTCCCTTAACGTCCCTCGAAGTTGCCTATGGTATATGATCTTGTCCCTCGATGTTGCCTATGAATATATGATGACAGTCCCTTTGAAATGCTAAGGTATCCTTACATGTTGCCTTCGATGACCATTACGTCCCTTTCGAATTGACCCTTACAAATTCCAACGATGGTGCTACCTACTCACTAATTGTGGGATCGCGTTGTCTAAAGGAAACAAGAACATAAACATTCTCTTTTCGAGTAGGTAGATAACTGTTAGGTACTTGCTCAAAACAACAAACCTTTCACACTTACACTTTTTTCAAACAAAGTTTTCAAAAACAATTTCGTAACACTCTTGAAGACAGAAGCAAGGGTTAAATCGAAGTCAAACAAAAAAACTTTTCAAATCACAAACACACAAAGAAGCAATTTTGAAAATGATGAGCAAGTACCTAAGAGCCCATGGAAAACCATGGATAGAAAGGGTGCTAACACCTTCCCTTTCTATAATCTACCCCCCGTACTCAGAATATTCTCGAGAAAAGGTTTTTCTGTTCTTTTTCCTTTTTCTTTGTTGGATGAAATAAAAGTCGGTGGCGACTCTTTCTTACCGTGACATTTGTGAATACAAAACACAAACCAGTATTAAACAGTCGGTTCTGCCACTGTATCACTGGAAGTATCTACTGTTGATTCATAAAGTAATTAAGGAAGAACTGAACGTCGACCAGCGGTGGGGGCCGTTATGATCCCAAAGCCTGTATCTGATCAACCGAGAAATAACCAGCCAAGGGTGGAAAGGCCAGTCCGGAAATTCACTAGGATTAATATGACTCTAGCCCAGGTTCTACCACATCTTCTGAAATTGAATCTGGCAACTTTAAAAGAGGCCCCGAAGAATCCCAATACTGCATCCCCTCATTATCATCCAAATGCCAGATGCGCTTACCATTCTGAAAGTCCAGGGCACGACACTAACAACTGTTGGGCTTTGAAGAATAAAATTCAAGACCTTATAGATATGAAGGAAGTCGAGTTTGATGCACCTGAGAAACCGAATGTCATTTCCGCTCTAATGCCTAGGCATGGTCACAATGCCAATGTTGTCGAGGAAGATTTATTTGTTGCCACAGTGGAGGAACTGTTGACTCCGCTCCCGATTATTAAAATGAACTTGTTGAAAGATGGGATATTCCCAGGTTGTGATAAAGAATGCCGTATTTGCTTATCCTCGTCAATTGATTTCCCTCTACTGAAGACAGGTATCCAACATCTGATTGACAACCAAGAAATTTTGTTTGAGAATGCTCTCGTCTTACCCGTTCTTGTTAAAGACATTTCAATTATAACCATCTCCATCAATCCTTCCAGGGTCCCTAAAAGACCCGTTAGGATTACATCTTCTCCAAAGACTACTCCACTTAAGATTACAATGCCCGGGCCGGTCCCGTACGAATCAGATAAAACAGTACCATGGAATTACGGTGGAGAAATCTACTACCATGATATTAAACAAGATGGGTTGACCACCGAAGAAGAGAGATCCGAATAGGACAATACCGACATTAGCAATATTTCCGGAACTAGCAAGATTACACGAAGTGGTAGAATCTTCTCTCCAGAGATTGCCCCTCCAAAGGCAGTCTTTGGACCCGTGGCTGTTCCGAAGATTACCTTTACACCAGTGATTATACCTGCAAGCGTACCCACCGACAAAGACAACACAATCCCTATCCCTACAAGTACTTCCACTGCTGAGAATAAAGGAAAAAGCACTCAAGAAGAGCCTGTCCGGACGAAGGCTCAATCACTAGCTATCCCTGAAACATCCAAGAAGGAAATGGAAGAGATCCTCAGGATAATAAAGAAGAGTGACTATGATGTGGTTGAACAGTTGGGGCAAACCCCATCCAAGATCTCTATGCTAGCTTTGCTGCTGTACTCTGAAGCACATGCGAAAGCTCTAGTAAAATTTCTGAAGACGGCTCATGTGCCACAAGAGACGTCTGCTGACCAATTCCAAGAATGTGTGGCCAGTTTAACAGCCGATAACGGCCTGGGCTTCTCTGATGCTGATTTGACACCCAAAGGGAGAAAACACAACGAGGAATTACATGTCTCTATGGAGTGTAGAGGAACAACCCTAGCCCATGTCTTGGTAGACACAGGATCATCTTTGAACGTCTTACCAAAGAAATCTCTTGACAGATTGGATTGTGAAGGGCTGACGTTGAAACCCAGTAACATAATTGTGAGAGCATTTGATGGCTCGAAGAGGATGGTCCATGGGGAGATAGACATCCTGATAAAGGTGGGAACTCAGACTTTCATCTCAACCTTCTATGTGATGGACATTCGTCCCTCTTACTCTTGTCTATTAGGACGGCCTTGGATCCACAATGCTGGTGTTGTCACCTCCACATTGCATCAGATGCTGAAATACCCGGTCCAAGGAAAGATCATAACTGTCCACGGGGGGGAGGAGTACATGATTAGTCATCTGAATCCTTTCCCATATCTGGAGTTGGATGGCGAGTTCATTGAAACCCCTTTCCGACATTTCAAGGAGGTCTCTCAAGAAGTAGCGGCAACCAAGGCAGTATCCTCGATTCCCAAGATCACAAGACCTCCACTTCAGATGTCATCTCTAAAGGATGTAAAGGCAGTAATAGAGGAGGGTGGATGCACCACCTGGGGGCCGCTTCCAGATATTCCGTATAAATCAGACAAGTTTGGCTTGGGGTTTACTTCAACTGCTCAGAAGGCTGTGCGCCGCGCCCGTGCCGGAGGGCCACCTGTGAAGATTAGAAACCAAGGGGTCAATGCAGTAGAAGACAATGAAGAGGATGGCAGCTTGGAAGATTGGATATTTCCTACTGTCAACGGAGGACTTTGCAACTAGGAAGCCAGAGACTTTGTCCCAATAACTTTCATCTCTCAGTAATTTATCTTTTACGTTTCTGTTGGATTTGTAATATTCACAAACAATTCGCACTTTAAAAACCTTGTGTCTTACCTGAGGCACAATGGTCCATTTGTAAGGGTTTTTATTTCATCTTCATATAACATTCAATGAATCATGGACGTTTTTCCACATGCAAATCATTTGTGCTCATTGTCTTTCTTTTATATTTTATTGTTTAAAGGTGGATATACCCTTACACACACCCATACTCACAAATGCAGGTACCCCTCCATTCCGGATCCTATGGGTAACAATACTGCTATAGCCTTCAGTGACTCTGAAGATCTAATCTACCAAGCCGAATACGAAGGTGAGTAAGATTGTGAAGTGCCAGGGGAATTGGCCAGACTACTACAACAAGAGGAAAGAGCTATTCAGCCTCATGAGGAGCTGTTGGATACAATCAACTTGGGTACCAAGGAAGATAAAAAGGAAATCAAAGTGGGTGCCAATTTAGAGCCGAGTGTCAAGGAGCGTCTGATTCAGCTATTGCATGATTATGTTGAGATCTTTGCCTTGTCATATGAAGACATGCCGGGACTCGATACAGACATCGTGGTACATCATCTACCCACAAGAGAAGACTGTCCACCAGTGAAACAAATAGTCCGCCGCATAAGACCTGACATGTCAGAGAAGATCAAAGCAGAAGTTATGAAACAGTTCAATGCTGGATTTCTGGTTGTTACTTCCTATCCTCAATGGGTCTCCAACATTGTTCCCGTGCCTAAAAAGGACAGCAAAGTAAGAATGTGCATGGATTATAGAGATTTAAATAGGGCCAGCCCTAAAGATGATTTTCCACTTCAACATATCGACATCTTGGTTGATAATACGGCCCAGCACAAAGTATTTTCCTTCATGGACGGATTCTCAGGATATAACCATATCAAAATGGCACCTGAGGACATGGAGAAAACTACGTTTGTCACACAGTGGGGCACGTTCTGCTACAAAGTGATGCCATTTGGACTGAAGAATGCCGGGGCAACCTATCAACACGCCATGGTAGCTTTATTTCATGATATGATACATCATGAGATAGAGGTCTACGCAGATGACATGATAGCCCGGTCACAAACTGAACAGGAGCACCTTGATCACTTACAAAAGTTGTTTGTACGATTGAAGCAGTACAAACTAAGGTTGAATCCAAACAAGTTCACATTCGGAGTCCGTTTTGGTAAACTCTTAGGTTTCATTGTCAGCAACAAAGGCATCAAGGTGGATCCTGCCAAGCTTAAAGCGATATAAGAAATTCCTGCTCCTCGTACTGAGAAGGAAGTCAAAGGATTCTTGGGACACCTGAACTACATTGCCAGATTCATTTCTCACCTAACGTCTACTTGTGAACCAATCTTCAAACTGTTAAAGAAAGATCAAGTAGTCAGGTGGAATGATGAATGTCAGATTGCTTTTGACAAAATCAAAGAGTATTTACAAGAACCTCCTATCTTAATGCCACAAGTCGAAGGAAGACCACTGATCATGTATCTGACCGTTTTAGAGAACTCAATGGGGGTGTGTATTGGGGCAGCATGACCAGTCTGTCCGAAAAGAGCACGTTATTTACTACTTGAGCAAAAAGTTTACCGACTGTGAAACCATATATTCACTGCTCGAGAAAACTTGTTGCGTTCTGGTATGGGCTGCTCGCTGGCTAAGACAATATATGTTGACTCATACCACTTTGCTGATATCTAAGATGGATCCGATAAAGTACATCTTTGAGAAGCCTGCTCTGTCTAGGAGGATAGCTAGATGGCAGATGATCCTAACAGAATGTGATATACAGTACACTACCCAAAAAGCTATAAAGGGCAGCGTGCTAGCTGATCATCTTGCTCATCAAGCTGTAGAAGATTATCAGTCCATGGAGTTTGAATTCCCAGACGAAGACATCATGACATTAGACAACTGTGAAGAAATCAGACCATATGACGGACCTGAACAAGGATCCCGATGGACCCTGTTCTTTGATGGGGCATCCAATGCACTTGGTAATGGTATCGGCGCTGTACTCATATCTCCGAAAGGGTGTCATACTCCCTTTACTGCTAGACTTTGCTTCAACTGTACGAACAATATGGCGGAATACGAAGCATGCATCTTTGGCTCAAGGCTGCCATAGACTTGGGAATCAAATCTTTAGTTGTATTTGGAGATTCATCTTTGGTCATCAGTTAGATCAAAGGAGAATGGGACACTAAGCATCCAAACCTTATCCCTTACAAAGAACATGTTTTGACATTGTTACCACATTTCGAGCAGATTACCTTCGAGCATTTCCCGCGAGAAGAAAATCAGCTAGCAGATGCTTTAGCCACAATGTCATCTATGTTTAAACTTAATTGGGATGACGAGGCTCCCCAGATCACCATTGAACGGATGGACGAACCAGCACACTGTCACGAGATTAATATTGAAGAAGTAGTGGACCAACCTTGGTTTCATGAAGTCAAAAGGTATCTCGAGGCTCAAGAATATCCAGAAGGAGCTTCAACCAATGATAAAACTTTCTTAAGGCGTTTCTCCGCTAAGTTCTTCCTGAGTAATGGCATCATGTACAAACGCAATCATGACTCTGTTCTGCTCTGGTGTGTGGATAAGATTGAGGCTGAAAAGATCATGGTTGAGCTACATGAGGGCACTTTTGGCACCCACTCCAGTGGGTATACGATGGCGAAGAAAATCCTACGGGTAGGCTACTATTGGTCTACCATGGAAGCAGACTGCTATCAACACTCCCGGACCTGTCATAAGTATCAAATCTATGCAGACAAGGTGCACGTGCCTCCGGTTCCTCTAAATGTCTTAACAGCTCCTTGGCCCTTCGCTATGTGGGGAATCGATATGATTTGGTAGATCAAGCCTACAGCCTCCAATGGACACCGCATCATTCTAGTGGCCATTGACTATTTCACAAAGTGGGTCGAAGCAGCTTCCTTCGCATCCGTTACTAAGAATGTTGTTGCCCGCTTCATCAAGCAGAATCTTATTTGCTGGTACGGTATCCCAGAAAGGATCATCACTAATAACGGTACAAACCTTAATAATACTATGATCACCAACTTGTGCGAGCAGTTCAAGATTCAACATCACAATTCATCCCCCTATCGGCCAAAGATGAATGGTGTCGTCGAAGCTGCAAATAAAAACATTAAAAAGATCATACCGAAGATGACAGTCACCTACAAAGACTGGCATGAGATGCTACTGTTTGCTCTCCATGGGTACCGTACCACGTCTCGTAGATCAACTGGGGTAACACCCTATTCTTTGGTTTATGACATGGAGGTTGTCTTGCCTATCGAGGTTCAAATCCCCTCCTTGAGAATTATGAAAGATGCAGGTTTGAGTGAGGACGATTGGATCCATACCCGACTTGATCAACTGAACTTAATTGATGAAAAGAGACTTACTGATGTTTTCCATGGTCAGATGTATCAAAAACGGATGATCAAGGCTTTCAACAAGAAAGTCTGACGCCAAGTATATTAAGTTGGAGATCTAGTGATCAAGCGCATTATCTTTCCACAAAGTGATCCCAGGGGAAAATGGACTCCTACCTATGAGGGACCATTTGTAATCAAGAACATATTCTCTGGTGGGGCAATGATCTTAACCACCAGGGACGGTGACGATTTTCCATAACCTGCAAACGCAGACATAGTCAAAAGATACTACGCATAAGAGACCCGCTAGGTTGACACACCTAGGCAAAACAAGGGAATCCCGGCGAACCAAAAGGTTCGGGCAAAAATTAGGGATAAAATAAAAAAATCTGTACACCCGGCAAGTTGAAAACCCGAAAGGGCGACTTGGGCAAAAAAGGGTTTCCCGGTGGATTGAAAACCCGAAAGGGCGGTCCAGGCAAAAGTTAGGGAATTAAAGTGTATGACTATGTCTCGTCGGATCACTTTGAGGACAATCTCTTTAATGAAAAACTCGGAGCTTCTGATCAATTCAATCATCTTCGGAAGAAGCAACAAATAGACAAGATATTCGGAGATACGGAGCCTATAGTAGAATGGGAACCCCATGGGATTATCACACATAGCTATCTTTCTTTGTATAAATTTTTCTTATTTTTATGACACCATCCTCTTACTAGGATGTCTGTCTCCTTTGTACAAAATACTTATTCAAAGTGAATACAAAGATATCTCTTTAAAGTACAGAAAACTATTTGTCCTTTTCTTTTACACTTGTGTTTTATTTGCAAAAACGTCCAATGATTCATTAATGAACATATGCATTTGAACATAATTACTGTTTACAAATAAACAAAATGGAAAAGAACAATTACTGTCAGGTTGAAAGAATAGGAAAAATGTCTTTAGGCTATTCCATGAGCAATCCCTACAGTACGTCATTAAGATCCCCAACGGAGCTGGAACTTCAAACTATTAATCCCCGGTGAAAACCATCCAGTTTCTCCAAATTCCTCAGCAAGTTGTCTTGAAGCCTGAAAGTCAACCGGATAACAGCTAACTTATGTTTCTCTCCAGCCTAGGATAACTCCCCGGTAGAGTGGCAGATGACCGAAACTCCTGAACTTTTTCCCAAACAGGAATAAGCTTTTTCCCCATTGTTAAATCCTCAGTATAAGTCATCAAAATTCTTTGGATTCCCCAAGCAGATTACTCAAGCAGTATACGGCATTGCTCTAACAACAAAAATTTTGTCAATTACTCCAACTTCAAGACATGAAGAATCCACATATCCTTAGCAGCAGTCAAGGATTTATTTTCCTCAGCAAATCAGCTTACATGCACATACATTACATCCACATATCATAAACATTGATAAAACACATATATTGCATCATACACTTCATGCAACATAACTTTGTGTTTCAGCTAACATTTTACCCTTCTTAGGATAAGATTAACAAGCTACCGTTAACAATATGCAATCTAGATACAGTTCAGATACGCTCCAGACACGGAAGCCATTCTGTTACTCATTCAGATCCATCTTTCAGATACAGTACAGATACGCTCCAAAAATGGAAGCCATTTTGTTACCTATTCAGATTCAGATTAAAAATTACAATTCAACAAACATTCTTGGATGGCATCTACAATCCCATCTCCAACAAGATTCTATCACCTCTCCAAATGGCATCTTTAAGCCCATTCCCTCAACCACACTTTTTCGAGTGCAAATTTACGGGCACTCTAGTGTCCAATCATATTTTACCTTCGAGTCACGAACGGCAAAACTCGCCAATCTAACTCTTCAGGTTCAAGAAGACTGAACAGGGGCAGCTGTTGTACCCCAAAATTTTCCCTCTCATTTATCAAGACTTTTCTCACAGGATCTCTTTGACTCAAGACAAGATTAGGGTTTGGTCAGCTCAAGACATCTCATCTTGCACTCATAACCCAAAATTAGGGTTTGAGTTTGCACAAGGATTTTTGGACCACCAATGCTTCATGTGACTTTCATACATAATTTTAGACTCATATGTACCATTTTATCAAGTTTGGATCACAACTCCTCAAGAAATTTGATCAAATCATCAAAAGGGCAAAATGGTCAAATTTAGGGTTTTGACTGAGAAAGGGCAATTTCTGATTTTTAACCTAGCCAATAACCAATTGAGTTCAAGTATGATTTTAATGATTCAATGTCATCATCTTGACTCAATTACATGGTTCAAAACATCTCAAGTTCATTGGATTGACAGATGAAATTTGCAGTCAACTGATCAAAAGTCAACTGTACACTGAAAAGTCAAACTTTGACTTTTTTGTCAAAATCAAGCGCCAAGGGTCATAATTCATCAAGATATGTCAAAATGTGAAACTTGTTCATCAAGAAAACCAAATTTGAAAATTAGGGTTTTGAATTTGAAAATTTTCATAACTTAGAATTTTTCTAAGTATAAAAATTTTCTTATTTTTTCTCAACTTTACACCACTTTTACACCATGATGCCTAATGATTCAAGCAAAGTACCCAACATTAAAGTTGTAGAAATCCATGAAATCTAAAACTTTTCTTCACAAACTTTTCCCTAAAGATGCTTGGATCTCAAGTTATAAATTTGTGAATACATGGTCATGAACTTCTTAACTTAGTGAAATTTTACCCTAATTTAGGAAAGTTTTGGACCCTACTTCATGGCAATTTTTCACCTAGTTCCAAGAGGTATCTCAAAATGCATTTCAAAGATGGATTATAGATGAAATTTCAAGCTTTCCAAAATGTCCAAGAACTCTCCAAGATCATTTTTGAGTAGGGAGAATCGAAGAGAGGAAATTGGCATTTTCTCGCTTTTTGTTCAAGCCATTTTCATGAAGAACCAAGTTGCAAACCAATCCTATGCTGGCTATTTCATGCTTTACAGGTCCTAAAATTGCTACACACTCCTTAATTAAATGCTTACTCAGTTGAAAAAGCCTTTATCCATGCTTTTGAACCTTTATCCAATTGATAATTCCACTTATGGCAAAAAGGTTCCATTGCCATTTTCGTAAAGAAACACTTTTGCAAACTTTTCAACTTGGAGCTTTGAACCTGTCCCCTTGATGCATACAAACCACACAGGTCTCAAGAAAGTTGTACAAACTCATACCAACACTAAGCAAGCTGGTACAAGCATGTGAAGCTTTGGTCTTGTCATTTTGCTTCAAGTACAAGAAAGTTGGCAAAAAGGCTAGCATTGGCAGATCTGTTAGGAAGCTGACTTTAGATCATTTCAATACCAATATGCAAACAATATGCAACACATAACACACTTGGCAAGGACCTGAAACTCTCTCAAGCTGAAAAACACCCAAAACCTGTCCAAAACTGCAGATTCTGCACAAGCATCCCCATATTCCATTTGGCTCGTGTGTTTTGAGTTTGGATCATTCAAACACATTACATACTTGATACCTAGTCAATCAAAACCATCATCCCTATTCTGTAACCTCTGTTTCACTACCTGCCATTATTAACTTTGAAGCTTGCAGTTGGACTTGGTCAAGGAGTTCTAGCCACCTTCAGAGCAAGGTAAGAGTTGGAATAGATTCAGGGAAGCTCAAGGAAGCTAAAGCAATCATCAGGCCTCCATTAAAGTCCCTGCATTTCCATACACGATTCCAGCTGAAGGAGGTAATTTTTCAAACTCTATCTCTTTGTACAGGCAACCTCAGGCCACGATCAGTGAATGAAAAATGTAGTTCTCATCATAACGAAGTTGTACATATAATTATCTTGCATTTATATTACTTGTGCTAAGAGAATTTGGAGTTTGAAATCTCTGAAAATTTTAGGTTAGGATTTAGGGATTTCAAAATTCTCTTTGATCTTTGATAGTTAGATTACATAATTTATATGGTTGGAATCGTGAGTTCAAATGCTATATTTTTCATGTTATAAGTTTTCATTTTTATGCAAGCATGAGGAAGTTACAGGTTGACCGGCCATGGCGTGAGGAAGAGAAGGCAGGACAGGGACGAAGCTTGTTTTGAGCTTTTTGGCTCCTGGGATTTTTTGATTTTGCTAACATCACCACTGTTTTGCTTTCTCACCCCCTGCTAACTCTTTTCTTTTTTTTTTTATCTTTTTTTCATTTTTATATTTAATACTTTTAATTATTTTCTTTAATGATAAAAAATCCTTAAAAAAATAATTTAATTATTTTTACACTTTTATTTTATTTTTTTATTATTTCTCACATAAAAATTTAATTTATTTTGATAGGATTTAATTTATTTTCTTAATAAACTTATAAATATAATTAAATATACTTAATATTTTTATTTTACATTTCATACTTACAAATACCTATTTTTTGCATATATTTATTTTTAATATTTATATACAATATTATTTATTACTTTCATACCAAAAAAATACACAAAATAATAATATAGAAACATTATTTTCTTTTAAATGAAAATTAGGGTTTAATCCCTTTCAAAAGAATTAAATAATTTTCCTTATATTTTTTAGTTTTAAATTCAATATTCTTTTATACAAAAGCAAGACATAAAACATCTTTTCTTTACATATACATTGCATTCCATTTTAAATATTGTATTATATTTATCTATATTCGCACAAGTTCGATTTGGTTGTAATAAAGTATTTAGCTTTATATTTGTGCAAATCCCCATTCAAACTTGTATTCCCCCCTCCCATAAAATTGTTATAATAGCTTAGTATATTTACATTACGCAATTTATTGCTTTCACATGCCATGATTAGTAATTAGGGTTTGTATGACAAGAACAAAACAAAACAAATAGAAAACCCTAAATGCAAGATCAAAAGCATGAAAATGATATACTTTGCACACAAGCACCCTTATGGTTTCTCCCACTTGGTTGCCTAAAACAAAATGGTCATGTTACGCATGCGAAGTATCTTAGAAAAACAAAACAAATTTAAGATCATAGTCCCTCGATGACGCTATTCAAAAAGTTGCCTAAACAAAATGATCTTGGCCCCCTCAAAAATGCTAAGATACTTGGAAACATTTCTATCATGATTGTACGATGACCCACGCCCGTCCCGTTTACATCCAAAGATAGGGTTGCTTACCAAATCAATGGTAGGCCAACAATGTCAAAGGAATAGAAAATGCATAAGAAAGACATTTGAGTAGGTAGATAGCTTCTAAGTTACTTGCTCCATTTCAAACAATCCTTGCTATTTTCAAAAACAAACACACACACATTTCAAAAACATCTTACAAACATTGAAAACATTTTCAAAAAGACAAACATCTTTGTATACATTCTTACGAACGAGAATCATTACAAAGATTGCCTAAACGAATGGCCTCTTTTACAAAATACTTTCAAAACCACATCAAACACCATTTCAAACAAACCAAAGCAAGTGATCTAAAGCAAGTAACTAAGAGCCCATGGAAAACCATGGATGAAAAGGGTGCTAGCACCTTCCCTTTTCATAATCTACCCCCCGAACTCAAGAAAACATCTCAAAGGTCTTTCTTGTGCTTTTTCACCTTTCCTTTTAGATAAAAGAAAAGTCGGTGGCGACTCTTGCTAACCGCGACATTTGCGATAAAATGCAAAACCTCAAGTCAGTTCTCCCACCGCATCACAATAGGCAACTCGAGGGACAAGTAGGAACTATGATCTTTATGATGACTTTGAATTGTGGGTCATTGCTAAGGCATCCCTACATTCGAGGGACACGACCATTATTTTCGAGGCAACCGAGTGGAGTAAACCCTAGGAGTGAATATGTGCAAGTGTATTTTTTCGGTTAATTATCTTTGCATAATTAGGGTTTTCTACTATTTTAATTTCAGTTTGTCTTTCCATACAATCCTATACATACATCTAGGCAGTTTATAATTTGCAGGAATTAAAATGCGAGAAATTAGAGTCCTAACTATTACAGGGCTTTGGGCAGATACATAATTATTTTGACTGAAAATAAAATGCGGAATTTAAATCCTATTTACATCTATTACAAACTCGGAGCAGTTACAAATAATAATAAAAAGGGGAAATTAAAACGCGCGGAAAATCAAATGCGAGAAATAATTAGACGACCTAAAAATCTAAATTGAGAAAATATTTATGTTATTTTTAAGGAGAAATTAGGTTAAGTATAAAATTAAACCCTAAATCTAATTATTTTGAATTATAGTAAAAAGACATTAAATTACCCTAATTTAATTAAACTAATTAATTAATAAAATATATTTTTTTATGAAAAAGATTTTGGATGTTTTTGGTGATTTTTGATTAAATGAAAAAAATAATTTTTGGTGTTATTTAAAAAATATATAATTAATAAACAAAAGACAAAGAATTAAAATAAAATAATAAAAGGAAGTAAGAAGTTGGGCCTACTGCTGGAAGAGAGAAGGGGGTGTGCTGCCAAATTGCTTGTTAGGCCCAATGCTGGCCCAGACTGACGCCTGGTCCAGTGGGACAAGCTTCTGAAGGCTCACAGTGGACTAGCGTATAATGCGCATTGGATCTGTGATGGAGATTAATCCAAGGGGCGAGATCAGAGAGTGCGTGGTGGCCTTCAGAACATGATGCGCACCAGATTTGGAAATGTTATTTCCGAAAATGCAAATGGCCTGGACCTTCCCTCTCACATGCCTTCTTCCCTTGCCATTTGCTCTAGCTCGTTAGTCATGTATATAACCAAACAAAATAAATATAATACAAACTGAACACTTGGCCTAAGAAAATGCGCGAATTTCAAATCGTCCACCCATGCACTGACACGCCTTCATCCTCTTCCCCAGGGACTGTTGTCTTAGAGGGAACTTTTACCTACGGCCAAACTCGTCACTATAGGCTATAGTGACGATTTTTAAGCGTGGCTACAAACCTGCAAACATCAAAACATACAACCCAGGCAATATAAATCCCATCCAATGCCATGGATTGATTGCGAATCAGTCCCTGCACATGAAGAGGCCCTTAATTTGGCCTAATTTTTCTTCTAACTAGGGTTCCCTAAATTGGAGCTCTGGAACCCTAGCCATGGCAAATGTCTATTCCTGCACTTAAACTTCAATCAAACCAATCCAGTACATTGCAAATACGATAATAAACACAGACATACAATTAAAACATGTTTATGATGCAAGAATCATGGTAATTAATTTTGGAAAGAAAGACAAACCGTGATGATCGTACATCAAATTTCTGGGTTTGTGAAGACTTGGTGATGATTGCAATCGCTTCAGAGGATGCCCAGGAACACGATTTGACCTTTAGCACATCTTGAATTGGACCGTGGAAGGAGATATGTCTCTCACTTTTGGATAAAAAATTTGAGTTTTGTTTCTTGCTTTGGAGGAAGGTTGCGCACGAAATTCTTCTGCCCTAGGGTTAGAATGATCTTCTATATGTATGTGAATCTATTAGGTGTTTACCGTGGAAATTGGTAAACAACCGCTGATCCTCCAAAAGGTTACTTATTTGGTGACTCGCAGGATCGATCAGATTGATCCTAAGACATGGTTGATTTTTGGGGTTTGACTAAGTCTAATGATGGTTAATGCCAGTAAAGTAAAGACACTTTATGTAAATTGCATGAAGAAAATCTTGATAGAATAAATGAAAGCGTTAAATAAAGGCTTCGACTGGGAAGAGTAAATGAAAGGCAATAAAGTTCTGGAATATAAAAGACTTTGATTAATTTAAATGGTGTTTCACACATACATTCTCAACAATTCTTTCGCTCACACTGGGTACTTGAATCTAAATGAGTGACTTGTATATAATGGTGAACACACGCGAAAACTACGTGAACAACTAGTATTTATACTAAACACATCTCAAGTAACCGTTGGGCAGTTACGCTGCTTCGAGATGACACCACTTGGCATGCTCACAGCATTCGACGCTCCTGATCTTGGCACGTTGCACTTGGTAACTGCTGGGAACCGTTTTCCCTCCAAACATTCGAATCTCAAACCGTTCCACTCTGAGCATCAAATGCCTTTGTCGAGAAGTTCCTTCGACGTCGAAGGCAACAAGATTCCTACTTAAAGAAATCCTCTAAGTACCTTGCCACCTTCTGGCGAGCATTCGACAGGATCAGCTGGTCGAAACCATTCCTCATGATTAATGGTCTATATTAATAAAAAACAAGGGTGTCGAATTTAGGAGCCAACAAATTGCCCCCCAAGAATGCCTTATTTCCACGCTGAAAAGAAAAAGGCATTCTTTGAGATTCCACCCGACACCTGTCCTTCATTCTTAGCCACAGATTAACTCGTGCGCTTTTCGTCTCCTACCAACCAACTGACAATCCCAAAAAGCCATCATTCCAACTGTTCCTAAGACGTCACTTCGGTAAGGCGTTTGGCGTGCCCAATGTCTTTTCACAGATTGTCATCATGACAATTTCCCAAAATCGAGGATGCACGCTGCACCGTTTCCGTTCTGCAAAACGGCTATGTCAGCGAATGAGCGCCACGTGCCCCACTATCGTCTGAAACATTAAATGACCTCGATTTTTGTGATTTTCCAATCACTATAAATAGCGCTTAGTGCCCCTCGTGGGACTTTTTCACGCTTTCTTCATCCAAGCCTTATTATTGAACAGAAACTCCTGCAAACACTTTGTTCTTCATCCACCTTCATCTTCACCCAAAATGACTTCAGGTTCTCGTTCTTCTAATGCTCCCAGTTCTAACATTCCCTCTAAAACTGCCCAACCAAAAATCTTTTCAACTGTTCCAACAGTTAACTCCAAAGGCATGTGAAGGGTTCCTGAACCCTTGGGAACTGTTGAGCGTGAGGCTTATTCTTCGCAACTGCTGATTCCGGTTGGATACTCCAACCAGGTTTTCGCCATGTCTGGCCCTTTATCTACATGCATTGCTGACTCCACGAAGATCAAGAGCTTCTTCCCGGTGCTTGAGGCACTCAAGCCTGTTGGGTGCTCCAAAAAGGCTGCAGATGACAACGAAGATCCTGCAAAAGAAAAGATAGATCTTCGTTTCTTCAACAGAGGGGTTAGGGCTTTTAGGTCTAGCCCTAGCCTTACACCAGACTACAACGCTTGGCTCGATAAGATGGAAAAAAGCCAGGCTTCGATTTGGAAGAACCTGGGGATTTATGACCTAGTCATGCTGTCGAAGACTGGTCTCAACTACTCCGCTGAAATGCTGGTAGCCTCTTTGCTATTTTGGGACTATACTCACTTCACCTTCCACCTGCCTTGTGGAATGATAACACCCACTCTCTTCGACGTGGCTGCCATCACCGGTCTTCGACCAACTGAGGATTACTTTGACCCAGAGGAAATGTCTGAAGACCAGATTGGGTTTTCAGCTACCAAACCCACTTACACCACCTACATCAACCACTATCATGACAGGTCAACAGCTAATGTGACGGACGTGGAGCACATTGCGTTTCTAGCCCTTTGACTGTCACGCTTCGTGTTCTGCACGAAGTCTCTACAGGTGACGAAGAAAATGGTCACCCTTGCTACCCAGCTTCACCACGGTCAAAACATCTGTTTGGCTGAATTAATACTGGCGAACCTATATGAGTTGATAAGCAGTGGAGCGACTCTGTTAAAGGTAATAGAAAATAGAGCCAGTTTGTTGCTTGCAGGACCCTTCTGGCTACTACAAATATGGATAAATGCCACTTTTGAGTCTTTCTTACCTCAGAAAACTCAGATAAACGAACAAGCTCCTGAGATAGCCAAAAGGCGTATCGAAGGCACCAGACTGGCTTTACTGACTCCCACTGAAGATGGGCTGGAACTCCAACAGACCTTTGCAAACTTCGTTTTGATGTTTGCAGGAAGAAAAGAATTCACCTCGACCATGGCTCCTTTTGCCCGTCGAAAGTTTGGTCCAGAATGGTTCACCAGGCCCCATCCCAAGTCATCAGGTGACCCTCATCTCGAAGAACACACAACACTGTGGGAAGCATTTCTCACTCCCAGAATAATGCCACTGCGCTTTAAGAGTTCCAAGAATCACCTGAGCCTGATCGCTTATCAGCCAAATTTGGTCTCTCGACAGTTTGGTATCATCCAATCACTTCCTTCTCCCATTTTCCCTAGGGAGAAATCAATGTTGTATTTTTGCAATGATTACACTGAGGATGCTGCTACCAAGCACATTGGCAGGTATGCTGGTCGGACAGTACTCTCACTATTCGACTATCAACTCAACTTCCTCTGTTCACCATCTTTTGAAGACTGGTGGAAAAGTTATTATGCTGAAGAGTTCTTCGATGAAAAAGACTTTGTGGACGAACTCCAGAAGTCCTTCGTTCTGGTCCTTGACAAAATAAAGAAATGTACGTTCACTCTCCAAATTATATTTGTCTTTCCATTTCGACTTATAACTTGTTAATTATAACTTGTGAACGCGTCTTCTTTCAGTTGTTCGAAAGCCTGCAGCAAAGAAAACCACAGAAAGCCATCAGGGAGGAGGTCCCTCTACAAAACCTTCAGCACCGGTAACCAAACTTTTATTATTTACTTCTGATTTTAACATCCTGATTTTAGATGTGGCGCTCTAAATCGACTCCATTTGGTTTTCAGGAACCTGTACCTAAGAAACGACATGTACTAATGGTCGAATCTGCGAGTGACGACGAGGATGAATCTCCCCCCGCTCCTCTTAAACGGAGAAAATTGAAGAAGGATGCCCCTGCTCCTGAGCCTCGACCCATGATCAGAATCAAGGTTACAGGGAGAAGACCCAGGCCACCTCCCGTGATCATCGAAGAGCCCACGGAGGAGGAGCTGAACATCTTGCTCAGTAAACCCGTTGAAAGTGATAATTCCAGCCCTGGGGCTGAAATTCCTCTACAGGTAGTTCCTCCGACCATTTTTAACTTAGGTGTCGATGCTCACGTTCGATTGTGTATCTTTCTAAACCAGAGGATTCTCCCTCTTCTATGTTCAGGAGACCACCGAAAGTTCAGCACCAAAAACTTCAGAGACACAAGACTCTGCTGAACATAATAGGCAACAAGAGGAGGAATTGGCGAACGATGAAGCCATTGCCGAAGCAGAGGAACAACAACCAAAGGAAACTCAAGTGGTCGATCTGACAGAGGAGCAACATGACAAAGGGGATCATGTTGATGCTGGCACTACTGAACTACAGGTCGAAGAGAGTCATGTCGATGCAAACGCTACTGAACAACTTCAACCCCAAGCCAACGCTGCTATAAGAGCTACCACCTCGACAAAGCCCAAGTCTAAAGAAGACTTGGCCCTTTTGAAGCAAACTGATCCCATTGGCTACCTGAATGCCATCATTGAGAGTATGGGAAGTTCATCTGACCTTAGTCATGATGCTTCTACTTCATCGGGGAAGTCCACTTCGACTTCTCCTCTTGATGAGGCTTTGATGAAGGTCAAGGCTCAGTTCTTCAAAAAGGATCTGATGAAGGCTTTGGAGGGGGATCCTACTGCTCCATCTTGTCTGGGAGCTGTTTTGAATGCAGTCGATTTGCTTGCTGTGTCTCCAGAGGTTTCCAGCTTTATCTTGGAGTTATACTCCATTGTTGACCAAGTCTCTGCGGACTATCGACGTCAGAGGGGCTTCAACAGCCAGCTCGAAGCGCTACATGGCAAGAGTTCTTCTGCCTGGACCGAGGTAGCTGAAACAACTTCTCGAATTGCAGAGTTGTCGAAGCAGAAGACATCCAAGCAGGAAGAAATTGACGCCATAGATCGAGATAATGCCTCTATAAAGGCGCAGATCGAGGAGCTGGAGGCCAAGATAAATGCTAACACCAAGCGCAAAGAGGAGCTCCTCTCGACTGTTTCGGACACAGAGAGCCAAGCTGAAGTTACACGAGGCCTAGAGTTCGCTGAGAAGGCCCAACCCTTTGATGACCAGATTGCCAAACTTTCTCAGGCGACTGCCTTGTGTAGCAAAAGGCTGGAGTTGCAGCAGGCCAAGTATCTTCGACTTAAAGATTCTATCCCTTTCTAATTTGCTCAGCCATTTATTAACCATGTACTGTAATATTTGTAAGACAATGTAACCATTTTGGCTAATTCTTATATAATTTTCCATTTTGGCTCTTTATGGTTAATTTGGTCATTAATTGCTATTTATTTTGATCTCTTGGAGCATAGGTTTATATTTTTTCAAATATTTGCTGTTTACTCTCAAGAGTCTTTTATCTTCACCTAACTCTTCGACCTCATAAGCTCCACCAGAAAAAATTTGGATAATTCTGAACGGTCCTTCCCATTTGGGTGACCATTTTCCCATGCTTCGATCCCTTCGATCCATGGGGAGAATCACCTTCCAAACTAATTCTCCAGGCGAGAATGCCTTAGGTTTTACTTTTTTATTGTAAGAGTCTTCCACTCTCTTCTTCTGAATTCTTAGTAGGTCGAGAGCGCGTAGTCTTTCTTCGTCTAAATCTACTAGTTCGTCCAACATCATATCCCAATAAACCTCAGAGGGGATATCATGATGTCTCTGAACCCTTGCTGATTGAAGACAAATTTCCGCTGGCAGCACTGCATCATGACCGAAAGTTAGCCGATATGGTGTTGTACCTATGGCTTCTTTTGGGGATGTTCGACAGGCCCACAAGATCTGGTCAAACGTCTTATGCCAATTTTTTGGCTTCTTTCCTACATGCTTTTTTATCAGGCCAATCACTATTTTATTTGCTGCTTCAACTTGACCATTTGCCTGTGCATAATAAGGTGTTGATGTTAGGAGTCTAAAGCCTGTTTCTTGAGCGAATTCCTGCATCTTTCGATCGGTGAACACTGATCCTTGATCAGTCGTTATAGTTTCAGGGATTCCAAATCTAAAGATAATGTTCTTTTGAATAAATTCAATGACATTTTCTTGGTCTGCATTGACTAAAGGAATAGCTTCGATCCACTTAGTGAAATAATCAATGCCTACCAATATATACTTCTGGCTCTTTGATGATGCTGATCGAATCTCTCCAATAAGGTCCAACGCCCATCCTCTAAACGGCCAAGGTTTCACTATTGAGTGAAGTTCGCTTGCTGGTACATGTTGGATGCCCGTATGGACTTGACATTCCTGGCAACCCTTCGCGAACTCAACACAATCTTTCAAGATGGTGGGCCAGTATAGTCCTTGTCGAAACAACAACCATTTCATCTTATGGCCTACTTGGTGAGCCCCACATGCTCCAGCGTGCGTAGTCGAAAGGGCTATGTATGCTTCAGTTTCACTTAAGCACTTTAGCAGTACCCCTTCAGGCGTCTTTTTAAATAACTCATTACCCATGAGTACGTAACTCAACGCCCTATATTTTATTTTCCGTTCTGTCAAAGCTGCTGGATTTTGTAGATAATCTACAATGGGTTTCCTCCAATCTTGCTCTGACAAATTGTCTATGAATGATATTTCAAAGTTCCTTTGATCAGCATACCCTAGTCTTGTCGATTTCAAATCTGTTGGTGACAGACTAGTTGCTTTTATTTTTTCTCGGACTTCGATTGCTCTTTGTAATCTCGTTTTTGAAATTTTGTACCCAGATGCAATTTGTGCTAAATCATTGGCTATTTGATTTTCCAATCTGGGTATGTGTCGAATGTTGACCATTTCGAATTTTTTCAATAAACAATTTGCTATCACAAAGTACATAATAAGATTTTCTCTTATGCACTTATATTCTTTTGTGACTTGCTTAATGACTAACTCCGAGTCTCCCATTATTTCGACTCGAGTTGCCCCCAATTCCAACAATATCTCAAGGCCAGTAATTAGAGCTTCGTACTCAGCCTCATTGTTCGAACAAGTACCTGATATCTTGTATTTGAATGTTGTTGGAATTTTTTCTGGAGAAATAATCAAGACCCATACTCTTGTTCCATCTTTATGGCTGGAACCATCGAAGTAGAATTTCCAAGGCTCTATCTCCATATAATTTATATTCTCAACCTGAATTGAGTGGTCGACTATAAAGTCTGCCACCACTTGCCCTTTCACTGTTCTAAGAGGCATAAAGGTCAATGAGTACTCAGTTAACGCTAGCTCCCACTTGCCAATTCAGCTGTGCGGGATGGGTTTCGACAACATGTACTTGAAAACATCAAAATGAGACGAAACGTACACATCAACTGGTTTTATATATTGTTTGAGCTTTGTACAAGAAAAATAAATACATAGACATAATTTTTCAACTTCGCTATATCTAGTTTCTGCATCGTTCAAAACTCTACTAAGATAGTAAATGGGTCTTTCGACTCCATTTTCATCTTCTTGGGCTAACATGCTTCCCAAAGTTTTGTCGGATGCAGCTATGTACAATCTCATACTCCTGTTGCTGCAAGGAGGCACCAAAATAGGTGGCTTAGTGAGATACCCTTTGATTTTGTCGAAGGCTTCTTGTTGCTCTTGCCCCCATTCGAATCTTTCCTTATTCAATCGAAGTAAGGGTGAGAAGGCTTGAGCTTTTCCACTTAGGTTAGATATGAATCTCCTTAAGAAATTTATCTTGCCTAGCAGAGATTGCAGTTCCTTTTTGTTTGCTGGCGCTTTCGCTTCCAGGATTGCCTTCGTCTTGTTCTGGTTGATTTCGATTCCTTTCTTGTGGACGACGAAGCCCAAGAAATCTCCAGCTTTTACACAGAACGCACACTTCAAAGGGTTCATTTTCAGACCATGTTCTCTCATTCTTTCAAATGATTGTCGAAGGTGGTCTATATGGTTCTTCCTGGAAACAGATTTTACAACAATATCATCAATATATACTTGCATAAAAGTGTTAATAAAATCATGGAAGATAGAGTTCATCGCTCGCTGATATGTTGCCCCAGCGTTCTTTAGGCCAAAAGGCATCACTACCCACTCGTAAGTGCCTAAAGCCCCGGGGCATCGAAAAGCTGTTTTCGACACATCTTCTTCGGTAATGAATATTTGATTATATCCTGAATAACCATCGAGCATGCTCAGGTACTCATGGCCAGCGGCAGAATCGACCAGCATTTCCGCCACAGGCATAGGATATTCATCTTTGGGTGTAGCAGCATTCAAATCTCTGAAATCTATGCATACCCTCAATGTACCGTTTTTCTTAATCACTGGCACAATGTTTGCAATCCATTCGACATACCTCGTAGCTCGTATGAATTTGCACTTCAGCAGTCTTTCGACTTCTGTTTTGATCTTCGACAGTATTTCTGGAGCAAAGCGTCTTGGACTTTGCTTGACTGACTTCTTCCCAGGTTTGATTGGCAACTGAAGTTCTACCAATCCTCTGTCGAGACCAGGCATCTCGTCGTAATCCCATGCAAAGCAGTCCTTGAACTCCTTTAACAAATGGATCACTTCCAACCTGAGTTATGGGTCTATTTTTGCGCTAATGTAAGTTGGCTTTTTCTCTAACCCTTCGCCCAAGTTGATTTCTTCTAAAGGATCCTGCGCTAACATTTTGATGTTGTTCGCTAAGGGGTCCTTTTCGAATCCCAAAGGCTCATCGTCGTAGATGGCGTCGAGCCTTTGTTCCTGCATTTCTTCTGGCATGATATCAGGAGGTTCTGGGTCGAAATCCTTTCCAGGATCTGCAGAAGGTAGCTCTTGATCATTGGCCTGTGTGGCCATATATTTTACTTTGGCTTCAAGAGCCGTTATCATCCTTGTTTCGGCTACATAAGCCGAAATTCGCTGCAGTGATTGTGACTCAGTCATTGTCACTGAATTCGCTTCCCCAACCAGTTGGCTGGATGTTAGTTAGCCCACTGAAATCAATGTGGGACAAGTCTTCTCTGTCCCATTGAAAACCATGCTCAGGGTGCAGGTATAAGGAACAAAAAGCATTTGGCGTTGGCGCCAAGTCGAAGTCAGGTGCTAGGCATGGCCCAATGTGAGCCAAATTTTTGTCGAAGTCTGCTCTCCCTAGGTGATTTACTTCGCCCAAGTAATAGCTCTGATCCGCTTCTATATTTTCGACCATTCCATCAGGACGCCATAGTATCAACCTTTGGTCCATTGATGATGGTACTGCTCCAACACCATGTATCCATTCTCGGCCCAACAAAAGATTATAATTTGGTTTGGCCGATATGACCATAAACATAGTTGGTCGAAGGATGGATACCACTTTGATGTCTAGTTGGATCACACCCATAGTGGTCCCTATTCCGCCTTCATAATTTGACAGGACCATGTTGTGAGGCTTGATGTTTTCATCGCTCTTGCCTATTTTTCTCAGCATAAAGTGAGGGATGATGTTGATGGTTGCCCCACAGTCCACCAAGATCTTATTTACGGTGGTTTCTTCGAGTTTTGCCCTTATGAATAAAGGCTTGAGGTGATTTTTCATCGCCTCTGTAGGAGATTCGAAGAAACCATTTTGCTCTTCAGTAGCGCCATTATCCATGACGAAATAACATACTGGCCTATGCTTGGCCATTTCTTGTTCGATTTCCCAATCGTTCGATTCGACTTCCACCTGGCGGCTGAACTCTCTTGGCAAAACTGAGACTATGTTCACCATGATATCTAGGGTGTCATCAGACTCAGAGCCATCTTCGTCATCAACTTCGCCCTGGTTAGGCCAGACTAGTCTATTGGTCACTGGTTGTCTTTCCAGAAGCTTTCTCTGCTTCCTCTGAGGGACATTTGAACTTGATTCTGGCTTTGGTTCATTAGTAGCTTCCCTCTCAGCCTTTCGCCGCCTCTAGTATCTTCTCCATTGGGATCGAGACATGGGATTCTTTCCCTTGTAGTTACTTGATACCTAGGTCACTTTAGAGGTGACAACCTGAGGTTCTTTCTTATGTGTCAAAGATGAACCTCTTGGCACTTCGAAGGAGTGCCACCTTTCCTCACTCGGCCTCTTTCGACCTGATGTTTTATACCACGTATCAACTGGCACATTGGTTGGAGGCCTGAAAGTCAGTGGCCTTTTCTCTTGATTTGAACCCTTTTGGTAGGTTCTTCTGGGGTCATGTCGAATATCAACACTTTCCCTTCTTCTGTTTGCTGCTCTTACACCTTGGATGTGTTCAGCAGCTTTTTTGTCGAAAATCGAGCTACATCGAGGACACAGCATCACTTCTGACTTCTTCTTCTGGCATCTTTGCAGGAAATCTGCCAGAATTTCATTTTCCCGAGGGAAAGCCGTTTTGTTGGCCTGTTCTTGCCTAGTGGCCTCCTCTGATGCTTTTGGTTTAGAGATTTCGACCATGTTGACATTCATGGTGTCTTTGGTGGCAAGAGTCATTTGCTTCATCTGAGCCTCCAGGTCCTCTGTCTGGCCTTGGACTGCAGCCAAGTAGGAACTGGGTTTTGCTCCAGATTTTGGGGCTCCAACTGTCTCCAGTTTTGGGCTTTCAACGGCTTTTTGGATTGCTTCAATTGTCTTTCTTGAAAGACTCCCAGAAAAATTGCCAAAGATTGGCATGTTGACATGATCCTTGGTGACTTCGACCATAGTTATTCCTGGCCTCTTCGCCTGGCTTCTGGATGCCTCGATCACATTCACCTCTGAAGGTTCAGCATAATGGGCTTCAGCCTGCAAAGGGTTAGAGTCCACAGTCATGGGGGTCTTATCAGCAAATTTCAGCCTCCCTTCTTCGATAGCATCTTGCACGAGATTCCTGAAAAGAAAACATTGAGATGTTTTATGGCCCAGAAAATTATGATATTTACAAAAGCCTCTTTTCTTTCTTTGATCAAGAGGAGGCACTTTTACCCCTGGGGGCACTATCATTTGGCCATCTTTTACAAGTAAGTCAAAAATTTCATCACATTTTGTAATATCAAAACTGTAAGTCTTTTTGGGGAACCTATCGTTGGCCCTTTCCGGACCAGTGGGATTTTTTTCCATTTGAGGGGACTAGCAGTTTGCAAGAGTATGGTGGCCCTTGTTTTAGCTCCGCTAAATCGACCTCGCTTTCTTCGACAGTTATAGTTTCGTCGAAGGTTTCTGGATCTTCATCGTCCATTTCGACATATGCTATCCTTTCTCTTTTATGAGTTTTTGTCGCCTTGGCTTTTTCAGCTTTAAGTCGTTCTATCTGTCGAACCCTATCAGCCAATTGGGCCATGTCTCTCAGGTATTGAGTGTCTAATTTCTTCCTAATGGAATAATCTAAACCTCTTGTGGCTATTTCGACTAACTCATGTTCTGGCACTTGCGTAAAGCATCTTGCTTTGAGCAACCTAAACCTATTTAGATATTCGTCTATAGGTTCAGTGAATCGCCTCTTTACACTGGCCAATTCTTTCAGGCTTATCTTGGTTTGTCCCATGTAGAATTGCTCATGGAACAATCTCTCCAACTGGGTCCAATGGTGGATCGAATTGGGGGGAAGAGTTGTGAACCAAGTAAACGCGTTCTTTGTTAGGGAACTTGGGAAATACTTAATCCTCAGGTTTTCGTTGTTTGAAATATCTCCTGCTTCAATCAAGTATCTCGCCACATGTTCGACAGTAGATTCTGTCGTGTCCCCTGAAAATTTAGTGAACTTAGGGACTTTACATCTAGGAGGTAAGTCTGTTTGTAACACATATTCTGACAGTGGGGATGTAAAGTTGGGCCTACGAAGGCCCGTATTCATCCCATTTTGCATCATGATTCTTTCGATCATGGCTGTCAGGTTATTTTCCAAACCCATATTCTGGTATTGGATGTGCTGAACTATTTCGTCAGCATTTTGGTTTCTGTTGACTATCCTTACTTCCGGGGCTATGACCCTAGGTTCTTCGACCCCGGGTTGTTCCAATCGGGTCCTAAGGTTTTCTTCGACAGGCTGCTGGACTTGGTTAATAGTGGTTTCTTCCTCTAGAAGTATACCTTGGTTTCCCCTTATTTGCGCCCTTTGGGACTGTCGAATAGGTTGGGGTACCCCAAAGAAATCAGCCAGACGCGCCATTTGCGCTGTCATCTGCTGATTCGACTGGGTGGTATTTTGTATTAGAGGATTCAGCACCGTACTTAAAGTTTGTGCCAACATTTGAACCATATCGTGGTTGCTTTCGTCCATTTGCTGCCTCAAGACTGCTGTCGAGGCATTCATAAGGCCATGCGCTACTTGGGATGTTCCTCCTAAGAGTTGGGTCCTACCCCTGTTCGCCATACCAACTCCAGAACCTTGGAGTGGCGAAGAGGCACTCACTAAAGGGTCTGAAAAAGTGGACGCAACGTTCGTCAGGCTAGCCAATTCAGAAGTTGGCATGCCATAGAGTGGTTCTCGATTTAGACCGCTTGTCGAAAATCCTGGGGGAACATAAGGCCTAGTTCCTGGGTTTCCCCTTGGTGGGGGAGTTCCCAAAGGCATTCTGGGGCCAGTGAACGGAGGTAATGGCCCCGTTTGTGTGACCGTTACTGCTGGTGTTGAACCAGCGGTTAGCGCTTCACTTACGGTTGGGATAACCGTTGTTCCCACATTTGTTTGTGGGATTTCGCTATTGTTTGGCGGATTCGCCATCGCTTCTCTTCTTCTGGTAGTATTGGTATCGTTAGTGTATATTCTACCACTTCTCAATAACATGCAATACTTCTCGAAAAAGATGATATTCTATATAAATACGGTTAACCTTAAAAATCAACACAAGGTCCCACCAGGTGTGCCAATTTGTTTACCGTGGAAATTGGTAAACAACCGCTGATCCTCCAAAAGGTTACTTATTTGGTGACTCGCAGAATCGATCAGATTTATCCTAAGACATGGTTGATTTTTGGGGTTTGACTAAGTCTAATGATGGTTAATGCCAGTAAAGTAAAGACACTTTATGTAAATTGCATGAAGAAAAGCTTGATAGAATAAATGAAAGCGTTAAATAAAGGCTTCGACTGGGAAGAGTAAATGAAAGGCAATAAAGTTCTGGAATATAAAAGACTTTGATTAATTTAAATGGTGTTTCACACATACATTCTCAACAATTTTTTCGCTCACACTGGGTACTTGAATCTAAATGAGTGACTTGTATATAATGGTGAACACACGCGAAAACTACGTGAACAACTAGTATTTATACTAAACACATCTCAAGTAACCGTTGGGCAGTTACGCTGCTTCGAGATGACACCACTTGGCATGCTCACAGCATTCGACGCTCCTGATCTTGGCACGTTGCACTTGGTAACTGCTGGGAACCGTTTTCCCTCCAAACATTCGAATCTCAAACCGTTCCACTCTGAGCATCAAATGCCTTTGTCGAGAAGTTCCTTCGACATCGAAGGCAACAAGATTCCTACTTAAAGAAATCCTCTAAGTACCTTGCCACCTTCTGGCGAGCATTCGACAGGATCAGCTGGTCGAAACCATTCCTCATGATTAATGGTCTATATTAATAAAAAACAAGGGTGTCGAATTTAGGAGCCAACATTAGGTTAATAAAATTGGAATGAATCCAAAGAATAATTAATTTCAATTCGTGCATCCAATCTTTCCAAATGTAGAGATTTCTTCTCTTTTCAACCTTGCACTATTTGATTCTATTTTGACAGCATAAATGGGTTGTATCTCATTCAAAATCAAATCAAAAAACAAATCTTCCATATTTTATATTATTTATTTGATTTAATTTGATTTTTAAATGATAAAAATCAAAATAAATTAAATAAATAAAGCTAATAACATGTGGAAGGATGTTTGGGTCGTGGACCATGTTGGAAGTAAGGTGCAAGTATAAAAAGTTAGGCCCATTTGTCAAAAAATGCAATTTTGGGCACATTTGACTTTTGGCAATTTTCCAAAAATGTCCAACTTTGACAATGCATATCTCCTTCAATTTTGACCCTAGAGAGGTGTTCTTGGACTTTCTAGAAATCTTAGTATATCCCTTAAACAACCTTTTTGGTTTCATCTTAAGTGGATCTTCCATGTTCATGTAAGAAGCTTTGACCCAAAAGGTGTTTTTGTTGACTTTTGAAAAGGACCTATAATGTCTGAATTTATATCTTTCCATGAGTACATTTATTGAACTTGAGGGATGAAGATGAGTTGTAGGAAATTTGATCCCCTTCAAAATGAGCTTTGGATGACAAATTTCTGATGAAGTATGAGAAAGTTATGCTTGGTCAAAGTTTGGTTGACTTTTCCTGAGAAACCCTAATTTAGCAACTTTTGAGTTTTGATGAGTCAGGAGCATTCCTTGGGGAATCATGATCAACACTTGATCAAATTATGAATATAACTTCAAAATTTTGATTTTGACCAAAAATCTTGAAGTTTGACTGTATGTGGGCCACAGTTGACTTTTGACTTAATACAGTCGATTCTCAAGCATCTGAGCACTTGACTGAGCAAACTTCTTGTGCAAGGCTTGAAATTTGACACGGAGGGTCTTGAGAACATATTAGGACCATGGAGAGAATATGAGGTCTTTGGAGTTCACCCATCTTGATGAAAATGGAAACCCTAATTGGAGATTCATTGCCTTTAGAAGGGAGTTTGTCTGGTCAACTCTTGGACATCCTTGAGCAATTTGAGTATCTCAATGAACATATATTGAGTAAAGTGAGAGGAAAAATTTTGGGGTACAACAAGACGAATCAATGTTGGGCACTAAATACCAAGATTCATGATCTGATAGACAATAAAACAATTGAATTTGATCCATCTGCTACTCCAAATGTGATAACTCGGCCAATGTTGAATCATGGCAAAGATGTTACTGCAATTGATTATGCTACTTTTGTTTCCTCTGTTAAACATTTAACAAATCCATTAACTACTGTGAAGAATAATTTACTGAGAGTCGGAATGTTCCTTGGATGTTCTAAAGATTGGGTTTGTTGCGATCGACAAGTAAATGGGTATAAACGGCTGAAGAAAGGTGTGCAATGCCTGATAAATAGCCGCGAGATTTTGTTTGAAAAGATTCCTACCATCAAGAGTTTGACCAACAAAACTGAAGACCGGTCCATAATAACAATTTCCAATAAGCCTTTTAGGATCCCCTCAAAGGGTCCTATTAGAATTTTAAATGAACTGACCATCACTCCTTTAATAATCACTGTCGCTGGGCCTATCCCCTACTCCTCTAACAAAGCAGTTCCATGGAACTATGGTGTCGGGGTTTATTATCATGGGATAAAACAAGATTCTTGGATCAACAAAGATGAAGTTGGTGTCACTAATATTACAGGTTCTAGTAAAGTGACAAGAACAAGGAGGATCTTTTCCCCTGATATTTCACCACCCATTGCTACAACAACTCCCGTCTGCATAAGAAATGACAAGTTTGGTGCCAACACTAGAGGCAAAGAAAAATAAGGTGAGCCCGTTGGGATAGAGGCACCTACCAAAGATACTAATGCTGAAGATCCCACCACTCAAGAGATGGAGGAAATCCCGAAAATCATAAAGAAGAGTGACTTCAAAATAGTGGAGCAGCTGGGGAAAACCCACTCCAAAATTTCCATGTTGTCATTATTACTTTGTTCGGACGTTCATGGCCAGGCTATGATCAAGTTTTTGAAGAAAGCCCATGTGCCCCAAGAAACCATTGTTGACCAGTTCGTGAACTGTGTAGCAATTTTAACGTCTGACAATGTATTAGGGTTCTCCGACGCTGATTTGACTCCTATGGAAAGGAACCACAACAAAGCCTTGCATATCTCTATTGAATGCAAGGGAACCACCCTAGCTCATGTCTTAGTTGATACTGGCTCATCTTTAAATGTGTTACCCGAAGGAGCTTTGGACCGACTAGGTTGGGAAGGACTGGTACTGAAGCCAAGCGATATTGACGTAAGGGCGTTCGATGGGTCTAAGAGAATGGTTCATGGAGAGGTGGATCTCCCAATTAAAGTTGGCTCACAGATCTTCAATTCTACCTTTTATATAATGGACATACGTCCCGCCTATTCTTATTTGCTTGGACGCCCTTGGATCCATGGGGCAGGGGCAGTAACATCCACCCTTCATCAAAAATTAAAGTATCCAGTTAAAGGGAAGATCGTTATTGTTAGCGGTGAAGAAGAATTTATGATGAGCCATCATAATTCCTTCAAGTATGTGGAAATGGATGGCGAATTCATAGAGACTTCGTGCCAGGCCTTCAAAATTGTTCCTCCTATGGTTGCCGCCACCAAAATCTCCTCTAACATATCAAAATCTGATGAAGTTGTACCAAGAATGGTTTCGGTTAAGGATGCTTGTGTCGTGGTCGAAGATGGTAAATGTACTATATGGGGACAATTCCCTGACATTCCATTTAAAGCAGATAAATTTGGTTTGGGTTTCACCATCAAAGCTTAGAAATAAGTCAGTCACGCTCGCGTGGGAAAGATACCTCTCTGCATTGGAAATGATGAAGTGAATGTTGTGGAAGACTCTGGTGATGGATGCACTTTTGAAGAACAGATCTACCCTACGGTCGAAGGAAAGCTCAACAACTGGAATGCGAAAGATTTTACTCCCATATCCTTCATTGAGGAGTAATTACTGCTTACTATTTTTTGTCAATTCAAGAACTTTTGTCTGTAATCTTAATTTCCGCAACAATGACTTTTAAATCCATGTTCCTTTCCTGGGGCACTATGGTCCATTTGTTAAGAGTTTTGTTCATGTTCATTTATCATATGATTATTTAATATAAACTATTGGACCTTTTGCATTAAAAAATTTGTGTTCATTGTCTTTCTTTTTCTTTACTACATTTTCCAATAGTCATGTATCTTACATGCACACACACACACACACACACACACACACACACACACACACACACACACACACACACACACACACACACACACACTTGCAGATCTTCATCCACTACGGATCTCATTGCCAACGACTCTACTATTGCCAGTTATGACTTTGAACATCCAATTTACCAAGTCGAAGACGAAGGCGAGGAAGATTGCAAAATACCAGGGGAACTAGCCAGACTTCTAATGTAAGATGAAAAAGCTATTCAACTTCATGAAGAGCCATTCGAGGTTATCAACTTGGGTACTGAGACAGATAAGAAAGAGGTCAAGATCGGCGCCAACCTAAAAGATGGTATCAAGAGCAGATTGGTTCAGATATTACATGACTATGTTGAAGTGTTTGCCTGGTCGTATGAAGAAATGCCAGGATTGGATATCGACATTGTGGTTCATTGTCTACCAACAAAGGAAGATTGCCCTCCTGTTAAGCAAAAGGTTTGTTGTATGCGGCTAGACATGTCTGAAAGGATAAAGGCTGGGGTAATAAAAACAATTTGATGCAGGTTTTCTGGATGTTATATTTTATCCTCAATGGGTTGCAAACGTGGTCCCCATGCGAAAGAAAGATGTAAAGTGTGATACGGTAGGAGAACTGACTTGGGTGTTTTGCGTTTTATCGCAAATGTTGCAGTTTAGCAAGAGTCGCCACTGACTTTTCTTTTATCCAAAAGGAAAGGTGAAAAAGCATAGGAAACACCTTTGAGATTGTTTCTTGAGTTCGAGGGGTAGATTATGAAAAGGGAAGGTATTAGCACCCTTTTCATCCATGGTTTTCCATGGGCTCTTAGTTACTTGCTAGATCACTTGCTTTTGTTTGAAATTATTCTTTTGTGTGGTTTTTGAAAGTATTTTGTAAAGAGGCCATTGTTTAGGCGAACTTTGTAATGATTCTCGTTCGTAAGAACGTATACAAATATGTTAATCTTTTGAAAATGTTTTCAAGTTTGAAAGAGGTTTTGAAAGTGTAGGTGTTTGTTTTTTTTTAAAATAGCAAGGATGTTTTGTTTTTGAATTTGAGCAGGTAATTAGGAGCATTCTACCTACTCAAAAGTCTTTCATGTTTATTTCCTCTTTCCTTTGACATTGATATCTCACCATTGATTTGGTAAGTAACCCTATCTTTGGATGTAAACGGGACGGGTGTGGGTCATCGTATAACCATGATTAGCAATGTTGCAAGGTATCTTAGCATTCTCTTTTAGGGACTAAGATCATTTGAAAGGCAACATGGATAGTGTCATCGAGGGACTATGATCTTGTATTTTGCTTGTTTTTGCTAAGATACCTCACATGCATAATATGGCCATTTTTATAAGGCAACAAAGTGGATTTTACCCTATGGGTGTTAGTGTGCAAGTGTATTGATTTTCATGCTTTGTTTAGTCTTTGATTAGGGTTTGCTACTTGTTAATTTTATCTTCTCATACAAACCCTAATTACTAGCATTTATATAAAGCGATAAATTGCGAAAAATAAAATTACTACGCTATTACATCATTGGGGGAGGGGGTGTACAAATTTATAAATGGGGATTTTGCAAGAAAATTAAACCTAATTATCTATTACAACCATATTGAATAAATGTGCAAGAATTGAATAAATAAAAATTCAAAAATGCAAATGGGTAAAGAAAATATTTTTTTGTTTGGATTTTTATGAAAGGGGTTTAACCTAATTATCTAAGAGAAAATAATTAATTAAAATAAATAAAATTAAATCTAAACTAGATAAGAAGAGAAATTAAGTTTGAATGCAATTTTTAGGGTTTTTTATGGAAGGTTTTTGCTTTAATTAAAAAATAATGAAAAAAAAATATGTTAATGATATTTTTTTATATTCATAAAATAGGTATTATAAATAAATAGTGTGAAAAAAATCAACTCAAAAGGAGTTGTTTTGATTGGTTAAATAAAATACTAAAGTTTGTTAAAAAGAATGAAATTAATGAAACAAACAAGTGGTAAAAAAGGGGTGTTGTACCCCAAAATTTGCCCTCTCATTTTATCAAGATTTCCCCTCACAAGACCCTTTGGACTCAAGACCAAATTAGGGTTTGCTCTGCTCAAGACATCTCCTTGCACTGTTGACTTGAAATTAGGGTTTGAGTTTGCACAGGTATTTTTGGACTTTCAATGCCTCATGTGACTTTCATACTTCATGTTGGACTCCTAATATTGCCCATACCAAGTTTCAAGCCTTGAATCAAATTTTTGCCCAGTCAATTGGACAGTTGACCTAAAAATCAGCTGTATTGGGAAAAAGTCAACTGTGGCCAATTTACAGTCAAACCTCATAATTTTTTATCCACATCAACATTATAGGCTCATATGAACCATTTGATCAAGTTTGGACCACAACTCCTCAAGAAATTTGATCAGATCATCAAAAGGGCAAAATGGTCAAAATTAGGGTTTTGACTGTAGAAAGGCAATTTCTGATTTTTCACCTGGCCAATGGCAAATTGGGTTCAAGCATGGATACAAGGACTCAATGGCATCATCTTGACCTAATCACAAGGTTCAAAAGATCTCAAAAGCATTGGATTGACAGATGAATTTTCCAATCAACTGATCAAAATTAACTGTACACTAAAAAGTCAAACTTTGACTTTTTGGTCAAAATCAAGTGCCAAGGGTCATTTTTCATCAAGATGTGTCAAAATATGAAACTTGTTCACCAAGAAACCTAGTTTTGAAAATTAGGGTTTAAAATGGAAATTTTTCATAACTTAGAAATTTTCTAAGTTATGAAAATTTCTTATTTTTTCCCAACTTTTCCCAACTTTTTCACCATAATTCAGTTGGATTCAAACAAAACTTCCAACATGAAAGTTGTAGTCCTCCATGAAATCTACAACTTTTATTCACAAAGTTTTCCCAAAATATTCTTGGATCTCAAGTTATGATTTTGTGAACAAGGGTCCATGAAACTTTTAACTTAGTGAAATTTTTCCCTAGTTTAGGTAGGATTTTGACCTATCTTCATGGCAATTTTTCACATAGTTCCAATTGTAATATCAAAATGTATTTCAAACATGGATTGTAGAGCATGTTACAATTTTTCCAAAATGTCAAAGAAATATCCAAGATCATTTGTGGTTAGGGAGAATCGAAAGTTTGAAAAATGGCCATTTCTCACTTTTGTCCATGGCATTTTTCATATTGATACAAGTTACAAATCAGTTTGGATCATGCTTGTACTTGGTTTACAGGTTCTAATCCTTTATACACTCATAAATTAAATGCAAACACATTGGATTAAGGCTTTGTTCTGAGCTTTAGAGCATTGCACAAAGAACTATTCCAAAAATGGCATAAAGGTGGCAATACCATTTACATAAAGCATGCTTTTGGCAATTTTGTTTGTCTTGAGCCATGGACCTGATTTCTTTATGAAAACAACATATTCAAACATCAGGAAAAGTTTACCAACTCTTCTCAGGCCTTGAGCTAGCCTGTACAGGCCTTAGCTTTGTCAACTCACCTTTTACTTCAAAAACAAGCAAGTGTGCAAAAACTCCATAACTTGGTAATCTGATAAGAGCAAGTCTTGTACACATTTCAAACAACCTCAACACATTATCTCAAGCCAGAAACACGAGCTCTTAGCATATAAAACACCCAAATACATCAAAACACCAAGTTCTTTCAAAAATAGGGCAAGTTCTGCAGTTTCACTTCCAAAACAAATTTACCTCGTGCATTTTGTCCCAAACCACTTCAAACACATTCTAAACAATACATCTGAACTATCCCAGCCATTCTCAAGCAAATGTAACTACATTTTCAAGCTTCACCATTTTTAAATTTTGAGCTTGCAGGTTGAGTTCTATAGAGACATTCAGGCCATTCCAAAGCAAACTAAGCATTGGGAAAGGTCAAGGGAACATCAAGCAAGCTCAAAAGTCCTTCAGGCCTCATTCAAAACTCCTGCATTGCCATATTCGAACTTGAATGAAACATGTATTTCTCAAACTTCTATCTCCTTATTTAGGAATCATTAAGCTTAGGTTTGTGAAGCAAAAATGTAGCCCTTAATGTCCTTGAACTGTACATATTCATAGAATTCATTTATGTTAGTTGAGCTAGGAGAATTTGGATGTTGAAGTTACTGAATTTTTTAGGTCAAAAATTGGGGGTGATAAAATTCTCCCTGGTTTCTTAGAGTTAGATTAAGTTTTTTACATGGTTGAAATCGTGGTTTAAAGCTCTTTAATTTTCATGTTTTGAGTTTTTGATTTCATGCAAAGAATAGAGAGAACAGGTTTCAAGTTGCAGGCGCGCGCATTTTTATTCAAAGGTCAGGGATGAAGCTGGAACTTGGGCTGGGCTTGTTTGTTCTGACTATTGGCACCCCCTACTTACTTTTCACACCCCCTTGTCTCATTTATTATATTTTTTATATTTTTCATTCCTTTTACATTTCTGACTTTTATTTTTTTTTTTTCTAAATATTAAAAATCACCAAAAATATTTTCTTAAATTTTCACATTTTATTTTATTTTTTTTATTATTTTTTTGGCATAAGAATAGTTTATTAAATAATATATGCTTTTATTTTCTTAAATAAATTTATAAATAATACAAAAATATTCTATTTTTCATTTCCATTATTTATACACTTAAAAATAATATTGTCATACATATTTTATTTTTTAACATTTTTTACATTTTTTTTGTACCTAAAGGAAATAAAATAATAATAGAAATATATTTTCTTTTAAAACAAAATTAGGGTTTCCACCCTTTCCTAAAAATAATAATTTTTATTTTCCCATAATTTTAGGACATTAAATAACTTATTTTTACATACATAAAATAAATACAAAAAAACATTTTTGCATATTTATATTTAATTGCATATTTAAATATTTGTTTATTTATTTATTTGTACAAATAAATTCAATATGGTTGTAATAGTTTTAGGACTTTATTTTTGAGAAATATCCCCTATTCAAACTTGTATCCCCCTCCCTATAATAATATTGTAATAGTCTTAGATTTACTTTTACGCATTTTATCGCTTTCAAATGCCATGATAGTAAAACTAGGATTTGTATGCAAAGACCAAAAATCAAACAAATAGCTTGACTAAACACAAGACAAAAATGCATGAAAAATGAAAACACAATGCACACAAGCATCCCTAGGGTTTCATCCACTTGTTGCCTTAAAAACATGGTCATGGTATGCATGTTAGGTATCTTGGAAAAACAAAATCAATCAAAAACAAAATCAATTAAAAACAAAAGATCATAGTCCCTCGATGACGCTATCTTGGTTGCCTAAACAAAAATGATCTAGTCCCTCAAAAACTTGCTAAGATACTTGGCACAATTGCTATCATGGTCATACGATGACCCACGCCCGTCCCGTTTAACATCCAAGGACAGGGTTATTTACCAAATACAATGGTAAAACAACAATGTCAAAGGGTTAAAAATGTGTAGGAAAGATCTTTGAGTAGGGTAGACAACTCCTAGTTACTTGATCAAACTTGCAAACCATCCTTGCTATTTTCAAACTATCACACACATTTCAACAAAATTTCAAAACATTTCCCAACAAACTTTCAAACATTGAAACATTTTTCAAAAGACAAACACCTTTGTATACATTCAAACAAGAATCATTACAAAGGTTACCTAGACAAAGGCCTCTTTTCAAAATACTTTCAAAACCACACACAAAAGCACCATTTCAAACAATTGAAAAGCAAAAGCAAGTGATCTAAAACAAGTAACTAAGATCCCATGGAAAACCATGGATGAAAAGGGTGCTAGCATCTTCCCTTTTCATAATCTACCCCCCGAACTCAAAAACAATCTCAAAGGTCTTTCCTGTGCTTTTTGACCTTTCCTTTGGATAAAATTAAAAGTCGGTGGCGACTCTTGCTAAACTGAAACATTTGCGAATACAAACGCAAAACCTCAAGTCAGTTCTCCCACCGCATCACAGAACTGGCGACTCTGTTGGGGAAAACTCTAAAAGTGGGGTTACCTTAGGGTTTTAGATCACCTTTACATACTTGTCTTGCTTGACTTGAATGCTTTACATTTGGTTCTATTGTTTGGGTTTGAATCCTCTACCCGGATTTAGGAAACATTCATAGGTAAATAGCAATACATTTGGAAACTGTGCGGGGTATACCGACATGGTTGAAGCAATAGCTATATTAGTGTGACATATTTGTGGGTACAGGTAGCCTTTGAGTTAATCAAAGAGAATATGGGGCCGCTGAGTGATGTCATGAAGCACTAATGGACTTTTAGAACCTTTACTTGACCAACTTGGCCTTTTTTAGGGGTAGTGAGATAACCGGCTTTGGTGCAGTCTGAAGTTGGTAGTACTTGATACTACACTCATTGAGGGTTGTTTTCTTGGAATATTTCGGTTGCATGTAAAGTGGCTAAACTGAAACAATGAACACAGAAAATAATCCAATGATATTGAGCTCCTTAGAACCCGGTTACTATTTATAGGACAGTTTGAGCCAACTAAACTTCAAGAGGGTACTTACCTATGAAACCCCATGCAAGCCTGAAACTAGGAACTTGTGTGACTTGTTTGTACATATATACTTGTGCATAACATCATGGACATCATGAAGCATCATATGCATCCACTAACCATTTCAAGGATTTGGATTTTCATCTTTGTTCCTGTTTTGTAGGTAATGGAGTCACTTCGCAGGAAAACCATTCAAGTAAACCTTGTGAGAATTCCTCCTCAACTCAAGGAGCTTACTTCAAGGATTCCTGAGAATTTTCCATTCACCGAGAGGCATGGTCGTCTTCTCAACTTAGTCAACACCAACACTGAGGAAGACATGGTGAAAGTTCTCTTCCAGTTCTTTGACCCTCTACACCACTGCTTCCCATTTCCTGATTACGAGCTTGTGCCTACTTTGGAAGAATTTTCTCAACTCCTGAGGATTCCTATTCTCAATCAACTACCCTACAATGGTACGGAAAGAGATCCAAAGCCTGAAGATGTTGCTCAAGCCCTACACTTGCAACCATCTAATATCATAGGCCATTGGGAAACTAGAAGCGGTGTCAAAGGTTTCTTGTCAAAGTTTCTGTTTGAGAAGGCCCAAAGCTGCTGGAATTCATTGGACTTACAAGCTTTTGAGGAGATTGTAGCTCTTCTCATCTATGGGATGGTCTTGTTCCCAAATCCTGACCAGCTTATAGATGTGAATGCTGTCAAAATCTTCATGGCTCACAACCCGGTGCCTACATTGCTTAGGGATATTCTCCACTCTTTTCACACTCGAACAATAAGGAAAAGAGGTGTTCTCATGTGTTGTACTCCTCTTCTAGCAAGGTGGCTTATTTCTCACCTTCCCCAATCAGTCTTGAAGAATGAACAAGGTTTGAGGTGGTCACAGCAATTGATGACTCTTACACATTCAGATGTTCATTAGTATTCTCGATCCCGAGAAAATGTTATCATCATTGATCATTATGGGGAATTCCCTAATGTCCCTCTACTAGGCATTATGGGAGGCATTACCTACAACCCCTGCTTGGCTCTGAGACAGTTTGGGTATGCCTGAAGGGATGGCCCACATGACATGTTGATTCCAGACTTGGTTTTTGACTTCGACAACGACGATCAAGGACTTCAACAATGGTTTATCCGAGCTTGGAGGATGCCCAATAAGGTGGACAGTAAGACCTTAGGACACAAGAATTCCATCCCTCTTGAGCCTTACCTCAAGTGGGTACGAACCTGCACCCAAAGTCTTATGATGCCTTACCCCTACATGCATCCTGTGATCAAAGAGCCTGTTATGGAGGGAGAGGTTCCATACACCCTCCTACATCCTGACATGCCAACATCACTTGAAGATTTGCAAAAGAGTTGGATACAGCTCAAGGGAGAACGCGATACTTTTGAAGCCCAATTCTACGCCAGTGAGAAGAAGGTTTTGGAACTTACTCGCCAACTTCACGAAGAGCAGACTCTCAGCACCTACATTTCACCAAAGAGGATGTGCAACTTCTTTTTACATTAGAATTTTGTATTATTTTTCCCATATGGCATTGATGTACTAACAAATTCTATCTTATTAATATGACATGTGTTCTTTTTTGTTTGCAACAAATTTGAATTTCTGAATCCTTGGATGCATTACATGAATACATATCATTCATCATATGCATAAGCAGGTCTTCACACCGGGTTTCCTTATCTCTCTGCTATTTATTTCAGCAAGATGGATATAGAGCAGACGGTCAAATACTTACAAGCGCATAATTCACAGTTCCAACAGCTACTCATGACCTTGGCTAAGGGTCAGGAGGAGCTCAAAACCTTGCTGGAAAAGGAAAAGGAGAAAAAGAAAAAGAAGAGGGTTGGTGTGGCTACCATAGGTAGAATATTTGAAGGTCAAGCTAGAAGGGTCCTGGATTTCCCCTCAACATCTGATGAAGGGGTAGGAAAAGGAAATGGAGCTACAGTACCATCTGAGTCTGAGGAAGAAGAGGAGGAGGAGGATGAAGACTATTCTGAACAGTAGTACCCTCATGCAGATGACAAATACAAGAATCTGGAAGAGCGTTTGGCAGCTATGGAGGTACGAAGAGTGCCTGGGCTGGACTTTGAGGAGTTAGGGTTGGTTGTTGGGATTGTCATTCCCCTTAAGTTTAACGTTCCTCTTTTTGCTAAATATGATGGTTTGTCTTGTCCAAAGATGTATCTGCGATCTTACGTCAGAAAAATTCAACCTCATTCTTCTGATAAAGACCTATGGGTTCATTTCTTCCAGGACAGTCTTTCGGGGACGCAGTTAGATTGGTTCTACCAGCTAGAGAGGTCTGATGTGCATAATTGGGAGGATTTGGCGGCTGCCTTCTACAGACAGTATCAATATAATGCGGATTTAGCACCAACCCGTACTCAATTACAGAGTATGGGCATGGTCTCAAATGAAGGTTTCAAAGAGTATGCCCAGAAATGGAGAGACTTGGCGGGACGAGTACAACCACCTCTATCTGAGAGGGAGCTGGTAGATATGTTCTTGGGTACACTGTCAGGCCCCTTTTTCAATCACCTGATTGGAAGTTCATCTGCGGGGTTCACCGAGTTGATTCTAACTGGTGAGAGAGTTGAAGCCGGAATCAAAAGCGGGAAAATTCAAAAGGATACATATGCTTCCGCTGCCATCAAAAAGACTTTTCCAGCAATGAAAGAAGTATCAGCTATCTACTCCCAAAGAAGTCAAGCAAGAGTTGAGCGTCGGCCAGCGGTGGGGGCTGTAATGATTCAGAAGTCTGCAGCTGATCATCCTAGAAATAATCAACCCAGAACCAACCAAGAAAAGGTGGAAAGGCCTGCACGGCAATTCACCCGGATCAATATGACTCCCGCTCAGGTACTACCCCATCTCTTGAAGTTAAACCTTGCAAGTTTGAAAGAGGCACCAAAGAATCCGAATACAACTTCTCCTTACTACCATGTGAATGCCAAGTGTGCTTATCATTCAAACAGCCTGGGGCATGACAGCAACAGTTGTTGGGCCCTCAAAAATAAAATTCAGGATTTGATAAATGCTAAAGAAGTTGAATTCGACACCTCTGAAAAGCCTAATGTGATATCTGCTCCAATTCCAAAACATGGTCACAATGCCCATGCTGTTGTAGAAGATCTTTTTGTTGATACTGTTGATGATTTGATGACTCCGCTACCGATAATCAAGTTGAATTTGCTGAAGGATGGGATTTTCCCAGGATGTGAAGAAGATTGCTACCTTTTCTCATTCTTACCAACTGACTGTCTGTTGTTAAAGTTAGGCATCCAGTGCCTAATGGATAACCAAGAAATCCTTTTTGAAAAGACTCATGTTACACCGACTCCTGTCAATGATGTTTCGATAATTACCATATCCGTCAATCTTTCCAAGGTCTCCAAAAGACCTATTAAGATTACATCTGATCCGAAGATTGTACCTTTGAAGATAACCATGTCAAGGCCTATCCCGTACAAGTCCAACAAATCAATACCGTGGAACTATAGGGGAGAGATCTTTTACCACGGTGTTAAACAAATTGAATAAACTGAAGAGAGTTGTGATGAAGAGACTTCCGACATTGGAAACATTGCCGGAATGAGTAAAATCACCCGCAGTGGAAGAACTTTCTCTTCGGAGATTACTCCTTCAAGGGCAATCTTCGGAACCTCGGCTGCTCCTAAGGTTACCCCTGTACCAGTCAACATATCTGCGAGAACTCCAATTATTGAAGAAGTTGTAACTCCTGTGGTTGTCCCCTCTGCTGCTGCTGATGATAGAGGGAAAGGGATCCAAGAAGAGCTTGTCAGGACGAGGGCTCAGCCGTTGATCATCCCTGAAACCTCTCAAAAAGAAATGGAAGAGATTTTGAAAATAATCAAGAAAAGCGATTATAATGTTGTAGAGCAACTGGGGCAAACCCCCTCAAAAATCTCTATGTTGGCCTTGCTTCTTTGTTCAGAAGCTCATGCCAAAGCTTTGATCAAACTCTTGAAGACGGCCCATGTGCCCCAGGAAACCTCCGCGGACCAATTCCAGGAATGTGTAGCTAGCCTAACAGCAGACAATGGTCTAGGATTCTCCGATGCTGATCTAACATCAAAAGGGAGAAAACATAATGACGCTTTGCATGTTTCGATGGAATGCAGAGGGACTACTCTAGCACACGTTCTGGTAGACACTGGTTCATCGCTGAACGTCTTACCAAAGAAAGCATTGGATAGGCTAGATTGTGAAGGTTTAACCTTGAAGCCCAGCAACATCATTGTCAGAGCCTTTGATGGGTCTAAAAGGATGGTCCACGGGGAGGTGGACATCCCGATTAAAGTGGTAACTGAAACCTTCAACTCCACATTCTATGTCATGGACATCCGTCCCTCCTATTCTTTCTTGTTGGGAAGACCATGGATTCATCATGTTGGAGCCGTCACTTCAACTCTGCATCAAAAGCTCAAGTACCCTGTCCAGGGGAAAATTGTAATTGTTCACGGCGAAGAGGAATACATGATAAGCCATCTAAATTCTTTCTGCTATGTAGAATTGGATGGTGAATTCATCGAAACCCCCTTTCAGCATTTTGAGGAGGTAGCTCAGGAGATTGCGGCAACCAAGACAGTGTCTTCTGCACCCATAATTACCCGACCTCCGCCTCAGATGTCGTCTCTCAAAGATGCAAAGGTTGTGATTGAAGAAGGAGGAAGTACAATCTGGGGGCATCTTCCCGATTTTCCATTTAAATCTGATAAATTTGGCTTGGGTTTCACTGCTTCTGCTCAAAAGGTTGTGCGCCGCTCCCGGACTGGAGGGCCACCAGTGAAGATTACCCATCATGGAGTCAATGCTTTGGAGGATGGTGAAGAGGAGAGCAATCTGGAAGACTGGATTTTCCCTACTGTTGAAGGAGGACTATGCAATTGAGAGGAAAAGGACTTTGTTCCCGTTACTTCCATCAATCAGTAATTTATCTTTCAAACATTTCTGTTGGTTTGTAATAATTCTTAAACAATTCGTACACTTTTAACATTGTGCCTTACCCGAGGCACATAGGTCCATTTGTATGGGTTTTATTTTTCATCTTCATATGCCATTTTAATGAATCATGGACGTTTTCACATATAAACTTTTGTGTTCATTTTCCTTCTTTTTACATTTTTTATTTGTTTAAAGGTGGCTATCCCTTACACACACCCACACTCACAAATGCAGGTACCCTTCCATTCCAGATTCCATGGGTAACAATTCTGCTATGACCTTTAGTGACTCTGAAGATCTGGTCTACCATGCCGAACACGAAGGTGATGAAGACTGTGAAGTGCCGGGAGAATTGGCTAGACTGTTAAAACAGGAAGAAAGGGCTATTCTACCTCACGAGGAGTTGTTATAGACAATCAACTTGGGTACACAGGAAGACAGAAAAGAAGTTAGAGTGGGTGCCAACCTAGAGCCAAGTGTCAAGGAGCGCTTAATTCGGTTGTTGCATGAATATGTTGAGATCTTCGCCTGGTCTTACGAAGACATGTTGGGACTTGATACAGACATTGTGGTACATCGTCTCCCCACGAGAGAAGACTGTCCACCAGTTAAACAGAAAGTTCGTCGCATGAGGCCTGACATGTCTGGAAAGATCAAAGCAGAAGTTATGAAGCAATTCAACGCGGGATTTCTTGTTGTTACCTCCTATCCACAATGGGTTGCTAACATTGTGCCAGTGCCTAAGAAGGACGGCAAAGTCAGGATGTGCATGGATTACAGAGACTTAAACAGGGCTAGCCCTAAATATGACTTTCCACTACCGCACATTGACATCTTGGTTGACAATACAGCTCAGCACAAGGTATTTTCTTTCATGGACGGATTCTCGGGCTATAACCAGATCAAAATGGCACCCGAGGACATGGAGAAAACTACTTTTGTTACACAGTGGGGTACGTTCTGTTACAAAGTGACGCCATTCGGACTGAAGAATGTCGGGGCAACCTATCAACGCGTCATGGTGGCTTTGTTTCATGATATGATACATCATGAGATAGAGGTCTACGTAGACGACATGATAGCCCGATCACAAACGGAAGAAGAACACCTCGACCATCTGCAAAAGCTGTTTGTCAGGTTGAAAGAGTACAAGCTCAGATGGAACCCTAACAAGTGCACTTTCGGAGTCAAATCCAGTAAACTCTTGGGTTTCATCGTCAGTAACAAAGGCATCGAGGTTGACCCTGCCAAAGTCAAAGCTATACAAGATATGTCTGCCCCTCGCACCAAGAAGGAGGTCAGAAGTTTCTTGGGACGCCTAAACTACATTGTAAGGTTCATTTCTCACCTAACATCTACCTGTGAACCAATCTTCAAGCTGTTGAAGAAAGATCAGGTGGTTAAATGGAATGGTGACTGTCAAGTTGCTTTCGATAAAATCAAGGAGTATTTGCTAGAACCTCCTATCTTGATGCCTCCCGTCGAAAGAAGGCCGCTAATCATGTATCTGACCATCCTAGAGAATTCAATAGGGTGCGTACTGGGCCAACATGACGAGTCTGGCCGAAAAGAGCATGCCATTTATTACCTTAGCAAAAATTTTACCGACTGTGAGACCCGATACTCACTGCTCGAGAAAACTTGTTGCGTTTTGGTATGGGTTGCTCGCCGGCTAAGGCGGTATATGTTGACTCATACCACTTTGTTGATCTCTAAGATGGATCCGATCAAGTACATCTTTGAGAAGCCTGCTTTATCTGGAAGAATCGCTAGATGGTAGATGATCCTAACGGAATACGATATACAGTACACAAACCAAAAAGCTATAAAGGGGAGTGTGCTAGCTGATCATCTGGCCCATCAAGCTATCGAATATTACTAATCCATGAGGTTCAACTTCCCCGACGAGGATATCATGACTTTGGATAACAGTGAAGACTTCAGACCGTATGACGGACCTGAATAAGGATCCCGATGGACCTTGTACTTTGATGGTGCCTCCAACGCACTTGGCAACGGTATCGTCATGGTACTTATCTCTCCAGAAGGTTCCCATACACCTTTCACCGCCAGACTCTGCTTCAGTTGTACCAACAACATGGCAAAATACGAAGCTTGTATCTTTGGTCTCAAGGCTGCTATAGACTTGGGAATAAACTCCTTGATTGTGTTTGGGGACTCCGCTTTGGTTATCAGTTAAATCAAAGGAGAGTGGGATACTAAACATCCAAACCTCGTCCCTTACAAAGAACATGTCTTGACATTGTTACCACATTTCGAGCAGATTACCTTCGAGCATTTCCCGCGAGAAGAAAATCAGCTAGCGGATGCTCTAGCTATAATGTAATCCATGTTTAAACTTAACTGGGATAATGAGGCTCCCCAAATCACCATTGAGCGGATGGACGAACCTGCACATTGTCACGAGATTAATACCGAAGAAGTAGTGAATCGACCTTTGTTTCATGACGTCAAAAGGTATCTCGAGGCTCAAGAATACCCTGAAGGAGCTTCAGTTAACGACAAAAAGTTCTTAAGGAGATTCTCAGCCAAGTTCTTCCTGAGCAATGGTATCCTATACAAGCGCAATCATGATTGCATTCTGCTCCGTTGTATGGACAAGATTGAGGCTGAACAAATCATGGCTGAACTGCATAACGGTACCTTTGGCACTCACTCTAGTGGACATACGATGGCTAAGAAGATTCTAAGGGCAAGCTACTACTGGTCTACCATGGAAGCTGACTGCCATCAACATTCCAGAACTTGTCACAAATGTCAAATCTATGCGGACAAGGTACATATACCTCCAGTTCCTCTCAATGTCTTAACAGCTCATTGGCCATTCGCTATGTGGGGAATCGACATGATTGGAGAAATCAAGCCTACAACATCCAATGGACAATGTTTCATCCTAGTGGCCATTGATTACTTCACCAAGTGGGTCGAAGCAGCTTCCTTCGCATCTGTCACAAAGAATGTTGTTTCCTGCTTCATCAAGCAGAACCTCATTTGTCGGTACGGCATCCCCAAAAGGATCATCACTGACAACAGTACAAACCTTAACAATACTATGATCACCGCTTTTTGCGAGCAGTTCCAGATTCAACATCATAATTCATCTCCCTATCGGCCAAAGATGAACGGTGTTGTCGAAGCTGCGAACAAAAATATCAAGAAGATCATACAAAAAATGACAGTCACCTACAAGAACTGGCATGAGATGTTACTGTTTGCTCTTCACGGGTACCGTACCACGGCACGAACATCAACTGGGGCAACACCCTATTCTTTGGTATATGGCATGGAAGCTGTTTTACCTATCGAGGTTCAGATTCCCTCCTTGAGAATCATGAAAGATATTGGTTTGAGTGAAGACGATTGGATTTAGACCCGGCTTGATCAACTTAACTTGATTGACGAAAAGCGACTTACTGTTGTTTGCCATGGTCAGGCGTATCAGAAACGGATGATCAAGGCATTCAACAAGAAAGTTAGGCGCCAGGTATATCAAGTCGGGGATCTTGTAATCAAGCGGATCATCTTGCCACAAAGTGATCCCGGGGGCAAATGGGCTCCTACTTATGAAGGACCATTTGTGATCATAAACATCTTTTCTAGTGGGGCAATGATCTTAACCACCATGGACGGCGACGACCTGCCGCACCCTGTGAATGCAGACATAGTCAAAAGATACTACGCATAAACGAACCGGCAAGTTGAAAACCCGAAAGGGCGACTTGGGAAAAAATGGGTATCCCGTTGAATCGAAAACCCGAAAGGGCGGTTCAGGCAAAAATTAGGGATAAATAAAAAATATGTACACCCGGAAAGTTGAAAACCCGAAAGGGCGACTTGGGCAAAAAAGGGTTTCCCGGTGGATCAAAAACCCGAAAGGGCAGTCCAGGTAAAAGTTAGGGAATTAAAGCGTATGACTATGTCTTGTCGGATCACTTTAAGGACAATCTCTTCACGGACAAACTCCTGGCTTCTGATCAATCCAATCATCTTCGGATGAAGCAACGAATGGACAAGATATCCAGAGTTACGAAGGCTATAGCAGAATGGGAACCCCATGGAATTTTTACACATAGCCATCTTTCTTTGTATAAATTTTTCTCATTTTTATGACAACGTTCTCTTACTAGGATGTCTGTCTCCTTTGTACAAAATACTTACACAAAGTTAATACAAAGATACTTCAAAGTGCAGAAAACTATTTATCTTTTTCCCTTTTACACTTGTGTTTTATTTGAAAACGTCCAATGGTTTATTAAATGAGCATATGCATTTGAATATAATCATTGTTTACAAATAAACGAAATGTGAAAGAATAATTACTGACAGGTTGAAAGTATAGGAAAATGTCTTTAGGCTATTCTAAGAGAAACCCCATGCAGTACATCATCTAGACCCCCAGCGGAGCTAAAACCTTAAAATACATATCCCCAGCGGAATCAATTTCAAAATTCTCACCAGAGTCCAAACTTCAAACTCCCAATCCCCGGCGGAGTTATATTTCAAACCCTTAATCCATCATCGGAGTTAAACCTCCAAACTCCCAATCCTCAGCGGAGAAAAAACTTTGAACTACAGACCCTCAGCGGATATGAAACCTTCTCCCCAGTCAAGTCAAATTTCCAATCCCCAGCGGAAACCATTCAGTTTTCCCCAGATTCCCCAGCAAGTTGTCTTGAAACCTAGAAGTCAACCAGATAACAATTAACTTTTATCCCAAACCTAGGATAATTCCCCAGCAGATTGGCATACAGCCCAAGCTCCTGATCTCCCCAGAAGGATAGCTACTCCCCAGCGGTATAGCTATTCCCCACAGAGTTTTTACTCCCCAATAGAATGAAGATTCTCATTCTTAACTCCCCAGTCTGAAGTCCCCAAGGATTCAAATTCCCCTAGCAGATTGAAGATACTCATTCTTGATTCCCCAGTGAAGTTGCCAGAGTTTGCATTACTCCCAGCATGAATTTGTCAAAAATTTTAATCCCCTGCAGATCGAAGATTCTCATTTTCACTTCTCCAGTGAAGCCCCCAAGGGTTCATTTTCCCCAGGAGATCGAAGTTTCTCATTCTTAATTCCCCGCAGAAGCCATCAAAGTCTTCCTTATTCTCCAGCAGATCAAGGTTTTCTTTTGTTTGATCCCCAGTAGAGATCACCAGAGTTTCCTTATGCCCCAGCCGAGTAAGGATTCCCATGGTGTAATCCCCAGCCATAGTCATCAAAGTTCTCTAGATTCCCTAAGAAGGTTTCTCAAGCAGACTTAAAGGATCCCTATATCCCCAGGAAAGTTATGAAGGATTCTCACATCCCCACAAAAGTTGTCGAAGTTTTGATAATCCCCGCGAGTTGCCAAGGATTTTCTATCCCCAACAGCAGTCAGCAAGGATTTCTCATCCTCAGGGGTCAGAGATTTTGAACCTCCAGCAGCGGTCATGGATTTATTTTCCCCGGCAGCAATCAGGGATTTTTATTATCTCTAGCTATCAAGGATTTATCTTCCTCAGCAATACAGCAAGTCAGCTTACATGCGCATACATTGCATTCATATATCATAAACATCGATAAAGCACATTTATTGCATCATACATTTCATGCAACATAACTCTGTGTTTCAGCTAACATTTTACCCTTTTGAGAATAAGATTAAAAGCTATATTTAACAAATATCCAAAGATTTCAGATACAGTACGGATATACTCCAAGACATGGAAGTCATTCTTCTACTCATTCAGATCTCTTATTCAGATACAGTATGGATACACCCCAGACACGGAGGTCATTCTACTACTCATTCAGAATTCAAAGTCAAGATACAGTACGAATACGCTCCAGACACGGATGTCATTCTGTCACTCATTCAGACTTCAACAATCAGATACATATTAGATACGCTCCAGACACGGAAGCCATTCTATTTCTCATTCAGATTCAACTATCAATTTCAAGTTCGGATACACTCCAGACACGGAAGTCATTCTGTCACTTATTCATATCCCAGTTATAGTTCAGATACACTCCAGACACAGAAGTCATTCTGCTACTCATACATATCTCAACTTCAGATACAGTCCAGATACGCTCCATACACGGTAGCCATTCTGCCACTCATTTTGACTTTTTCCCCAGCCCAGAGATGCTCCAGACACGGACGTCATTCTGTCGCTTATTCAGATTTCAGATTCAGATATAATACAGATACACTCCAGACATGGAAGTTATTCTGCTATTCATTCAGATTCAATTACAGTTACAACTCGTATACGCTCCAGACACGGACGACATTCCTTTGCTCATATAGATTCAGTCTTCGGATACAGTTCAGATACGTTCCAAACACGGATACCATTCTGATACTTGTTCTTTTGATTTACAACTTACAACTCAGCATACCTTCTTGGATGGCATCTTTAAGCCCATCTCCAACAAGATTCAATCATCTCCAAATGGCATCTTTAAGCCCATTTCCTCTACAACATTTCTGACGAGTGCAAATTTACGGGCACTCTAGTGTCCAATCATCTTTTACCTTCGAGTCACGGACGGTAAACTCGCCAATCTAACTATTTAGGTTCAAGAAGATTGAACAGGGCCAGATGTTGTACCCCAAAATTTTCCCTCTCATTTTATCAAGATTTCCCCTCACAAGACTCTTTGGACTCAAGACCAAATTAGGGTTTGCTCTGCTCAAGACATCTCCTTGCACTGTTGACTTGAAATTAGGGTTTGAGTTTGCACAGGGATTTTTGGACTTTCAATGCCTCATGTGACTTTCATACTTCATGTTGGACTCCTAATATTTCCCATACCAAGTTTCAAGCCTTGAATCAAATTTTTGCCCAGTCAATTGGACAGTTGACCTAAAAATCAACTGTATTGGGAAAAAGTCAATTGTGGCCAATTTACAGTCAAACCTCATAATTTTTTATCCACATCAACATTATAGGCTCATATGAACCATTTTATCAAGTTTGGACCACAACTCCTCAAGAAATTTGATCAGATCATCAAAAGGGCAAAATGGTCAAAATTAGGGTTTTGACTGTAGAAATGCAATTTCTGATTATTCACCTAGCCAATGGCAAATTGGGTTCAAGCATGGATTCAAGGACTCAATGGCATCATCTTGACCTAATCACAAGGTTCAAACAATCTCAAAAGCATTGGATTGACAGATGAATTTTCCAATCAACTGATCAAAATTAATTGTACACTGAAAAGTCAAACTTTGACTTTTTGGTCAAAATCAAGTGCCAAGGGTCATTTTTCATCAAGATGTGTCAAAATATGAAACTTGTTCACCAAGAAACCTAATTTTGAAAATTAGGGTTTAAAATGGAAAATTTTCATAACTTAGAAATTTTCTAAGTTATGAAAATATCTTATTTTTCCCAACTTTTTCACCATAATGAAATTGGATTCAAACAAAACTTCCAACATGAAAGTTTTAGTACTCCATGATGTCTACAACTTTTATTCACAAATTTTTCCAAAAAGATGCTTGGATCTCAAGTTATGATTTTGTGAACAAGGGTCCATGAAACTTTTAACTTAGTGAAATTTTGCCCTAGTTTTGGCAGGATTTTGACCTATCTTCATGGCAATTTTTCACATAGTTCCAATTGGAATCTCAAAATGCATTTCAAACATGGATTATAGATAATTTTACAAGCTTTCCAAAATGTCCAAGAACTCTCCAAGATCATTTGTGGTGAGGGAGAATCGAAAGTTTGAAAATGGCTATTTCTCACTTTTGTCCATGGCATTTTTCATATTGATACAAGTTGCAAATCAGTTTGGATCATGCTTGTACTTGGTTTACAGGTTCTAATCCTTTCTACACTCATAAATTAAATGCAAAAACATTGGACTAAGGCTTTGTTCTGAGCTTTAGATCATTGTACAAAGAACTATTCCAAAAATGGCATAAAGGTGGCAATACCATTTACATAAAGCATGCTTTTGGCAATTTTGTTTGTCTTGAGCCATGAACCTGATTTCTTTATGCAAACAACATCTACAAACATCAGGAAGAGTTTACCAACTCTCCTCAGGCATTGAGCTAGCCTGTACAGGCCTTAGCTTTGTCAACTCACCTTTTACTTCAAAAACAAGCAAGTGTGCAAAAACTCCATAACTTGGTAATCTGATAAGAGCCAGTCTTGTACACATTTCAAACAACGTCAACACATTATCTCAAGCTAGAAACACGAGCTCTTAGCATCTAAAACACCCAAATACATCAAAACACCAAGTTCTTGCAAAAATAGGGCAGGTTCTGCAGTTTCACTTCCAAAACAAATTTGCCTCGTGCGTTTTGTCCCAAACCACTTCAAACACATTCTAAACAATACATCTGAACTATCCCAGCCATTCTCAAGCAACTGTAACTGCATTTTCAAGCTTCACCATTTTTAAATTCTGAGCTTGCAGGTTGAGTTCTATAGAGACATTCAGGCCATTTCAAAGCAAACTAAGCATTGGGAAAGGTCAAGGTAACATCAAGCAAGCTCAAAAGTCCTTCAGGCCTCATTCAAAACTCCTGCATTGCCAGATTCGAACTTGACTGAAACAGGTATTTCTCAAATTTCTATCTCCTTATTTAGGAATCATTAGGCTTAGGTTTGTGAAGTAAAAATGTAGCCCTTAATGTCCTTGAACTATACATATGCATAGAATTCATTTATGTTAGCTGAGCTAGGAGAATTTGGATGCTGAAGTTACTGAATTTTTTAGGTCAAAAATTGGGGGTGATAAAATTCTCCCTGGTTTCTTAGAGTTAGATTAAGTTTTTTACATGGTTGAAATCGTGGTTTAAAGCTCTTTAATTTTCATGTTATGAGTTTTTGATTTCATGCAAAGAATAGAGAAAACAAGTTTCAAGTTGCAGGCGCGCGCATTTTTGTTCAAAGGTCAGGGATGAAGCTGGAATGTGGGTTGGGCTTGTTTGTTCTGACTATTGGCACTCCCTAGCTTACTTTTCACACCCCATTGGCCCATTTATTATATTTTTTATATTTTTCATTTCTTTTACATTTCTGACTTTTATTTATTTTTTTTCTAAATATTAAAAATCACCAAAAATATTTTCTTAAATTTTCACATTTTTTTTTATTATTTTTTTGGCATAAGAATAGTTTATTAAATAATATATGCTTTTATTTTCTTAAATAAATTTATAAATAATACAAAAATATTTTATTTTTCATTTCCATTATTTATACACTTAAAAATAATATTGTCATACATATTTTATTTTTTAACATTTTTTGCATATATTTTTATTTATTTTTTGTACCTAAAGGAAATAAAATAATAATAGAAATATATTTTCTTTTAAAACAAAATTAGGGTTTCCACCCTTTCCAAAAAATAATCATTTTTATTTTCCCTTATTTTTAGGACATTAAATAACTTATTTTTACATACATAAAATAAATACAAAAAAAAAACATTTTTGCATATTTATATTTAATTTCATATTTAAATATTTGCTTATTTATTTATTTGTACAAATAAATTCAATATAGTTGTAATAGTTTTAGGGCTTTATTTTTTAGCAATATCTTTCTATACAAAGATATCTCTTTAAAATACAAAAAACTATTTGTCCTTTTCTTTTACACTTGTGTTTTATTTGCAAAAATGTCCAATGATTCATTAATGAACATATGCATTTGAACATAATTACTGTTTACAAATAAACAAAATGGAAAAGAACAATTACTGCTAGGTTGAAAGAATAGGAAAAATGTCTTTAGGCTATTTCATGAGCAATCCCTACAGTACGTCATTAAGATCCCCAGCGGAGCTGGAACTTCAAACTATTAATCCCCGGTGAAAACCATCCAGTTTCTCCAAATTCCTCAGCAAGTTGTCTTGAAGCCTGAAAGTCAACCGGATAACAGCTAACTTCTGTTTCTCCCCAGCCTAGGATAACTCCCTGGTAGAGTGGCAGATGACCGAAACTCCTGAACTTTTTCCCAAACAGGAATAAGCTTTTTCCCCATTGTTAAATCCCCAGTAGAAGTCATCAAAATTCTATGGATTCCCCAAGAAGATTACTCAAGCAGTATACAGCATTGCTCTAACAACCGAATTTTTGTCAATTACTCCAACTTTAAGACATGAAGAATCCACATATCCTCAGCAGCAGTCAAGGATTTATTTTCCTCAGCAAATCAGCTTACATGCGCATACATTACATCCACATATCATAAACATTGATAAAATACATATATTGCATCATACACTTCATGCAACATAACTTTGTGTTTCAGCTAACATTTTACCCTTCTTAGGATAAGATTAACAAGATACCATTAACAATATGCAATCTAGATACAGTTCAGATACGCTCCAGACACGGAAGCCATTATATTACTCATTCAGATCCATCTTTCAGATACAGTACATATACACTCCAGAAATGGAAGCCATTCTGTTACCTATTCAGATTTAGCTTACAACTTACAATTCAACAAACATTCTTGGATGGTTTCTACAAGCCCATCTCCAACAAGATTTTATCACCTCTCCAAATGGCATCTTTAAGCCCATTCCCTCAACCACACTTTGTCGAGTGCAAATTTACGGGCACTCTAGTGTCCAATCATCTTTTACCTTCGAGTCACGAACGACAAAACTCGCCAATCTAACTCTTCAGGTTCAAGAAGATTTAACAGGGGCAGCTGTTGTACCCCAAAATTTTCCCTCTCATTTATCAAGACTTTTCTCACAAGATCTCTTTGACTCAAGACAAGATTAAGGTTTGGTCAACTCAAGACATCTCATCTTGCACTGATAACACAAAATTAGGGTTTGAGTTTGCACAAGGATTTTTGGACCACCGATGCTTCATGTGACTTTCATACATCATTTTGGACCCCTAAGATTGCTCATGATAAGTTTCAAGCCTTGAACCACATTTTTGATCAGTCAATTGGACAGTTGACCTAAAAATCAGCTGTATTGGGGAAAAAGTCAACCATGGTCAATTTACAGTCAAACTTCATAATTTTTTATCCACATCAACATTTTAGACTCATATGTACCATTTGATCAAGTTTGGATCACAACTCCTCAAGAAATTTGATCAAATCATCAAAAGGGCAAAATGGTCAAAATTAGGGTTTTGACTGAGAAATGGCAATTTCTGATTTTTAACCTAGCCAATGACCAATTGAGTTCAAGCATGATTTTAAATATTCAATGGCATCATCTTGACTCAATTACATGGTTCAAAACATCTCAAGTTCATTGGATTGACAGATGAAATTTGCAGTCAATTGATCAAAAGTCAACTGTACACTGAAAAGTCAAACTTTGACTTTTTGGTCAAAATCAAGCGCCAAGGGTCATAACTCATCAAGATATGTCAAAATGTGAAACTTGTTCATCAAGAAAACCAAATATGAAAATTAGGGTTTTGAATTTGAAATTTTTCATAACTTAGAATTTTTCTAAGTATAAAAAATTTCTTATTTTTTCTCAACTTTACACCACTTTTACACCATGATGCCTAATGAGTCAAGGAAAGTCCCCAACATGAAAGTTGTAGACCTACATGAAATATACAACTTTTATTCACAAACTTTTCCCTAAATATGCTTGGATCTCAAGTTATAAATTTGTGAATACATGGTCATGAACTTCTTAACTTAGTGAAATTTTACCCTAATTTAGGCAGGTTTTGGACCCTACTTCATGGCAATTTTTCACCTAGTTCCAAGAGGTGTCTCAAAATGCATTTCAAAGATGTATTATAGAGAACATTGCAAGCTTTCCAAAATGTCAAGGAACTCTCCAAGATCATTTTTGAGTAGGGAGAATCGAAGAGAGGAAATTGGCATTTTCTCGCTTTTTGTTCAAGCCATTTTCATGAAGAACCAAGTTGCAAACCAATCCTATGTTGGCTATTTCATGCTTTACAGGTCCTAAAATTGCTACACACTCCTTAATTAAATGCTTACTCAGTTGACAAAGCCTCTATCCATGATTTTGAACCTTTATCCAATTGATAATTCCACTTATGGCAAAAAGTTCCATTGCCATTTTCATAAAGAAACACTTTTGCAAACTTTTCAACTTGGAGCTTTGAACCTGTCCCCTTGATGCATACAAACCACACAGGTCTCAAGAAAGTTGTACAAACTCATACCAACACTAAGCAAGCTGGTACAAGCATGTGAAGCTTTGGTCTTGTCACTTTGCTTCAAGTACAAGAAAGTTGGCAAAAAGGCTAGCATTGGCAGATCTGTTGGGAAGCTGACTTTAGATCATTTCAATACCAATATGCAAACAATATGCAACACATAACACGCTTGGCAAGGACCTGAAACTCTCTCAAGCTGAAAAACACCCAAAACCTGTCCAAAACTGCAGATTCTGCACAAGCATCCCCATATTCCATTTGGCTCGTGCGTTTTGAGTTTGGATCATTCAAACACATTACATACTTGATACCTAGTCAATCAAAACCATCATCCCTGTTCTGTAACCTCTGTTTCACTACCTGCCATTGTTAACTTTGAAGCTTGCAGTTGGACTTGTTCAAGGAGTTCTATCTACCTTCAGAGCAAGGTAAGAGTTGGAATAGATTCAGGGAAGCTCAAGGAAGCTCAAGCAATCATCAGGCCTCCATTAAAGTCCCTGCATTTCCATACACGATTCCAGCTGAAGGAGGTAATTTTTCAAACTCTATCTCTTTGTACAGGCAACCTCAGGCCACGATCTGTGAATGAAAAATGTAGTTCTCATCATAACGAAGTTGTACATATCATTATCTTGCATTTATATTACTTGTGCTAAGAGAATTTGGAGTTTGAAATCTCTGAAAATTTTAGGTTAGGATTTAGGGATTTCAAAATTCTCTTTGATCGTTGATAGTTAGATTACATAATTTATATGGTTAGAATTGTGAGTTCAAATACTACATTTTTCATGTTATAAGTTTTCATTTTTATGCAAGCATGGGGAAGTTACAGGTTGACCGGCCATGGCGTGAGGAAGAGAAGGCAGGACAGGGACGAAGCTTGTTTTGGGCTTTTTGGCTTCCTGGGCTTTTTTGATTTTGCTAACATCACCACTGTTTTGCTTTCTCACCCCCCGCTAACTCTTTTCATTTTTTTTATCTTTTTTTCATTTTTATATTTAATACTTTTAATTATTTTCTTTAATGATAAAAAATCCTTAAAAAAATAATTTAATTATTTTTACACTTTTATTTTATTTTTTTATTATTTCTCACATAAAAATTTAATTTATTTTGATAGGATTTAATTTATTTTCTTAATAAACTTATAAATATAATTAAATATACTTAATATTTTTATTTTACATTTCATACTTACAAATACCTATTTTTTGCATATATATTTATTTTTAATATTTATATACAATATTATGTATTATTTTCATACAAAAAAATGCACAAAATAATAATATAGAAACATTATTTTCTTTTAAATGAAAATTAAGGTTTAATCCCTTTCAAAAGAATTAAATAATTTTCCTTATATTTTTTAGGTTTAAATTCAATATTTTTTATACAAAAGCAAGACATAAAACATCTTTTCTTTACATATACATTGCATTCCATTTTAAATATTGTATTATATTTATCTTAATTCGCACAAGTTCGATTTGGTTGTAATAAAGTATTTAGCTTTATATTTGTGCAAATCCCCATTCAAACTTGTATTCCCCCCTCCCATAAAATTGTTATAATAGCTTAGTATATTTACATTACGCAATTTATTGCTTTCACATGCCATGATTAGTAATTAGGGTTTGTATGACAAGAACGAAACAAAACAAATAGAAAACCCTAAATGCAAGATCAAAAGCATGAAACTGATATACTTTGCACACAAGCACCCTTAGGGTTTCTCCCACTTGGTTTCCTAAAACAAAATGATCATGTTACGCATACGAAGTATCTTGGCAAAACAAAAAAAATTTAAGATCATAGTCCCTCGATGACGCTATTCAAAAAGTTGCCTAAACAAAATGATCTTAGCCCCCTCAAAAATGCTAAGATACTTGGCAACATTTCTATCATGGTTGTACGATGACCCACGCCCGTCCCGTTTACATCCAAAGATAGGGTTGCTTACCAAATCAATGGTAGGCTAACAATGTCAAAGGAATAGAAAATGCACAAGAAAGACATTTGAGTAGGTAGATAGCTTCTAAGTTACTTGCTCCATTTCAAACAATCCTTGCTATTTTCAAAAACAAACACACACACATTTCAAAAACATCTTACAAACATTGAAAACATTTTCAAAAAGACAAACATCTTTGTATATATTCTTACGAACGAGAATCATTACAAAGATTGCCTAAACGAATGGCCTCTTTTACAAAATACTTTCAAAACCACATCAAACACCATTTCAAACAAACCAAAGCAAGTGATCTAAAGCAATTAACTAAGAGCCCATGGATGAAAAGGGTGCTAGCACCTTCCCTTTTTATAATCTACCCCCTGAACTCAAGAAAACATCTCAAAGGTCTTTCCTGTGCTTTTTCACCTTTCCTTTTGGATAAAAGAAAAGTCGGTGGCGACTCTTGCTAACCGCGATATTTGTGATAAAATGCAAAACCTCAAGTCAGTTCTCCCACCGCATCACAATAAGCAACTCGAGGGACAAGTAGGGACTATGATCTTTATGACGACTTTGAATCGTGGGTCATTGCTAAGGCATCCCTACATTCGAGGGACACGACCATTATTTTCGAGGCAACCGAGTGGAGTAAACCCTAGGAGTGAATATGTGCAAGTGTATTTTTTCGGTTAATTATCTTTGCACAATTAGTGTTTTCTACTGTTTTAATTTCAGTTTGTCTTTCCATACAATCCTATACATACATCTTGGCAGTTTATAATTTGCGGGAATTAAAATGCGAGAAATTAGAGTCCTAACTATTACAGGGCTTTGGGCAGATACATAATTATTTTGACTGAAAATAAAATGCAGAATTTAAATCCTATTTACATCTATTACAAACTCGGAGCAGTTACAAATAATAATAAAAAGGGGAAATTAAAAAGCGCGGAAAATCAAATGCGAGAAATAATTAGACGACCTAAAAATCTAAATTGAGAAAATATTTATGTTATTTTTAAGGAGAAATTAGGTTAAGTATAAAATTAAACCCTAAATATAATTATTTTGAATTATAGTAAAAAGACATTAAATTACCCTAATTTAATTAAACTAATTAATTAATAAAATATATATTTTTATGAAAAAGATTTTGGATATTTTTGGTGATTTTTGATTAAATGAAAAAAATAATTTTTGGTGTTATTTAAAAAATATATAATTAATAAACAAAAGACAAAGAATTAAAATAAAATAATAAAAGGAAGTAAGAAGTTGGGCCTGCTGGTGGAAGAGAAAAGGGGGTGTGCTGCCAAATTGCTTGTTAGGCCCAAAGCTGGCCCAGACTGACGCCTGGTCCAGTGGGACAAGCTTCTGAAGGCTCACGGTGGACTAGCGTATACTGCGCATTGGATCTGTGATGGAGATTAATCCAAAGGGCGAGATCAGAGAATGCGTGGTGGCCTTCAGAACATGATGCGCACCGGATTTAGAAATTTTATTTTCGAAAATGCAAATGGCTTGGACCTTCCCTCTCACATGCCTTCTTCCCTAGCCATCTGCTCTAGCTCGTTAGTCATGTATATAATCAAACAAAATAAATATAATACAAACTAAACACTTGGCCTAAGAAATTGCGCGAATTTCAAATCGTCCACCCATGCACTGACACGCCTTCATCCTCTTCCCCAGGGACTGTTGTCTTAGAGGGAACTTTTACCTACAGCTAAACTCGTCACTATAGGCTATAGTGACAATTTTTAAGCGTGGCTACAAACCTGCAAACATCAAAACATATAACCCAGGCAATATAAATCTCATCTAATGCCATGGATTGATTGCAAATCAGTCCCTGCACATGAAGAGGCCCTTAATTTGGCCTAATTTTTCTTCTAACTAGGGTTCCCCAAATTGGAGCTCTGGAACCCTAGCCATGGAAAATGTCTATTCCTGCACTCAAACTTCAATCAAACCAATCCAGTACATTGCAAATACGATAATAAAAACAAACATACAATTAAAACATGTTTATGATGCAAGAATCATGGTAATCAATTTTTGGAAAGAAAGATAAACCGTGATGATCGTACATCACATTTCTGGGTTTGTGGAGACTTGGTGATGATTACAATCGCTTCAGAGGATGCCCAGGAACACGATTTGACCTTTAGCACATCTTGAATTGGCCTGTGGAAGGAGATATGTCTCTCACTTTTGGATAAAAATTTTGAGTTTTGTTTCTTGCTTTGGAGGAAGGTTGCGCATGAAATTCTTCTGCCCTAGGGTTAGAAGGATCTTCTATATGTATGTGAATCTATTAGGTTAATAAAATTGGAATGAATCAAAAGAATAATGAATTTCAATTCTTGCATCCAATCTTTCCAAATGTAGATATTTCTTATCTTTTCAACCTTGCACGATTTAATTCTGTTTTGATAGCATAAATGGGTTGTATCTCATTCAAAGTTAAATCAAAAAACAAATCTTCCATATTTTATATCATTTATTTGATTTAATTTGATTTTTAAATGATAAAAATCAAAATAAATTAAATAAATAAATCTAATAACATGTGGAAGGATGTTTGGGTCGTGGACCATGTTGGAAGTAAGGTGCAAGTATAAAAAGTTAGGCCCATTTGTCAAAAAATGCAATTTTGGGCACATTTGACTTTTGGCAATTTTCCAAAAATGGCCAACTTTGAAAATGCATATCTCCTTCAATTTTGACCCTAGAGAGGTGTTCTTGGACTTTTTAGAAAGCTTAGGATATCCCCTAAACAACCTTTTTGGTTTCATCTTAAGTGGATCTTCCATGTTCATGTAAGAAGCTTTGACCCAAAAGGTGATTTTGTTGACTTTTAAAAAGGACCTATAATGTCTGAATTTATATATTTTCATGAGTGCATTTATTGAACTTGAGGGATGAAGATGCGTTGTAGTAAATTGTATTCCCTTCAAAATGAGCTTTGTATGAGAAATTTCTGATGAAGTATGAGAAAGTTATGCTTGGTCAAAGTTTAGTTGACTTTTCTGAGAAACCCTAATTTAGTAACTTTTGAGTTTTAATTAGTCAGGAGCATTCCTTGGGGAATCATGATCAACCCTTGATCAAGTTATGAATATCACTTCAAAATGTTGATTTTGACCAAAAATCTTGAAGTTTGACTATATGTGGGCCACAGTTGACTTTTGACTTAATATAGTCGATTCTCAAGCATTTGAGCAGTTGACTGAGCAAACTTCTTGTGCAAGGCTTGAAATTTGACATGGAGGGTCTTGAGAACATATTAGGACCATGGAGAGCATATGAGGTCTTTGGAGTTCACCCATCTTGATGAAAATGGAAACCCTAATTGGAGGTTCATTTCCTTTAGAAGGGAGTTTGTCTGGTCAACTCTTTGACATCCTTGAGCAAGTTGAGTATCTCAATGAACATATATTGAGTAAAGTGAGAGGGAAAATTTTGGGGTACAACAAGACGGATCAATGTTGGGCACTAAAGACCAAGATTCATGATCTGATAGACAATAAAATAATTGAATTTGATCCACCTGCTACTCCAAATGTGATAACTCGGCCAATGTCGAATAATGGCAAAGATGTTAATGCTATTGATAATGCTACTTTTGCTTCCCCTGTTAAAGATTTAACAAATCCATTAACTACTGTGAAGAATAATTTACTGAGAGCCGGAATGTTCCTTGGATGTTCTAAAGATTGGGTTTGTTGCGATCGACAAGTAAATGGGTATAAACGGCTGAAGAAAGGTGTGCAACGCCTGATAAATAGCCGCGAGATTTTGTTTGAAAAGATTCCTACCATCAAGAGTTTGACCAACAAAACTGAAGACCTGTCCATAATAACAATTTCCAATAAGCCTTTTAGGATCCTCTCAAAGGGTCCTATTAGAATTTCAAATGAACTGACCATCACTCCTTTAATAATCACTGTCGCTAGGCCTATCCCCTACTCCTCTGACAAAGCAGTTCCATGGAACTATGGTGTCGGGGTTTATTATCATGGGATAAAACAAGATTCTTGGATCAACAAAGATGAAGCTGGTGTCACTAATATTACAGGTTCTAGTAAATTGACAAGAACAACGAGGATCTTTTCCCCTGATATTTCACCACCCACTGCTACAACAACTCCCGTCCGCATAAACAATGACAAGTTTGGTGCCAACACTAGAGGCAAAGAAAAAGAAGGTGAGCCCGTTGGGATAGAGGCACCTACCAAAGATACTAATGCTGAAGATCCCACCACTCAAGAGATGGAGGAAATCCCGAAAATCATAAAGAATAGTGACTTCAAAATAGTGGAGAAGCTGGGGAAAACCCACTCCAAAATTTCCATGATGTCATTATTACTTTGTTCGGATGTTCATGCCCAGGCTCTGATCAAGTTCTTGAAGAAAGCCCATGTGCCCCAAGAAACCATTGTTGACCAGTTCGAGAACTGTGTAGCAATTTTAACGTCTGAAAATGGATTAGGGTTCTCTGACGTTGATTTGACTCCTATGGGAAGGAACCACAACAAAGCCTTGCATATATCTATTGAATGCAAGGGAACCACCCTGGCTCATGTCTTAGTTGATATTGGCTCATCTTTAAATGTGTTATCGAAGGTGCTTTGGACCAACTAGGTTGGGAAGGACTGGTACTAAAGCCAAGCGATATTGTCGTAAGGGCGTTCGATGGGTCTAAGAGAATGGTTCATGGAGAGGTGGATCTCCCGATTAAAGTTGGCTCACAGATATTCAATTCTACCTTTTATATAATGGACATATGTCCCGCCTATTCTTATTTTCTTGGACGCCCTTGGATCCATGGGGCAGGGGAAGCAACATCCACTCTTCATCAAAAATTAAAGTATCCAGTTAAAGGGAAGATCGTTACTATTAGCGGTGAAGAAGAATTTATGGTGAGCCATCATAATTCCTTCAAGTATGTGGAAATGGATGGCAAATTCATAGAGACTTCGTGCCAGGCCTTCAAAATTGTTCCTCATATGGTTGCCGCCACCAAAATCTCCTCTAACATATCAAAAGCTGATGAAGTTGTACCAAGAATGGTTTCGGTTAAGGATGCTCGTGTCGTGGTCGAAGATGGTAAATGTACTATCTGGGGACAACTCCACGACATTCCGTTTAAAGCATATAAATTTGGTTTGGGTTTCACCATCAAAGCTTAGAAATAAGTCAGTCGCGCTCGCGTGGGAAAGATACCTCTCTGCATTGGAAATGATGAAGTGAATGTTGTGGAAGACTCTGGTGATGGATGCACTTTTGAATAACAGATCTACCCTACGGTCGAAGGAAAGCTCAACAACTGGAATGCGAAAGATTTTACTCCCATATCCTTCATTGAGGAGTAATTACTGCTTACTGTTTTCTGTCAATTCAAGAACTTTTGTCTGTAATCTTAATTTTCGCGGTAATGAATTTTAAATCCATGTGCCTTTCCTGGGGCACTATGGTCCATTTGTTAAGAGTTTTGTTCATGTTCATTTATCATATGATTATTTAATATAAACTATTAGACCTTTTGCATTAAACTTTTGTGTTCATTGTCTTTCTTTTTCTTTATTACATTTTCCATTAGTCATGTATCTTACATGCACACACACACACACACTTGCAGATCTTCATCCACTACAGATCTCATTGCCAACGACTCTACTATTGCCAGTTATGACTTTGAACATCCAATTTACCAAGTCGAAGACGAAGGCGAGGAAGATTGCAAAATACCAGGGGAACTAGCCAAACTTCTAATGTAAGAGGAAAAGGCTATTCAACCTCATGAAGAGCCATTCGAGGTTATCAACTTGGGTACTGAGACAGATAAGAAAGAGGTCAAGATCGGTGCCAACCTAAAAGATGGTATCAAGAGCAGATTGGTTCAGATATTACATAACTATGTTGAAGTGTTTTCTTGGTCGTATGGAGATATGCCAGGATTGGATATCGACATTGTGGTTCATTGTCTACCAACAAAGGAAGATTTCCCTCCTATTAAGCAAAAGGTTTGCTGTATGCGGCCAGACATGTCTGAAAAGATAAAGGTTGGGGTAATAAAACAATTTGATGCAGGTTTTCTGGATGTTATATCTTATCCTCAATGGGTTACAAACGTGGTCCCCGTGCGAAAGAAATATGGAAAGTGTGATACGGTAGGAGAACTGACTTGGGTGTTTTGCGTTTTATCACAAATGTTGCAGTTTAGCAAGAGTCTCCATTGACTTTTCTTTTATCCAAAAGGAAAGGTGAAAAAGCATATGAAAGACCTTTGAGATTGTTTCTAGAGTTCGGGGGGTAGATTAAGAAAAGGGAAGGTATTAGCACCCTTTTCATCCATGGTTTTCCATGGGCTCTTAATTACTTGCTAGATCACTTGCTTTTGTTTGAAATTATGCTTTTGTGTGGTTTTTGAAAGTATTTTGTAAAGAGGCCATTGTTTAGGCGAACTTTGTAATGATTCTCGTTCATAAGAATGTTCACAAATATGTTAATCTTTTGAAAATGTTTTCAAGTTTGAAAGAGGTTTTGAAAGTGTAGGTGTTTATTTATTTTTTTTTGAAAATAGCAAGGATGTTTTGTTTTTGAATTTGAGCAGGTAATTAGGAGCATTCTACCTACTCAAAAGTCTTTCATGTTCATTTCCTCTTTCCTTTGACATTGTTATCTCACCATTGATTTGGTAAGTAACCCTATCTTTGGATGTAAACGGGACGGGCGTGGGTCATCGTATAACCATGATTAGCAATGTTGCAAGGTATCTTAGCATTCTCTTTTAGGGACTAAGATCATTTGAAAGGCAACATGGATAGCGTCATCGAGGGACTATGATCTTGTATTTTGATTGTTTTTGCTAAGATACCTCACATGCATAATATGGCCATTTTTATAAGGCAACAAAGTGGATTTTATCCTATGGGTGTTAGTGTGCAAGTGTATTGATTTTCATGCTTTGTTTAGTCTTTGATTAGGGTTTGCTACTTGTTAACTTTATCTTCTCATACAAACCCTAATTACTAGCATATATATAAAGCGATAAATTGCGAAAAATAAAATTACTACGCTATTACATCATTGGGGGAGGGGGTGTACAAATTTACAAATGGGGATTTTGCAAGAAAATTAAACCTAATTATCTATTACAACCATATTGAATAAATGTGAAAGAATTGAATAAATAAAAATGCAAAAATGCAAATGGGTAAAGAAAATATTTTTTTGTTTAGATTTTTATGAAAGGGGTTTAACCTAATTATCTAAGAGAAAATAATTAATTAAGATAAATAAAATTAAATCTAAACTAGATAAGAAGAGAAATTAAGTTTGAATGCAATTTTTACGGTTTTTTATGGAAGGTTTTTGCTTTAATTAAAAAATAATGAAAAAAAAATATTTTAATGATATTTTTTTATATTCATAAAATAGGTATTATAAATAAATAGTGTGAAAAAAATCAACTCAAAAGGAGTTATTTTGATTGGTTAAATAAAATGCTAAAGTTTGTTAAAAAGAATGAAATTAATGAAACAAACAAGTGGTAAAAAAGGGGTGTTGTACCCCAAAATTTGCCCTCTCATTTTATCAAGATTTCCCCTCACAAGACTCTTTGGACTCAAGACCAAATTAGGGTTTTCTCTTCTCAAGACATCTCCTTGCCTCATGTGACTTTCATACTTCATGTTGGACTCCTATGATTGCCCATACCAAGTTTCAAGCCTTGAATCAAATTATTGCCCAGTCAATTGGACAGTTGACCTAAAAATCAACTGTATTGGGAAAAAGTCAATTGTGGCCAATTTACAGTAAAACCTATTAATTTTTTATCCACATCAACATTATAGGCTCATATGAACCATTTGATCAAGTTTGGACCACAACTCCTCAAGAAATTTGATCAGATCATCAAAAGGGCAAAATGGTTAAAATTAGGGTTTTGACTGTAGAAAGGCAATTTCTGATTTTTCACCTAGCCAATGGCAAATTGGGTTCAAGAATGGATTCAAGGACTCAATAGCATCATATTTACCTAATCACAAGGTTTAAAAGATCTCACAAGCATTGGATTGACAGATGAATATTCCAGTCAACTGATCAAAATTAATTGTACACTAAAAAGTCAAACTTTGACTTTTTGGTCAAAATCAAGTGCCAAGGGTCATTTTTCATCAAGATGTGTCAAAATATGAAACTTGTTCACCAAGAAACCTAATTTTGAAAATTAGGGTTTAAAATGGAAAATTTTCATAACTTAGAAATTTTCTAAGTTATGAAAATTTCTTATTTTTTCCCAACTTTTTCACCATAATGCAATTGGATTCAAACAAAACTTCCAACATGAAAGTTGTAGTCCTCAATGACATGTACAACTTTGATTCACAAAGTTTTCCCAAAAGATGCTTGGATCTCAAGTTATGATTTTGTGAACAAGGGTCCATGAAACTTTTAACTTAGTGAAATTTTGCCCTAGTTTAGGCAGGATTTTGACCTATCTTCATGGAAATTTTTCACATAGTTACAATTGGAATCTTAAAATTAATTTCAAATATGTATTGTATATAATGTTATAAGCTTTCCAAAATGTCCAAGAACTCTCCAAGATCATTTGTGGTTAGGGAGAATCGAGAGTTTGAAAATGGTCATTTCTCACTTTTGTCCATGGCATTTTTCATATTGATACAAGTTCGGAAATCAGTTTGGATCATGCTTGTACTTGGTTTACAGATTATAATCCTTTCTACACTCATAAATTAAATGCAAACACATTAGATTAAGGCTTTGTTCTTAGTTTTAGAGCATTGTACAAAGAACTATTCCAAAAATGGCATAAAGGTGGCAATACCATTTACATAAAGCATGCTTTTGACAATTTTGTTTGTCTTGAGCCATGGACCTGATTTCTTCATGCAAACAACATCTACAAACATCAGGAAAAGTTTACCAACTCTCTTCAGGCCTTGAGCTAGCCTGTACAGGCCTTAGCTTTGTCAACTCACCTTTTACTTCAAAAACAAGCAAGTGTGCAAAAACTCCATAACTTGGTAATCTGATAAGAGCAAGTCTTGTACACATTTCAAACAACCTCAACACATTATCTCAAGCCAGAAACACGAGCTATTAGCATATAAAACACCCAAATACATCAAAACACCAACTTCTTGCAAAAACAGGGCAGGTTCTGCAATTTCACTTCCAAAACAAATTTGCCTCGTGCGTTTTGTCCCAAACCACTTCAAACACATTCTAAACAATACATCTGAACTATCCCATCCATTCTCAAGCAACTGTAACTGCATTTTCAAGATTCACCATTTTTAAATTATGAGCTTGCAGGTTGAGTTCTATAGAGACATTCAGGCCATTTCAAAGCAAACTAAGCATTGGGAAAGGTCAAGGGAACATCAAGCAAGCTCAAAAGTCCTTCAGGCCTCATTCAAAACTCCTGCATTTCCATATTCGAACTTGACTGAAACAGGTATTTCTCAAACTTCTATCTGCTTATTTAGGAATCATTAGGCTTAGTTTATGAAGCAAAAATGTAGACCTTAATGTCCTTGAACTGTACATATGCATAGAATTCATTTATGTTAGTTGAGCTAGGAGAATTTGGATGATGAAGTTACTGAATTTTTTAGGTCAAAAATTGGGGGTGATAAAATTCTCCCTGGTTTCTTAGAGTTAGATTAAGTTTTTTACATGGTTGAAATCGTGGTTTAAAGCTCTTTAATTTTCATGTTATGAGTTTTTGATTTCATGAAAAGAATAGAGAGAACAAGTTTCAAGTTGCAGGCGCGCGCATTTTTGTTCAAAGATCAGGGATGAAGCTGGAACGTGGGTTGGGCTTGTTTGTTCTGACTATTGGCACCCCCTAGCTTACTTTTCACACCCCCTTGGCCCATTTATTATATTTTTTATATTTTTCATTTCTTTTACATTTCTGACTTTTATTTATTTTTTTCTAAATATTAAAAATCACCAAAAATATTTTCTTAAAGTTTCACATTTTATTTTATTTTTTTATTTTTTTTGGCATAATAATAGTTTATTAAATAATATATGCTTTTATTTTCTTAAATAAATTTATAAATAATACAAAAATATTTTATTTTTCATTTCCATTATTTATACACTTAAAAATAATATTGTCATACATATTTTATTTTTTAACATTTTTTACATATATTTTTATTTTTATTTTTTTTGTACCTAAAGGAAATAAAATAATAATAGAAATATATTTTCTTTTAAAACAAAATTAGGGTTTCCACCCTTTCCAAAAAATAATCATTTTTATTTTCCCTTATTTTTAGGACATTAAATAACTTATTTTTACATACATAAAATAAATACAAAAAAAAACATTTTTGCATATTTATATTTAATTGCATTTTTAAATATTTTCTTATTTATTTATTTGTACAAATAAATTCAATATGGTTGTAATAGTTTTAGGGCTTTATTTTTGAGCAATATCCCCTATTCAAACTTGTATCCCCCTCCCCATAATAATGTTGTAATAGTCTTAGATTTACTTTTACACATTTCATCGCTTTCAAATGCCATGATAGTAAAACTAGGGTTTGTATGCAAAGACCAAAAATTAAACAAATAGCTTGACTAAACACAAGACAAAAATGCATGAAAAATGACAACACAATGCACACAAGCATCCCTAGGGTTTCATCCACTTGTTACCTTAAAAACATGGCCATGGTATGCATGTTAGGTATCTTGGCAAAACAAAATCAATCAAAAACAAAAGATCATAGTCCCTCGATGACGCTATCTTGGTTGCCTAAACAAAAATGATCTAGTCCCTCAAAAACTTGCTAAGATACTAGGCACAATTGCTATCATGGTCATACGATGACCCACGCCCATCCCGTTTAACATCCAAGGACAAGGTTGTTTACCAAATACAATGGTAAAATAACAATGTCAAAGGCTTAAAAATGTGTAGGAAAGATCTTTGAGTAGGGTAGACAACTCCTAGTTACTTGATCAAACTTTCAAACCATCCTTGCTATTTTCAAACTATCACACACATTTCAACACAATTTCAAAACATTTCCCAACAAACTTTTAAACATTGAAGCATTTTTCAAAAGACAAACACCTTTGTATACATTCAAACAAGAATCATTATAAAGGTTGCCTAGACAAAGGCCTCTTTTCAAAATACTTTCAAAACCACACACAAAAGCACCATTTCAAACAATTGAAAAGCAAAAGCAAGTGATCTAAAACAAGTAACTAAGAGCCCATGGAAAACCATGGATGAAAAGGGTGCTAGCACCTTCCCTTTTCATAATCTACCCCCCGAACCCAAAAACAATCTCAAAGGTCTTTCCTGTGCTTTTTGACCTTTACATTGGATAAAATAAAAAGTCGGTGGCGGCTCTTGCTAAACCGAAACATTTGCGAACACAAACGCAAAACCTCAAGTCAGTTCTCCCACCGCATCACAAAGGGGTTTTGGTCCTGCCAAGGTTTGAACTCAGGACATCAAGATCATTGGCTCAAAAGATATCCACTAGGTCAGGCGCGTTTGCTTGTCAACCATGTGTTTGCATGACCATATATGAGAAAACTGCTTCCTGAAATCACAAAAATCACAAAAATACAAAAGGGGGGTTCACATTGGTTCGAACCCTCGCCCTTATGGTCAGAAAAGACTTAATACGCGCGCGCTTTCCACTAGGGTGGCTTGTACGTTCAGTCATGAAACAACTTTCATTAAATATAAAGTAAAATAAGTCCTGGATATTTGAAATCACCTTCTTCCTCCTTCACGCGCGCGTAGAACATAACATCCACCACTGTTAACCCTGTAACTTTCTCATTTCTTGACCATTTTGAAAAGTACAAACATGAAACTTGCTGGACCTTCCTGAATGTGTTGCAAGTCTTACTTTCCCTTGAGGATGGCTGAAACTCCCTACTCAAGTCAAGCTGCAAGCTTGAGTTTCAAAAATGGTGGATGATGAAAATGTGATTACAGTCTTGAAACATGGACTTGGATCATTTTTATATGATGTATGTCAGATGTTTGGATGATTAGAAATCAAAACGCACGAGTGAAAATGGAGATGGTGAGTTTTTGCTTCAAACTGTCAAGTTTGGGAAGATTCCAGGCAATATGGAGTTTGGTTAGTTTTGAGAGAGTTGTTAATCGTGTATTAGCTTGCAATAAACTTATACATATGTATGGAAAAGGTTTGAGATCAAATGTACTCCAGACTTCTAAGTTCTAGCCTTTTGGCTCTATAACTTACTTTTGAAGAAAAGTGAGAAGACAAATCTCAAAGTGTTGTACAAGCATGTTCTGAGTTCAAAGAGGCTTTAGACACATTGCTTTTGGTTTATAGGGGTTGTGTGTGCAAAAAGAACAAGTTCAAAGCTCAAGAAGTTGACAATTGCAAAAGTGATGCTTTATCAAAATGGAAATGGCAACTTTGTGCCATAAATGGAAAATCACTTTGGACAAAGCTTAAACCAAGTGGATAAGGGCCTAAAGAGTTGTGTAAACCATTAATTATGGAATTCCAAACAAGTTTGAGGCCTTCAAAGCAAGATTGTGCAGCATAGGTTTGAAATTGAATTCTTGTTCATCACAAAATGACTTGTAATTCAAGTGTGAAAATCTTAACTTCATCCCTTCGATTCTCCCTACTCAAGAATGATCTCAAGGAGTTATTAGACATTTTGGAAAGCTTGTAATTTTATCTATAACCCCTGTTTGAATCACTTTTGAAAATTCCCCATGGAACTATATGAAAAAGTGTCATGAAGTTAGGTCAAAATCCTGACCAAAACTAGGGCAAAATTTCACTAAGTGTTCAATTTCAAGACCATGACTTTATGAAATATTAACTTGAGATCCCAACACTTTTAGGAGAAGTTGTGTAAAGCAATGTTGTATATATCATGGAGATCTACAACTTTCATGTTGAAAGTTTCTTCTGAATTATCTTGCATCATGGTGAAAAATTGGCTGAAAGTTATGAAAAAAACATGAAGTTTAAACACTTAGAAAAATTTCTAAGTTAGAAAAATTTGACTTTTCAAAATGAAACTTGACTTTTTTTATTTCTTGATGAATAAGTTTCATATTTTGACATGTTTTGATGAATTGTGATCTTTGACATTGAATTTTGACCAAAAAGTCAAAGTTTGACTTTTCAGTGTACAATTGACTTTTGATCAGTTGATTGAAAATTCACTGTCAATCCAATTGATCTTGAGAAATGTTTTGGGTCATGCCATTAGGTCAAAATTATGCAATTGAACTCTTGAAATCATGCTTCAAACCAATTTACCATTTGCTAGGTCAAAAATCAGAAATTTCCCCTTCTCATTCAAAACCCTAATTTTGACCATTTTGCCCTTTTGATGATTTGATCAAATTTCTTGGGGAATTGTGGTCCAATCTTGATCAAATGATACATATGAGTTTATAATATTGATGTGGATCAAAAATTATGAAGTTTGACTAAATTGGCCATAATTGACTTTTTTTCCCAATACATCTGGTTTTTAGGTCAACTGCTCAATTGACTGGGCAAAAGTGTGATCTAAGGCTTGAAACTTGACATGAGAAATCTTGAGGGTCCATAATGATCCATGAAAGTCATATGGGGCATTGGAAGTTCAAATATTCTTGTGCAATCTCAAACCCTAATTTTGGTCATCAATGCTTAAGGAGGTGTCTTGAGCTGATCAACCCTAATGCAGTCTTGAGTCAAAAGAGATCTTGTGAGCAAATTCTTGATAAATGAGAGGGAAAATTTTGGGGTACAACAGCTGCCCCTGTTCAATCTTCTTAAGCCTGAAGAGTTATATTGGCGAGTTTTTGTCATTCGCGACTCAAAGGTGGAAGATGATTGGACATTAGAGTGCCCAGAAATTTGCACTCGGTGATGTGATGGTTAATGGTATATGGAATGGGCTTAAAGATGAAATCTGGAGGGATGATGGAAATTTGTTGGAGATGGGCTTGTAGATTCCATCCAGAAATGATTGTTGAACCATATTTGTAAGTTGAATCTGAATGAGTATCATAATGGCATCCGTGTCTAGAGCGTATCTGAACTGTATCTGAAAGTTGAATCTGAATGATTATCAGGATGGCATCTGTGTCTGGAGCGTATCTGAACTGTATCTGAAAGTTGAATCTGAATGAGTATCAGGATGGCATCCGTATTTGGAGCGTATCTGAATTGTATTTTAAAGTTGAATATGAATGAGTATCAGGATGGCATCCGTATATGAAGCGTCTCTGAACTGTATCTGAAAGTTGAATCTAAATGAGTATCAGGATGGCATCCGTATCTGGAGTGTATCTGAAATGTATCTGATAGTTGAATCTGAATGAGTATCGGGATGGCATCCATATATGGAGTGTATTTGAACTATATCTGAAAGTTGAATCTGAATGAGTATCAGGATGGCATCCGTATCTGGAGCATATCTGAAATGTATCTGAAAGTTGAATCTGAATGAGTATCAGGATGGCATCCGTATCTGGAGCTTATCTGAACTGTATCTAAAAGTTGAATCTGAATGAGTATCAGGATGGCATCCATATCTAGAGCGTATATGAACTGTATCTGAAAGTTGAATCTGAATGAGTATCAGGATGGCATCCGTATCTGGAGCGTATTTGAACTGTATCTGAAAGTTGAATCTGAATGAGTATCAGGATGGCATCCATATCTGGAGCGTATCTGAACTGTATCAGAAAGTTGAATCTGAATGAGTATCAGGATGGCATCCGTATCTAGAGCGTATCTGAACTGTATGTGAAAGTTGAATATGAATGAGTATCAGGATGGCATCCGTATATGAAGCGTATATGAACTGTATCTAAAAGTTAAATCTGAATGACCCATGCTAGATTGCTTCAGCTGGTCGTGTAGATAATTGTCCTGGCTTGTCTCAGGTATCAATCTCTGACCTTTGTAAATTGATGATGACAGCCATATGCTGACTGATCTTTCCTGGAGAGATAAAAGATTGGTTATATGCAATGTCATGATGTATGAAATGCATTGTATAATGAGATTATGTTGTATGCATTCGTGTTGTTAATGTTATGACGCATAGATGTGATGTACGGGCATGTAAGCGTTACTGTTGTAACACTGTTGGATTAGGGAAAATAAAATCCCTGACTACTGTTGGGGATATGGAGCGTAAGTCTTCATGTTTTGCTTAGAATAACTTCCACCAAGGATTCCCTGTCTTGTTGTTTAAGGAGAGCTTTATTGAGGAATGTTGAAAACCCTGTGGAAAATGTTGATATTTGCTTGGGGAAAAGAGTTTAGAAGTCTCAGTTGTTCGTTGCTATACTGGGGAGTTGAAGTTGAACTTATATCTGGTCGAGTCCAGGCTTCACAATAACTTGCTGGGAATTGTAGAGTAGTTTATTGGGAAGAGGAGTTGTGGTCTTTTGATTTGTTGCAGCGAAGAGGCAAACTCGAACTGGAGGAATCTGTAGTTCGTTGGGGACATAAACCCTGTGTTCGGTCCATTGGAGAGGTGTCTTCTTCACTGGGGAAAATTCTCGAGGGTCCTTGAGGTCGACTCAGCTGGTGAGAAGTTTTTAGAGATTGAAACTCTAGCTTGGAGTCATCCTATGAGAAGGATCTTGGATAGATTTGTCACTACCCCTAGTAACAAGTGTTGTAGTGATGCCAGAAAATGTTTGCTTAGTCGCACATGACCCTTTATGTGGGAGTCTGTTTTATCCCAGAGTTAATCTGGTGCACCTCGACGCTTGAGATTTTGATTACATTTCCGGTAGCCCTTAACTTCCTAGAGATATTTTTTAAGACTGTTGTGGAGGAAAATGATGACCTAATACTGACACCATCTGATACTACTGGCACATACGAGCAAACTGGTGGTACCCAAGATCTTTGGTCAAGTCTCATAATTTTCTAAGAACTGTCATGGGGGGATCTAAAGACATGATACTGACACCATCTGATACTACTGGCATAGATGAGCAAATTGGTGATACCCAAGATCTTTGGTCAAGTCTCAGAATTTTCTAAGAACTGTCATGGGGGGATCTGAAGACATGATACTGACACCATCTGATACTACTGGCACAAATGAGCAAATTGGTGGTACCCAATATCTTTGGTCAAGTCTCAGAATTTTCTAAGAACTGTCATGGGAGGATCTGAAGACATGATAGTGACACCATATGATACTATTGGCACAAACGATCAAATTGGCGGTACTCAAGATCTTTATAGTGGATTTTGTTCAAACCCCTGATCAACGTAACATTGCCCCTTGAGTGATACATATGGAGATTTTCCCCTGGTTATTCAACAATTCTTTGAGAGATTCTTTGAATCTCGGCTTGACTGCACCAGATGTGTTGGACAAAGGTCATGTTGTGCCCCTTAATCTCAGATTCTCAGTTTCTTCAGAGTCAGAAACTAGATCCTTTTTCAAGTTCTTGAATTTGACACGAAGCTGCTGATATCTTTCCAGAATTTCACTCATACTTTCTCCTAATTCAGCTTTAGTAAAGTTTACAGTAAAGTTAGGAAATACCTCTTCTGTGTTTGATTCTGATTCTGACCCAGATGATTCACTATTTTCTGTTACGTTGGCCATAAGAGTAATGTTGGATCTTTCATCTTCTGATTCAATGTATGTGTCAGAAGTATCTGAGTCATCTCATGTTGCCATGAGACTTTTCTTCTTCTCCTTGGAGAAATTCTTTTTAGGTTTCTCCTTTTGAAGCCTTGGACAATCGCTTTTGTAGTGCCCTTATTCATTGCACTCATAGCAGACAATGTCCCTGTTGCTTGACTTTCTGTGACCAGAAGACGATTCAGACTTTCTGTGCCTAGAAGAAGATTCAGACTTTCTGTATCCAGAGGATGGTTCATTTTGATTCCCTATTCTTCTGGAGTTTCTGAACTTTATTTGCCTCTGCTTCCACAGCTGATTGACTCTTATGGAGAAAAGATATAATTCGTCTTCTTCTGATGAGGATCCATCAGAGGTTTCTTCCATAGCCTGCAAAACTTTAGAATCATATTTTTTGTTAGATTTTAGCGCTAAAGGCTTACCTTGCTTCTGAGGCTCGTCACCTTCTAACTCTATCTCATGACTTCTGAGTGAGCTGACAAGTTCCTCCAGAGATATCTTGTTAAGATCTTTTGCCAGCTTGAGAGCAGTGACCATGGGCCTCCATTGCTTCGGTAAACTTTTGATGATCTTCTTTACATGATCAGCAGTTGAATACCCTTTGTCTAGAACTCTCATCCCAGCAACCAGAATCTAGAATCTTGAAAATATTGCTTTAATGGTTTCACTTTCTTCCATCTTGAAGGCTTCATATTTCTGAATGAGCGCAAGGGCTTTGGTTTATTTTACTTGCGTTTTACCTTCATGCGTCATTCTCAGAGAATCAAACATGATTTTAGTTGTCTCTCTGTTTGTGATCTTCTCATACTTTGAATATGATATGGCACTCAGGAGAATCGTTCTGGCCTTGTGATGATTTTTAAAGTCACGCTTTTGATGATCAGACATTCTTTTTCTATCAATCTTCTGACCACTTTCATCCACAGGATGCATGTACCCATCAATTACCATATCCCAGAGATCAGCATCATAAGCCAGAAAGAAGCTTTCAATTCTGTCTTTCCAGTAGTCAAAGTTCTCTCCATCAAAGATTGGAGGCTTGCCGTTGATTCAGTCTTTATCATCATGGTAGTCATTGCTGATGTTCTGACTTGGTCCCACCATAGTGTTTTTCTTAGCTTGGATATTATACTGACACGGTTAAGTGCTTGAACTCAAAACCAGGCGCTCTGATGCCAATTGAAGAAGTGAAAAACACAAGAAGGAGGGGTTGAATTGTAACTTTAAAAATCAACGCAAATGACACGATGATTTTTATCCTGGTTCGTTTGATCTCAAACTACTCCAGTCCATCCGCAAAGGTGATTACTCATCTCTCCAATGAGGTCTAATTCACTAATCAAACTGATTACAAATCTACTTTGACAACTTCCAAAGTCTTCTTGAGTACAACCATAACCCGGTTTATCTCAAGGAATTTCACTAACAAAAGTAAGAATAATGTAGTATATAGTATGTTTTTCGTTACAAAAACAGTATCACAAACTTGTGATGTATTACACAATTTAGAGAATAATTTGAATAAGAAGTAGCAGCATTGAAAGATTATTAAAATAGCAGTGATGTAAATCGTGAATGATTTAACCTTGTTGCTTATTTAAATAGGCGCAACAATCGTGTGCAAATGAAAACTTGATAATTGTCAGTTAATGCACTTTCCTCAATTAGAAGATCATTGTCTGTTTGTAGCCGTTGCAATTGATACAACTTTGATGAATAGTAACACTTCAGATCATTAAGGAATCTTCTTGCTGCTTTCTTCAGAACTTGGAAGGTCGGAATCATAAGGTCCTGTTTGTAGCGTTAGACTTCCGTTTAGAGTTAAAATGTCTTTCTCTTAGTGCAAATTTTAATCTTCATACATCAGAACATTCTGATATTAGTCTACGTTCACAGCAGTAACAACCTTGTAGCTTAACTTCTGATCCACTTCCGTTCAGAACTTCTGTACAAAATAGAACATAGTTTTAGAGTGCATATTTGTTCTTTGTGTTTGTTATCATCAAAACTCTTACGAGGGTTGTAGAATCAAACTATGTTCTAACAATTATTTAATAACCATCCGATCTGAATGTGCAAGACCTTCATATTCTCGTACCCTCAATCGAAGAACAATTAAATAGGGGCAGCTGTCATACCCCAAATTTTCCCTATGGGTATTAAGGGTCAAGTTATTATGGTTGACCATTTTCTATTAATTTTAGTGTTATCTAATTCAAATTTTGTATTTGCATTAGTTGCTTATGTTAATTTTTTAATATAATGAAAAAAGTTTAATTTAGAAAAGGGGGTGGGGGAGTGTTGTTGGGTTTATTTGGAGTCCAAATGGTTATGGTTAATGGCCCAATCTTATTTTTGTTGTTTTGTTGACCAGAAGTCAATATATACTATATTGGTCTATTTTTTATTATTATCATTATTTTTGATAAAATATTAGAAATATACATTAAAGAGGGGTTGACCCGAAGTCAACTCTCTCTAATTATACAATTTATTTTACATTGCATTATTTATTTTTATTATTTTCATATTTCAAAATTTTGTTGACCAAGTCAACATTAGGGTACAACCCTAATTCCAAAATTGCGCCCAATCCTCCATCTTCTTCATCAAAGCATCCAAGCCCAAAATCTAAAACTCGGTTAATTTTGAATCAAATCTAAAGTAAATCAAATATTGGACATAATTTTGTTTTTTTATTAAATTAAGAACGAATTACAGATGCAAAACAATTCAGAAACATATAGATTCACAAGATTTTCCCTAAACTAAAATCAAATCAAATCTTCCTAAATGGCAATTACAAATCAATCAGAAGCAATCATCTAACCTATAAATGCTAATCTAACAAATATTTCCTAATCTATTCTAAGTTTTAAGCCTATATAAACTAAGGACTAATACAGAAAGGGGACAAAAATTTGGAGAACAACCTTTGGAGATTCTTGTGTACTGTAAACCCCATCCTCAATAAAGCTTTTCCCATTGAAAACTTGGGTTTCACGATTGAAACCCTAAGTTCTTCAGAGATCGACTCCAACTCTCAATTCAAGGTAGTTGCAAAAGAAAGAGAAAGAGATTAGAAGGAGAAGAGGGAAAACTAGAAGAGAACTAATGCTACGAGATTCACTGCACGTATGGTAATTCTAAAACTTAGCTTAGGGTATAATTTGTTGATGATTGATTGGTGTTATTTTGTAATTTCTGTTTGGATTGGTGTTTATGGTTTTTTGTTTTGATTTGGGGTTAGGGTTAGGGTAAAACACCTTAGGGTTTGGTGATTGGGTTAGGATTAAAATACTAACATGTTAGGTTTTGATGATTTGGTTAAGGTTTGGAAGTGGGGTTAGGGTTCTCGGGGTTTGGATGAAGTTGTTTAGGGTTAGGGTTGATCTTCATAGGGTTCTTGCAAACCCAGATGAAGATATGAAGTCTTCTAGATTTTGGGTTGAAGGTGGGTTGAAGATCTGGGTTTATTGCATGTAGGTGGACGGTGGTGATTGATGAATGTGGTAGTGCTCTAGAGCAGCCTCCGACAGAAGCGATTTCCAGCCGGTGGTGCCCAAGGCGGGGAGATTTCTGATCACCAGATTTCTAGAGAGAAAGCAGAGTCTCTCTCTCTAGAAATTATAAAAGGGTTTTGCTGGTTTTGTGAAGAGAGAGGAAAGAAGGAGAAAAATGAGACAAGGGCTCAAATTTCTGTTTATATAATACTCCCTCTGTCTCCAGATGCACGCCAGGTGGCTCTCTGAGAGCCCCTGGATGAGGTGACTATTGACCAGTCACCTGATCTTCGCTTACAATAGTCCCTCAGTCAACTATGAATCCCAGCCCTCCATTTAGCATACTATAGATCAATGGTACATGCTCAATGCTTGCTGTCCATTTGATCTAAATCAACGATCCAGATTTGTTATCTTCACCATAATGCATGCTCCCTTCCACACAAAGCTCAAACAGACCCAAAGTTGGTATTAGGCTCTTGTATGAATTTCTGAGCTCAAGCCCAATGCTATTCAAACCTCCCTTTTACTACCTAAGTTCAAAAACACACCCTCTGCGCCTATTGGATCAAAATCAATTATTGGGTTCAAGCCCTTATTATTCAGACCCCCTGATTCTTCTACCTGAACTAGAAATACACTCCTTGTTTTGATTAAATTTTTTAAATAATTTATTTGTTTTATTTAATTTATAATTATCAAATCATTTTGTTATTATTTTGCATTAAAATGATTTTTGCATTTATCATAAATTATTTTGATAAATAAATATTAGATTATTATTAAAAATATTTAATATATTTTTAATAATAAGAAAAAAATTATTTATTGATTATTTTTAAAAATACTAACCTTTTTTGTCAATTCAACAAATGTTTTTTTATCATTCAAACTTACTTTTTTTTCTTCAAATTGCATCTTGTATTCTAAGACAACTAACCCATCAAATACTAACATTTTTACTAACTTAATTTCAAATTCAACTTTATTTTCAAAAAAGGATTGTGGAGACATTTTATATTAACTGCGAACTGCGTCTACGACTACGCTACTTCAAAACCCAGACAAGTTTCAAGGATAATTCAAGATATTTCCACAATCCATAAAAAAACTAACCAAACACATTCGAACTACGAAATTGGACTCTGATTCTTCATAAGGAGATACGTAGGCACGCGTCTTAAAAACCAAGGCGAGTCCAGCTAAAAAAAATTAATTTTTTTCTTCTTAAACATATGGAAACAACACAACTAAGTAGAAATTCCCATTTTACCCTTAAACCTAAAAGAGGAGCCCCCTTGAGAACAAGGGGAGATGAAGGGTGCCTAACACCTTCCATTCATTTAACTGACTCACGAATTTAGAATCTCTGACAAAATTAGGGTTTCCTGTTATTTCCATCCTTAGGATAAAAATTAATGGTGGTGACTCTTTATTTTTTGTCGGTTACGACATATAGACAAGTAGCGAACATCAAAGTAAACACCAGACTTGTCTGCAAAGAGAGTACATGCCATCAGATGTAGCATGTACGCCTTAGCGGCAGCCTCATACCTGTGAAACAAGGCGTCGACATCATCCAATGTGATGGTCATCTCTCCAAATGGAAGATGAAAAGATGATGTCTCTAGGTTCCACCTCTCATTAAAAGCTGATAGAAGGGAGGCGTCGAACATGGTCAAGGAGCACTGAGCGAACTCCAGCAGATGAAAATCTCTCACGATACGTCTGACCTCCTCAGGCATGTCACCACCCTCTGGGAAGTTCTTCAACTTCAAACCATGAGATGCGACCTTCAGCACCGCACGCTTCTATAAAAGATAAAGTACTCCCTTTGTCCCATATTATTTGTTACAATTGACCATTTCACACAAATTAAGAAACAATAATAAATGAAAGAGAGAGAATAATGACTTTACTAAATTATCCTGATTAATTGTTGGTGTATTTAAATTAGTATTAATGTTAAATGAGAAAACAATAAATTAAGAGTATTTATTAGAGGGTACAATTGAAAGATTAAATATAAATTACATTGATAATCTAAAGTGACAAGTATTTGGGATAACTTTTTTTCTAAATGTTACACTTATTTTGGGACAGAGGGAGTATATTACACATCAAGCCGTTATAAAAAATTTGCAATAAAAAAGAAAATAAAATATATACCTCGCCCTGCCATATCATGTATGTGACATGCTCAGAAAATCCTATCAGCACAGACATGTCTGAAGGTCCTCATGGAAAGCCTCAATCAATGTGAACTGATGGCTCTGTAGACATACGAGTCATAATGTCTGTATCAATGGGAGACACCTCATCAACCTTCTCAACAACAACCTGCTCAGCAGCCACAACCTCCTCAGTCGCCGACTCATCCAAAACAACCTCCTCAATAGTCGACTCCACCATAACATTCTCATCCATAGAAGCAGACACATCCACAGGAGCGGGTGCCTCCATAGGAGCAGGTACCTCCACAGGATCATGTACCTCCTCGACTGTAGAAACTCTAGCAGTCCGTCTGTAACACCCCATGTCTACCCAATGAATTATATAAAATCAAAGTTTCAAAATTTCCAACAACATATGAAATATTACACTTTCAACTTAAAACAACCACAGTCAATCACCTATAAATCAGATACATAACACAATATTTTGGGTGAAGCAATAACAACCTGCTGAGTCTTTAAAAATAAAACAACTTTCATTACTATGCAGCGGATTCACAAAATTCAACTGAAAATACCATGACATCTTGTCCAACTCAAAACAACTTTAAGACAACAAGTCTTTAATGAAAACAACTTAAAAATTAAGCAACATAATGAAAACCAACAATAAAGAAAACATGCGTTCATCCCTCGAGTGCTACGTATCAGAGCGACAACACCGGCTCATACTAATGAAGGTAACAACTATCCTTCTTGATTACCTGTACGTTACGAAGAGAGGACAATATTCAAACAGAAAGGGTGAGATATCGAACCATATAATTGAGTGTATGATAAACAATATATTAGATCGAATTATATAAAATCACCATTCACAACTTTCAACCAACATCAATCATCACAAGTCAATAACACAACAACTTAAATATGTCACACGGAATGTGACTCGTTACAATGCACATGCATGTGGTACCATTGGAGCAAAACTCCCAACTTAAAAATATGCCAATTAATAGAGGCGTCAACAAGGCGTAAGCTTTCAACTTAATTTTCCAATTCAGGCCAACTTACCGAGTATCAGCTCCAACTCGATATGCTATGTATACGATACAATATGAATGTCAGGATAACGACAATAATAGTTACATAACAACACAACAACAAATCAGCATTGGCCATAGGCCTACAACTTATATTTTGCCCATAAATAGAGGCAATTCGATAAGATACAACATCACCTGTAATTTCACATTTTTCAATAAAGAATACAATACAACGAGTCAACCAAAATTTACTACAAATAAACCGCGTAATTATTCGAACAATTACGACTATTTCTGATTAATTAATTATCTAAATACTTATTTCTAATTACAAAATTTTTACAATATTATTATACTAATAATACTAAATTATTATTATCATTAATTATACAATGAAATATTATATATTATAAACTTGAAAATAGATTTTCTTTAGTTTAACACATACAAACACAATATGTGTTGTTACGGTGGGTGTGTCGCTACAGCACCTAAATTTGTCATTCTCAATTTGAATCTTAGTTGCTACCACGTGTAACTCATATTTTAAATTACAGTCTGACAGCATCATGATAATATTACCAAATCAATTAATAAAATATTGAATAGCATGGCAATTATAACGAAACACATAATTAAGTTATAACATGTTAATACTGGTTGGTATAAGTGGACTCAATTTTTGATAGCTAAACAATAAATAAATATCACTCCTATTCTAAGGGTTATTTTGTATTATAATTTAATTCACAATTTTAACTAGTATATAACACACCACACCGATATCTTACATTGACAATTCTAAACATGTTGGAATTACGCAAAACAAATAAAAGTGGCTTTTAATAATACAGAACAACTCTATTGATAACTTTAACAATATTATTAACAATTCTAACAATTCTATTGACAACTCAATCGACTCTAACTAAAAACTTCTAAAAATTATACTAACAATATTAATCAGTATTATTATTAATATACTAATAAAAAATTATAATAGTAATTGAAACTTATTCTTCATTAAGTGATTCACGCTACATAGATGGAGAATATATATACATAGCACTTGCATTTCATCTCTCTCTAGAGTACTAGAATTAACACATTTTCATTTTGTTTCTTGACCAAACATGCGTTAACATTTTGTAATCCTATCTCTCAATTTTCGATAAAGTATGATACTTAATCTATTAAATTATATACTACTACTCTATTGACGCTAGAGTATCCAAGCATATAGCACCAGTGTTCTTTCGCTACAGTATGCCAAGTAATATAGACACTTATATCATTCCGCTATAGGAACAATGCAACATATATGCATATGGAATTGAAAAAAATAGTGCTAAAGTACTTATATATAAATTAAATTGGGTTCTCAATCATCTCTCAATTTCAACAATATATCAATTTCAAACACAAACAGAAACAATTTTACAACTCAATCCCACATACCATTCATCACATACCCTATTATAGAGTCACAACATCATCCTTACCTTAGATTAAAGGTTGCTTTAACTCTCCAATTGCACCTAAATATGCCTCCTCTTTGCACTTCTACGTATCTCTTCCAAAACCCTTATTTTCTCTTTTGCAAAAACCTATTCCTCTTAGTGCTACTTCTACTTCTATTATCTCTAAAATAACTAATATAATAATATAACTACTATACTATTATTCTTATTGGGCTGAAATTCCTACACCTCCCTTTTTACTACTTCTAACATTAAAATAGGTCCACATAAATAATAGTAGTATTATTCAATATCAATCCTACAATTTAATCAACTAATTAATTCAACTAAGAACGACACAACTTAAATCAACATTTCACAACTTCGAAAATTTAATCGAAAAAATATTCGAAAATATTTAATTAAATAATTAATTAAATATTGGGTGTTACACCGTCGACGGGGTGTGCGGAACTGTGCTTGCAGCTCAGCTAACCATTTTTGATGAGAATCGGTCAGAGGATGTCGTCCTGCACGTAGCTCGAAAGCTCGTGCCTCATCAGCTCGGATCTAAGCTTCCGCTCGATCAGTCTGCCTGCTCGCAACGGTACCATCTTTTACCCTGATCCTCACTGAAACAAATAAAGAAAATAATTTTAAAAAAAGATTGAACTACCGGAAATTTCTAAATTTCTAATATATTTTTTAAAAAATGAACTATCAGAAATTTACAAATTTTCAATACAAAGTAAACACCCGAAAATTTAAAAATTTCTGGTGTATAACATAACAAAATCATCAGAATTTTACAAATTTCTAGCACGAAATAGCTGAAATTTCTAAATTTTCGTGATAAAATACTAGAATTTTGGCATAAAATACCATAAATTCTTACTCTTTCACGAAATTTCCAATATACTCACGAAATCTCCGATATCGCCGTGTAAATTTGAAATTTTTGATATAATACCAAAAGTTTCAAAAATATATAAAAAATCTTAATCGAACTATTTTGGTCTTTTCATCCACTTTAGAGGAGCCAAGTTCAAGTGGGAGAAGAAGTTAAAACCTCTAACCAAAACAACATAATCAACGTGGACCTAAATTATCAAACAATTCAATCAACATGGACCTAAATTGTCTAATCATTTTAGCCCAATCGAAAAAAGAGTTTTGCTCGGTGTACATTTTTTCAAAAAAAAAAAATGATTCAAAAGTCTAATTCCTATTTTTTTTAAATAATATTTAAATATATTTGCTTTGATATTTTAAAAATATAGATATAGAATTTAAAATAAACAATATTAAATTACACGGATTTCATATAAATTTAGTATTTTAAAAATAAAAAATAATAAGAAACAGAAAATGCCAGGGAGAGTTTTGGAGAAGAGAGGTGAAAATCTCTGAAGAAAGCAATGTATTCATCAAATTCACCATTTTTTGTCCCACTATTGTTCATCTTCTTCGCCAATTTTCTATTTCACGTTTTAGGTCAACAAACGTAAGCTCTAATCTCTCTTTCTGATTACCATGGTTCATGATCTATTCAATTTGATTTGATCTCTTTTACTTCAAATTTATAATCTTTTTCTTGTTATTTGAATTGGGAACAGCGAAGATTCTCACCACGCACATGGGTTTGGGCACAGAGTTCTTATGAGTTTGAAAGAAAAACCCGCTGGAAGTAACTTTACCTTTGATTGTGCTCCTTCTGGTCCTTGTGTTCCCTGCATCTACTCAGAGAAGGTGATTCCTTTTTTCATTTTTTAAAGTTAGAGTTATTCATAACTAGGGTTTTGAGTTTGATAAGGTTTCCGAACCGTTAGATCTATAAATGTGTTTGGATAACCTTATCCGCGATTAAATCTCTCAAATGACCAATTGTGGACAATGCTGGTTCAGAATTCGACTAGTTAAACTGTCTGGTTTGGCTTTGAAACATTGCTTTTATGTCTACGTTTAGGATCTCTTGGTTGTATTGTGTGTATGCTTGGGTCCTTCTTTACTTAATTGTTAACTACAAGCTTTCTCGGGGGAGTTTGTAGGGTGATGAGAAATATCGCTGCAGTGAGACAGGGTATCGAATTCCATTCAAATGTGAAGAGAGTAAAGGCTCAACAAAGGATGCTAAGAAAACAAATCCTAAGAAAACTCGGACTGCTTTAGAAATCTCTAGTAGTATTGCAAAGTCTCGTAAAGTTTCACATGTTTCTGGAGTGGTAACAACTTCGTGGCCACATAGAACTTTACTGGATGATTCATTGGCTTCAAATAATCAGTCACAGGCTTATGTCACTTATAGAAGCTGTATACCCGCAGATTCCGAAGAGAAGTTATCAGTGCTTGGTTTTGAGGTAATTTTTAGTTACTAGCTCAGATTTATTGTTATATTCATTTATTATCTTCTGAACTTAATCAAATGGAGAAATCATATCATATCTTGAATATTTAGTTGCGTATTATTCTTTTGAACTAATGTGTCCATCTTAGAGGATTAACTTGTGCTTCAGCCACTATTTAGTGTTTGGTTCTTTAAATCGCAAGGAAGAATGTCTAATTGCAAACCACGGGTGTGACATTGATATATTCATATATAAACCAGAGTAGTTAATCCCGGATAACGGCGCAGAGCGGCTGACCCCAAAAATGGGATAGCGGGACGACCGCTATTTGATCATTTTTTGGATAAATTACATGAATAATAATTATAAACATATGAAGTGCAAAGGGAAGAACGAAATGCAGAGAGAGGTGAGGGAAGAACTTTTGATTTTTCTTTTCGTCCGGGAAAGAAGGTTAGGGTTTGATTCTCAACTCAAGTTTGATTGAAAACCCCAAAATTACCCTTAATACGTTTTAAATTTTAGGGTTTATTTCGGTTTTTCAGAGGGGAAAAGGATACAGGACAGAAACCGCTCCGGGCCGAGAACTGCTCTGCCCCCGCTACCTGCTAATTACTCTATAGCGGCCACTATAGTGTTTTGCTCCGCTGTAGTGGGATACCGCCGCTATTGGCCACTATTGACTACTCATAAACAAATAATGACCACTATCTTTTGAGCTGAGCTGATGGAAAAACTCTCACTTATCAGCATCTGTCAATCAGAGGATATTTGTTGGTAAAGTGTGAAGAAACAAAGGAAAGTTCTATTATTTAGATCCTAAGCTGCATTAATCTGCATGAGCTTAGTTTTTCCATGTGGTCATGGCTCTTAAGCACTAAGGTAATTCTCGCAAAAAGCTTGCAAAATGTCAGTCGTGTTCATAAGTTAGACGCAACATTATCATTTAATAATCAACATTTATGTTTGAAAAATGGAACAAGGGAAGCATGGTGCCACTACCCGATGCACTAACTCTATGATTTTCCACTTCTCTAAACTAAGTGTTAAAAGTATAGAGGATGGGAGAAAATCAAACATAACTGATCCAAATATGGTGTTCAATGTAGTCAAGCACGAGATCTTAAGTAGGATCGATCGGCTTGTGAAAGATTGTAAAACACGAATAGTTAGCACGATACGTAAGTTCCTACCTGAAGGGAAAAAGAGTAATTTCATACACACATACACAACAACATGAAATCATAATAAAGACAAAAATAAAAAGCCCTGCATGTTTTTTTTCCGATCTTGCTTCAAAAATATCGATCTTGACCATGCTGGCGACGAAAACGATCTTTCTCTAATCATAACACTTTTAGGCATCCTTACCTTGAAAGATCTTACAATCTTACGATCTAGCACTTGATCTTGACTACACTGATGGCTAGATATTCAAATCTCTAAGGATGTCCCACTTCTTTAAACCTTTGTTTTAATCTTCATCCCATTTTAGTAGCTATCTTTCCTTCTTCGACGACATAAGGAGATTGGATGCAGTATATTGTCCTTGTTCTGTGATCTAGCGTTCTACTTTATGATACTCTTACGGTAGTTTGTTGGTGTTACTACTTATTAGGACTAGTTCTCAGTGACATATCTCCAAGGGGCTTTAATTTCATCCGTAAATTTAAAAATAAAAAAAAAGAATGCAAATGAAAATACTTCAACCGCATATCCTGATATCAATGTACCCTGAAGTGCTCGAGATTTTGCTACTGCTGTAGTCTTATTAGTTCTTCGATACATTGCAGTTTACTTGTTTAACCATAAAAGAGATTTTATGTTAACATGTACATTTTATGGGAAACTTTGTACAGGGTATTGTGATATTCTTGTTGCTCATTAGCGGATCATTTGTATACCTGAAAAAAAGGAGGGCCGCCGCCATGTCTGGTTATGTAGCAGTTGGAAGGGGTCAACCAAACTCTCGGTTTTGAAATACAAGACTTTCTGTATGATGAGATTTCTTCCACACTGAAACCTTTTTTTTTCCTTCCATTTTTTTAATTGCAATGTATGATATTTGATTGTAATAGGAAATGTTGAGATTCAGCAACAGCCTCCAAAGTATTCATTTTTTTTTATAGTGCTTTAAATGTTGTATACTAGTGACATGAAATGTAGTGCTACTGTTATACCATAATTCTACATATGCAATGGAGAATCCTTTTTCTTAAGCAATATGTCTAATTGAATATTTTAAACAGCAGTATCTTAATGATACATTGTTAATTAACTAGATACTTACCTCAACATGAAACATTAAGTAAACTGAAAGAAGCTTATTACAGAATGATGTTTCCAAGTGGAACTTTAGTACTGTAAGCATATTTAGATTAGTGGCTTTTACACCCAAAACTAATCTATATGTTCTGTTCTTTGTATAGAATCATGCAATGGAGCTCATAATAACCAATTATGACTATGACACATGGTACATTCTTGTGTTAATTATTCCAGTCCAAGACAGAACAATATTATTAATCACATTTTACTGTAGGGAAGCACTTAACAAAGTTGTAGTGTACGAATCCATAAAAGGTGAGATTCACACAAGGTGGAAAATCTTAACCTTTATTTGGTTTATTACTGCATAGTACTATATTACTATGTCTCTTTAGATGATTATATTTAATATGCATATGATAATATCTTAAGTTTTTCATGTCTTAAATTTTCAGAGGTTCTGTGTAGCTTAACTACGGATTAAGTGTGACAAATCAAATATGAGCTCAATTTGGTCATGGTTTAAAATTGATAAATATTTTGTGAGACTCTTTTTAGTCACAACTTAAACGTGTCAAATTTTGGATCCTGTGCAGTAGTCTGTCTTGCAAACCCTCAAAAACAGTCCCGTTGATATCTAACCAATTCATGTAAATGTATAGTTTTGGAATTAAAGGATCATAAATAAAGATTTTCACATGCCAACTTCAAATGCAGAGGATACAGAGTTCTACAGAAGCTTCTTTAGGCATGCAGAAAACCCAAAATCAAAATGTGCAACATATAATAAAGATTCCTGCACAAAATTAAAGTGTGAAGCTTGATACATTATTTTATTCCATATAAAGAATCCATGCTTATAAACAAAAGCAATGGTATATCACTCTCTACTGTCAGTCCTCTAGCTTTAGATGCAAAAAGATTAGCTTTTTTCATTATAAATCAACAAAATTCAGAAACTTATGAGATGATTTTCAGCCCCCACTTCTTATATGTGTTTGCCATTGCCATCTTTCATTTGCATATAATATCTTTCATGTAGATTCTTTTCCAAAAAAACATTCTCAACTGTTTGATTTGATGGTAACAATTATATGGTATACTGATTTGGAAAATTTATACCAATGCTTTCACTTTTAGTTTTAGTAACATCCTTTATTCACGAGGCTTTCAAATTATGCTACATGCTTTATACAAAATTGTTATGAAGAAAACTTTAGAGAAAATATATCAATTCCACGAATAAAGATTTATACTCTATGTTTTCAAAGTAGTGAAATCTTAAATTTTTTTTATGTATGTCATAGGTTGAAGGACAATTAGTTCTGTTAGAAGTTTTAGCTCGCTTGAATTGTTCACTATAGTGAATAGAACAAGTAGACATTACCATCATAAATTAGTTCAGTAAAATAAAGTAAAAGTACGTGGAATGAGAATTGATTCTAGTAGAATTGAGTTTGGTAGAATTGATTTTATCAGAATTGAGTTTAGTATAATTGGCTTATGTTTGGATACATTTATGTAAAAGTGAGTTGAACAATAAATTTCAGTGTAAAAATCATCCATAATCAATTTTAGAGGCAAAAGTTACAAATTCTAGCTTTAAATAAAATCAATTCTGGAGACAGAATCAATTCTACTTTTGCTTAACCAAACATGTTAAAATCACCCAAAATCAATTATGCACTTCTAGAACTGCTTTTGAACTTTCCAAAAGCCAAACCAAACATACACTAGGATTATCCAATATCTATCTTATTCAAAATCTCATCTCTTAACGTCTTTAATTCTCTCATCATTAGTTTAACTCAAGAAATAGAATCAAAGGTAATTATAATTCATATAATATTATTAACTGCGTCCATGTAATAGGCAAACCACCTCATAGATCATAAGAAGGAGCATTCACATCGAGAGACATCAAATATTCATCTAAAACTTTAAGGCATTAGATATATAGATTTTCTCACTTAAAAAAATGTTCAACCTCCACTTTTCTAAACAATATTTTCAACCTACACTTGTATCTCAATCCCATATACATTAGTACTCCTTATAATGTATAAATCAGTGCATCTCACACAACCTGTGTCATAGACACTTCAATGAATACACCGTCTGACCACTACCATGTAGGGAAGACTCTCGATATAAGGAGTTGGTCCCTTAATTGAATCATTGATTTTGATATCACTGATGGGCCACGAGGAGGAACATCTACATTGAGTCAAAAGAAACACAAGTGAGATAGACATAACATATTCGTCCAAAATCTTAAGGCATTGGGTGTATAAATCATCTTACTTACAAAATGTTCAACCTCCACTTTTTCAAGTAATGTGCGACTTACAACTCACACTTGTATCTCAACATCATATGCATATATACTCTTTATAATGTATAAATTAGTGCATCTCACACAACCATCCAAATACATTGGCAAACCACAAACATTATGTTATAAGACATGTTCTTAAATCTTGTCTTATAATGTCTTTCCACTATTTATCTTTAGGTTTAAGGTCATTATCTAAGTCTTGGATATGATTAGAACACCTAATTAGGGTTTCATCGGCTCAAAATATTATTTTAGGATTTTTGCCTTTGTATGATTCAATGTACAAAATTCTGTGAGTTGAATCACCAAATCAGCATTGAATTTTAAATAGTATAAATCGATTCAAAAAAGGTTGTGATTCAATTTACAAAAGGATGTGATTTAATTCACTAGACATACAAAATTCCAACAATCTCATGTCAACTAACCTAGTGTTTCAACATACCACATTCATCATGCAAATTAGTTACATAGTTGATCAAAATTCCTAAATTTCTTAGCATGCAAGTTGTAACTAGAGAACCTAGTCTAACTAAGATCAATGCTTATAAGAAAATCCCCCTCGTAGACATTGTTTCTGATTGTAAGGCAAAATGAAGAACTTGATTGAAAGGAAAGATGAACTAAGGTGTCCACACCTGAAAGATGAGAATAAGCTTCTTCGATTGCATGTAATGTTGAACTTGATGTCAAGTTCTTCTTTTCCATCTTCAAATTTCACATATCTCCCTGCACAAAGTACAAGACATAATTTGTTTCCCTCCATTTCAACTTATTTACTTTCTTGTATAATGATCATAGTGTCTCATCTTTAATATTAAACTAAATTGTGGTCCGCGCGTTGCGCAGTCACAAACATAAAATGTTTTTGTATTTGTTTTTTACTTCAAGTTTAAGTTTTTGCACAGTAAAAAAAAAGAGTTATTTATTTTAAAAAATATTGATTTTAGAATATTTTTCTTAAAAAGTACAAGAAAAATTTGAATTATGGAACTTCTAGCTAAATCGAGAATTAATCATGTTCTTATGTCGGAGTGGGAGGAGGATTTTCTCTTATAATTGAGTAATTAGAATTTTAATGAGATTATTTGACGTAATCAGTTGAGCAACTCTAAATAGGTTGCTATATAAATTTTAATCATGCTTTAAACCGTAGTGTGAGATATTACAAGAGATGTGTGGTGGATCGTTAGAAATGAAGACGACAATTGCAGAGAAACACGGTGGTAGTTATAATTTCAAACACTATGATGCTCGAGTCATATTCTTACGTTTGCATGAGATGAACTACACTTTATATAGTTCGAGTGGTTTTGGCAACCGTTTCTATTAAATAGTTAGGTTATTGAATATTTATCTAATACATTAAAAAAAATTTCAAGTTGCAAGGTGAATATTACCTCACAAATCTAAAAAACACCCAATTAAATCATTACGGGATAGATCAAATACTCTGCAAAAACGTTAGTGACAAATTGTTGCAGGGTGAAAATCACGTCGTAATATTGTTAGGTATATTTCACTTCGCAACCTCTGTTTTAGAAATCAGAACAGCGCATCAACCAGTGTATCATGGTGATATAGTCCAAAAAAAAAACTTCTTTGCAATGAGCAAAACAGCATAAGGCAACATGCTTCATTCCCTCAACCTTACAACTCTCAAATTGATTGAGTTTGTATAGATGTTTTTAGGTATAAATCACTGTCAAATATGAAATATCTATACATATTGCAATATTCCACACCTCAAACATGTGTGCCATAGGCAATGGCATCAATGCCTAAAGCAACTTATGTAGAGTAATATATATCAGTTGATGCTATGAACAAAACAGTTATCTATGTAACTTGAAGGGGAAGCTATTACAGTAAAAAGCATTAGATTCTCCAACAAAAATCACTTTTGGTTTTTGATTACAGTGAGATTCATATGCATAATGGATAAGACAATGCAATTTTCCTTATGCTTTAGCCTTATGGAAAAGAAACATATAAATGTATATATTCCCCTAATCAAACCTCACATTCAATATATGCTATAGTTCTTAATTCTTATGCATATGCTCTTGTTTTTTTGCTATTTAAATCATTATTTATCTAGCATTAAGGTTGTATAGAATTTGTAGCTTCAACTAAGAGTGGTAGACAAGATATATTAAAGCATATAAATATGTGGGCCATTTTTAGGGCAGCTATTGTTTGGTACATACTATAGAACATAATTGGAATTAAAATATGGAACCATAAGTTGATGAATTGTTGAAAGTAGAGATTTGTTTGGAGAAAAAGTGACTCTGAGAAAGAATGTGTGAGGACAAAAAAAAATATTTTTTATTTAAACTTTGTGTTGGCTATAATTCCCAACCGAGTACAAGAGAGTTAATAAAAATACTTCAATATTATACTTGTAAATGGAGATCAATTAAGATAGACAAACATACATGTTCGCTCTGTCAAAATCCGTAAAAAAAATAAAATAAAACAGGATATGAGGAAATAGACAAAGTAGAAGAATAAATTAAAAATCTTTATTTAATCAATAAAAAATAACGTGTTAAATGGACGATTTTTCTATTTCTAAAATTTAAAAATGACAAAAATTTAAATTTGTCTTGTTGGAGTCTCTGCTCGTCAAAGCCCGTCAAAAAATTGAATAAGATTAACAAAATAGAGAAAGAGATTAAAAATCGTACCCTAATCTAACAAAAATAATGGGATAAACAGACTGTTCCAACCGATTTTTTCCACTCTTGAAAATGTCTCATTCAATAATTGAAAACTAATATTTTTGAAACATAGAGAAGTTGCAATAATGGGTTTAATCATGTGTCTTTTAAAATGTAAGACTTGACCAACCCTTTAGGTTTTAAATTTTATGAATGTTGAATGCCCACACAATCCAACATGTTAACAGTGTGATCTAATTTATTTCCTTTATGTTTCTTCTGTACTCTTGTATTATTTATTCACTTTTTGTAGCTTTACTTTACTAGTCAAATTAGAATAGAAATAGACAAAATGCTTTATTTTCAAAATCATTTTTAGATAACAAACTTAAGTCCAAAAACAGAGAATCAAATATTCCAATGACAGCTCTAAATTAATTAATTAGTATTTTCTTCCAACATATATCATTTAGAGTGCTTTCAAGAATAATTATATTTGGTTGATAAGAGTTTTAAATCATTCTAGAAGAGTATCAAGTTTTTTGAAGTCAGCATCCACAATTACACTTGCAAACCAATTATTATAATTTTATTTTTGATTATTATGCTTAACACTTATTAATATATTATATTATTAGCGCGTGAGACACTTACTTTTTAGTTCGGAGAAAAACAGAAAATAATAAAGAAAATAAGAATTTTATTATTCACTTAATGAATTGTATAAAAATAAAGATACATATTATGATTATTTATATACAACCCTAATTGGACTTGAGTTAATACAATTTGGATTATATTAAATATTAAATCTAATCAAATTTAATCTAATCTATTTTAATATTTCAACACACACCTATAATTCAAGTTGTCGAACCTACACTAGTCACAGTCGATCTGAGCTATTTCTAATTTCTTTCTCAAATTCCAGAATCCGTCGATCTTCAATCCTTTGGTGAAAATGTCGGTCAACTGTGCTTCACTTGAGCAATGCCTAACTTCAAGTTCACCTCGATTTACCTTTTCCTTCAAGAAGTGAAACCTAACTTCGATATGTTTACTTCTTACACGCAAAACTAGATTCTTCGCCAGATTTATGGCTAACTTGTTGTCGATTTGCAAAACTAGAGGTTTCTTCCATTCGATCTCCATTTCTTCAAGTACAGATCTGATCCAAATTGCTTGACATGCAGCATAAAATCCTACTATATATTTAGCTTCACACGATGACAATGCCACCAAAGGTTGCTTCTTCGAACCCCATGAGATTGGGGCACCAAATACTTGAAAGAAATATTCAGTCGTGCTTCTTCGATCTTCCTTATCTCCACACCAATCAACATCTCAAAAACAATTAACTATTGCTTCTTTGACTTTAGAGTCTCGTCAAAATAGTATTCCACAGTTTATTGAACCCTTAAAATATCTCAGGATTCTCCTTGCAGGCTTCATATGTGACACTCTTGGTTCACTCATATATTTGCTTACTAATCTGACAGCGAAACCTATATCAGGTCGATTGTTGCACACATATCTCAGAGATCCCACGATTTGCTTGAACAAAGTTACATCAAATTTGTCTTCCTCTCCATTCTTCTCCAAATTCACATTTGATTCGACAGGTGAGGATGTAGGATTCAAATCATCCATTCTGAATCTCTTGAGTATCTCTTTGACATACTTTCTTTAATGTAGCACTATACCTTGCTTCGACATTTGAAATTTCATGCCTAGGAAATAAGACAATTTTCCCAGATTCGACATTTTAAATTCCTTCATCACCAGCTCTTTGAATTCGACAAGTTCTCCAAACTGTTTCCAGTTACTAGCAAGCCATCGACATATAAACAGGTGATTTTTATATCTTATGCTATAACCTGAACATAGACACCACATTAGACGGTGTGGCAAGTGATCGAGAGGGGGGGGGGGGGGGGGTGAATAGATCACTTCCTTATTTTTCAAGGATTTAAAATCTTTTATCAAAGTTTGTTAAAAACAGTGAAAAAGTAAGGTCCAGAATCAACTTCCGTCTATTTTGAATCAACTACTAGAAAATCGGACATGCGATAAACTTGCTGAATTTTATTAGTATGAAATAGATGAATCTTAAACACAGATTACTTAACGTTTTTAATGCACGTATCACTAGAACAATGTTACCAATGAATTAAAACTTGTAAGCAATTTTGTCAAACGGTTGGCGTATGCTTGTTTGATGATTAATAATGGTGATTTGATGAAAGTATTTGAACCACTATTTTATCATTAAACAGAAAACTCAGCAAGCCAATTGAATCACAAAATTGCAGAAAATATAAAGAGATAGAGAGAAAGAAAAAACAATACGCAGACAGTTTGGTAAGGAAGTTCCCTATTGTCGTCCTCGCGTGTGGGTACGTCTCCCTCTCAATTCCAAAATTGAAATTGAGAATTCTTATAAAATTTTTGTTGAATGTTTGAATACAAGGTTACACTACACAGACAGAAAGAAATCCTTAAGATCTTCTTCTTCTTGTAAGAACCTCCACTTGATATGAGTCTTATCAAGATTCCCTGCAAGATGCATAACCGATCCTCCGCTTCCACGACCTATTTGCAAAAATCCCTCTGATTTCCAAACCCCTCGCTACGGTTGAATCCGACTTGTGCGATCGTGACTAACAAACCCTCAAGAACACGTTCGTTCTTTAAGGACAAACCCCTTGGTTTTTCCTTGAAACCCCCTTTAGAATCTTCAACCCAGCTGAGATCCCTTGAATGCACAGCTGAACGCTATCTCTTGATCTCTTGATCCAATTGAACAAAGATGTTTGATTTTTGTTGTTGTTGTTGAATTAAGATGATTGAGAAGACGATGAAGATGAAGTATCTTTCAGGCTTCTTGCTGCTCAGAATTGATGCTCACAATTGTAAATAATTGTGTCACTTTTTACTGCTAAAAAAAACTTACTTATATATGTAACAGAAAATGGTTAGAGATAGAAATTCGTATTATGAGTCGATGCATGTTAGCATGAGTCGACTCATGTTAGTTATGTAACACATAATGAGTCGATACATGTTGTTATGAGTCGATGCAAGCAGATATTGCAACATATTATAGAGCCAACCATTTTACATGAGTCGATGCATAACACGTATGTGTCGACACATACTGAATTGAACTTTTGATTTTGAAGACAAAACATGTTATGAGTCGATGCATGATGTTATGTATCGATGCATAAAAGTTCAAAAATGTTTTCTAGGGACATCAACATATCATGTGTCGATGCATGAAGTTATGTATCAATGCATAAAGGTTGAAGGTTGTATTCCAGGGGCATCAACATGTTATGAGTCAATGCATAGCATGGATGCGTCAACTCATACTGAAGCAGAATCATTTTTATGATTCTTTGCTTAAGTATGCGTCGATGCAAAGCTGTTTGTGTCGACTCATAACAGTATTTTATGTGTAAAACACATTCTTAACTCATTTTAAACATGTTATACTATATTTTTTACAATACACACATGTAGGTAAAGCATTTTTAACATTCATCGATTATTTCACATATATTTGCTATCATTCAAAACCAATTATATGAAGGGGTTTCTCACAAACTCCCCCTTTTTGATGATGGAAAATATTTGATGAGGTGTGATGATACAATATGGATGAATGAGTTGCTCCCCCTGAGTTTGTGCATATTAAGAATCCTTTTCTAACACCATATTCTTCTCCCCCTTTGACAACATCAAAAAGAGAATAAGATAGATTTTTAGCAATTTCATCACACACGAATTTAGATGCAATCTCAGCAAACTTGTAACAAAAAGAAACAATGTCATTCACACATAATGATTCTTGGCATAAGCATGGTAATAACTAAGTAAACAAAAAATAATTATGGTGAAAGCATTTAACGCAGAGAATACTCAGTTTACATAAGCTATAGCAAAAATTGTTTGAATAGAACATTAATACAAGCTTCAGAACAAAAGACATAAGGACATTTTGATTTTTGTTTTTACATTTTTCTTCAGTATGATTCGACTCATAACTGTATGAGCTGACTCATAACAGTGAATTTTAACAAAAGTGCAGTTTTCTACAAGTTTCTATGAACAGTTGGATATGAGACTCATTTGCAATTATATGATTATGAAAAATGAACTATCTAAAGATGATTATGCATACATAATGATGTAATGCAATTTGCATATGTCAAGTTCAAAAAATTTATGTAAAATAAATATATAGACAGTATTAATGGAACAATTAAGATCAATTTATAAGTAATCATAGAATTCTTAGAGAGAAAGTAGAGAGGAAAGATATTACCTTAGTTGATGAGATGTTAAGATACACGTACGAAAGCTAACAACACATCTCAACAACATGGTGAGATATAGATATAATTTAAGTACATGTATGCTTAAGACATCAAGTAAGAGAGATCTAAAATCCCTAGCTCACGACGAATGTTGAAGACAAGTTCTGTTGCTAGTGATTTTGTAAAAATGTCAGCAAGTTAATTTTTAGTATCAACATGCTCAAACATAACATCCTCCTTTTCAACATGATCGCGAAGAAAGTGATGCCTAATCTCTATGTGTTTAGTGCGTGAGTGTAAGACATAATTCTTAGTAAGATTTATAGCACTTGTGTTGTCACATTTTAATGGGATGGATTTTAAGTGAATATCATAGTCTTGTAATTGTTGCTTCAGCCATAAAATCTGAGCACAACAGCTACCGGCTGCAATGTATTCAGCCTCAGCGGTTGACAAAGTAACATAAACCTGCTTTTTGCTATGCCAACTCACTAGAGAGTTTGAAAACAAATGACATGTTTCACTAGTGCTTTTCCTATCTGACTTGCAGCCAGCAAAATCAGAATAAGAGTAACCTACAAAACTGTAATCGCTTCCCTTGGAATACCATAGCCCATACTTAGATGTACTATTGAGATACCTAAGTATACGCTTGACAACTTTCAAGTGGGATTCCTTAGGATCCGATTGATATCGTGCAAACATGCAAACACTAAACATTATGTCAGGCCTAGATGCCGTAAGATACAAAAGGGATTCAATCATACCTCTATATTTCTTGACATCTACACTCTTACCATGTTCATCCTTATCTAAATTCTCGTTGGTAAGCGTATGGGTGTCAATTGATTTTGAGTCGTTCATTCCAAATCGTTTAAGCAACTCTTTGCAATATTTTGTTTGACATACAATTGTGCCTTCATTGAGCTGCTTTATTTAAGACCGAGGAAGTAGTTTAGCTTCCCCGTGAGACTCATCTCAAATTCACCCTGCATAACCTTAGAAAATTCTTCGACCAAATGTAGGTTAGTTGAACCAAAAATAATATCATCTACATATATTTGAACTAAAAGAATGTGCTTTCCTTTACGTTTAATGAAAAGAGTGGTATCCACTTTACCTCTTGAATATCCATGATCAAATATAAATTTACTAAGTCTTTCATACCAAACCCGAGGGGCTTGCTTAAGACCGTATAATGCTCATTTTAATTTGAAAACATAATCTGGATATTCATTATTCTCAAAACCAGGAGGTTGTGAGACATATACCTCTTCATTTATGACTCTGTTTAGAAAAGCACTCTTTACGTCCATTTGATAAAACTTAAAAAATTTTGCACATGCATAAGCGAGCAAGATACGTATAGCCTCAAGGCGAGCAACTGGAGCATAAGTCTCCTCATGATCAATGCCCTCCTCTTAGTTATACCCTTGTGCCACTAAACGTGCTTTGTTGCGGGTTATCACTCCATTTTCATCAAGTTTATTTCTAAAAATCCACTTAGTGCCTATGATATGATGGTCTCGCGGACGAGGGACAAGGGACAAGTTCCTAAACGTCATTTCTTTTAAATTGATTAAGATCTTCTTGCATGGCCATTAGCCAAAATTCATCAATCAATGCCTCTTTGGCATTTTTAGGTTCTACTTGTGAAACAAAAGCGAAGTGATAACATAAATTACTTATCTTAGAGTGAGTCATCACTCCTTTTGAAATATCTCCCAATATGTTGTCAATAGGATGGTCATTTGAGGATTCCCAAGCTGGTGAAAGATCATTTAATTTTGTTGACTCTTCTTCCTCATCTTTTGAATGGCTTGTATCTTTTTCCTCCTCATCGTTAACTATTTTAGACTGATCAATTTCTTCAACAGTTTCCTTTAGTATGTCTTCTGTAGATACACCCGCACCATCAAGAGAAATACCTTTTCCGACATTTTTCTGATAAGATTCATCAAAAGAAACATGGACTGACTCCTTAACAGTAAGTAAATGCTTATTATATACTCTATATGCTTTACTTGATTGTGAGTATCTGAGAAAGATACCTTCATATGCTTTTGCATCAAATTTCCCAAGATTTTCTTTACCATTATTCAAAACAAAACATTTACAATCGAATACGTGAAGATGTGACAAGTTTGGCTTTCTTCCTTTTAAAAGTTCATAAGGTGTTTTATTCAAAATAGGACGGATTAATATTCTGTTTAAAACATAACAAGCTGTGCTAATTGCATCAGCCCAAAAGTATTTTGGTAATCCACCCTCATTGAGCATTGTTCTTGCCAACTCCTCTAAAATTCAATTTTTGCGCTCCATAACTCCATTCTGTCGTGGAGTTCGAGGTGCTGCAAAATTATGCTCAATACCATGCTGGTCACAGTACTTGTCAAAGAGATGGTTTTGAAATTCACCTCCATGATCGCTTCGAATTGTAATTATTCTAATTCCATTATGTTTTGAGATAGTTTTGCAAAACTCTTAAAAGCAGAAAAAGTTTCATCTTTGCTATGAAGGAATATAGTCCAAGTAAATCTAGAGTAGTCGTCAATGATTACAAAACCATAATAATTTCCACCTAGACTCTTTGTTCTAGAAGGTCCAAAGAGGTCCATATGGAGAAGCTCAAGGGGGCGTGAAATGGAAATCATATTTTTAGATTTGAAAGAGACCCTTGTTTGCTTTACCATTTGTCACGCGTCACATAGGTGATCTTTTGTAAATTTTATCTTTGGAAGATCCACTACTAGATCCTTAGATACAACCTTATTAAGTAAATCAAAGTTAACATGCGTTATACGTCTATGCCAAAGCCAAGAATCATCATTCAAGGTGACTAGACACCTAGTGCTTGTTAATGATACATCAAAAAGGTCAAGCATATAGAAGTTGTTTACTCTAATACCCTTAAACACAATATTCTGTTCAGTATTTTCAATTATGCAGCTAGTGTTTGTGAAAGTAAGTTTATAACCCTTGTCACACAATTGGCTAATACTTAACAAATTGTGTTTAAGCCCCTCTACTAAATGGACATCAGAAATAGTAGTGGTAGAGGGATTACATACACTACCTTTACCGAGTATCGCTCCTTTGTTATTGTCTCTATAAGTAACAAATCCCTTCTTCTTTTCTTTGAAGTCAATGAAAAGCGATATGTCACCTGTCATGTGCCTTGAACACCCGCTGTCTAGAAACCATCTTTTATTCACGAATGTAAGACACTTTTCCTGCAATATCAAAAGAGAGAGGTAGGTACCCAATTTTTATTTGGTCCATGTGGGTAAGTGGTAACATGGTTGCCTTTAGGCCTCCATTGGTAAATGCCTTTAGGAACAAGAAATCTTCTAAACTTACATTTTTCAGTGGTATGACCAAAACGACAATAATAATGATACAAACCATGATGATGATGATGATGTATTTTCTTACTTCTTCTCATTGAACCCTTTGGAATCTTTTCAACAAAAGAATATTTTGCATAAGTTGGATTCAACGTTTTCTTAAAAAGTCTAGGATCGACGGTAAAAGTAACCTTGGACTGTAAAGCTTTTTTCAATTTGACATTAAGAGTTCTAACCTCTTGTTGCCAAATATGACAAACTTCAAATTCCCTTATAGGAATACATCCTCTAGCATCCTTATCCTTTGAACTTTCTGCAATACTAGCTTTTAGACATTTTAAGTCTTTTTCAACTTTATAGACTTTATCCTCCAAGAATGAAAATATTTGTTTATCGGAGGATAATCTCTTAAAAGCATCTTCAACTTTGTTTTGCAGTTTTTTAAAAGCTATTTTCAGTTCTGAAAAAGACATAGAAGAAAAGTTGTTAGGATATGCTTGTCTTACTTGCTTGTCGTGGTTGTTTTTCTTGTGGTAGGACTAATTTTTGGTGTGTGCCATGAGACATAAATTTGCAGTCTCATTACTATCACTTGAACTGTCATCATTTGATGAATCAATATCGCTTTCCCACGCAATGTAAGCTCTTCTTTGTTTATTGAACTTATTTGGTGGAGCTTTTCCTTTGTCCTTTTTCATCTTTGGACAGTCCGATTTGTAGTGTCTAACTTTACCACAATTGTTGCACGGTCCTTTACTTCTTTGCTTTTTATTCTCTTCTTGCCTTGGCTCTTTGGACTATTTTCAAAAGCTTATAATATTCTTATCGGAGTGCTTGATTCCATTCTTTTGAATAAACCTATTATATCTTCGAACAAAAAGTCCCATTTCTTCATCATCAGAATTTTCATCACTACTTAAATCATTATCTTGCTCTTTGTTTGAGGATTTGGAGCTAGAAGCCATTAGAGATATTGACTTATTCTCACCCTCCATGTCTTTATTCTTCTCCTTCTTACTCTCGTTTTCATATTTTCAAGACTTTCCAGTTCTTGTTGATGTTCTTCCAGCTTGCCAAACAGAGTTGTAATGGTAAACGTAGTGAGGTCATTGGCTTCCTTGATAGCTATCACTTTAGATTGTCATTCCCTGATAAGACATCTCAGAATTTTATTAGTAGCAATTTCATTATAAACAGGTTTTCCAAGTGCATTTAAATGACTCACCAGATGAACGAATCTCTTTTGCATGTCGGAGACAAAATCTCCTTGTTTCATTCGAAAGAGCTCGAACTCTTGATTGATTAACGCGAGACTGTTTAACTTCCATAGTGCCCTCATGGGAAATTTCTAAAGCATCCCACATTTCTTTAGTGGACGTGCAATGGGACACCCTATAATAATCATCAACACCAAGTGCTGAGATTATCATATTTGTGCCTTTCCAATCGCACGACCACTTCTTTTCATCTATTTCATTCCATTGATCCTCAGGTTTAGGTACTATTGCACCTGCATCATTCCTCATGGTAATTTGAAAAGGAACATTCTGAATGGCAGTCCATACATTCCTGTCAATGGAATTTAATTGTACTCGCATCCAGTCTTTCTAGTAGCCATAGTTTTCACTATTGAAAACAAGAGCTCTATTATACGCCCCCTTTGGTTCAAAGGCCATAGCGTTACTAGTAGACACAAAGCACCAACTAACGGGAACTTTGATACCACTTGTTAGACGGTGTGGCAAGTGATCAAGGGGGAGGGGGGGCGTGAATAGATCACCTCCTTATTTTTCAAGGATTTAAAATCTTTTATCAAAGTTTGTTAAAAGCAGCGGAAAAGTAAGGTCCAGAATCAACTTCCGTCTATTTTGAACCAACTACTAGAAACCCGGACATGCGATAAACTTGTTGGATTTTATTAGTATGAAATAGATGAATCTTAAACACAAATTACTTAACGTTTTTAATGCACTTATCACTAGAATAATGTTACCAATAAATTAAAACTTGTAAGCAATTTTGTCAAACGGTTGGCGTATGTTTGTTTGATGATTAACAATGGTGATTTGATGAAAGTATTTAAACCACTGTTTTATCATTAAATAGAAAACTCAGCAAGCCAATTGAATCACAAAATTGCGGAAAATGTAAAGAGATAGAGAGAAAGAAAAAATAACACGCAGGCAGTTTGGTAAGGAAGCTTCCCACTGTCATCCTCGCGTGTGGGTACGTCTCCCTCTCAATTCCAAAATTGAAATTGAGAATTCTTATAACAATTTTGCTGAATGTTTGAATACAAGGTTACACACCACAGACAGAAAGAAATACCTAAGATCTTCTTCTTCTTGTAAGAACCTCCACTTGATATGAGCCTTATCGATATTCCCTGCAAGATGCACAACCGATCCTCCGCTTCCACGACTTGTTTGCAAAAATCCCTCTGATTTCCAAACCCCTCGCTACGGCTGAATCCGACTTGTGTGATCGTGACTAAAAAACCCTCAAGAACACGTCTGTTCTTGAAGGACAAACCCCTTGGTTTTTCCTTGAATCCCCTTTTAGAATCTTCAACCCAGCTGAGATCCCTTGAATGCACAGTTGAATGTTATCTCTTGATCTCTTGATCAAATTGAACAAAGATGTTTGATTTTCGTTGTTGTTGTTTAATTAAGATGATTAAGAAGATGATGAAGATGAATTATCTTTCAGGTTTCTTGTTGCTCATAATTGATGCTCACAATTGTAAATGATTGTGTCACTTTTTACTGCTAAAAAAACGTACTTATATATGTAACAGAAAACGGTTAGAGGCAGAAATTCATATTATGAGTCGATGCATGTTAGCATGAGTCGACTCATGTTATTTATGTAACACAGAATGAGTCGATACATGTTTTTATGAGTCGACGCAAGCAGATATTACAACGTGTTACAGAGCCAACTATTTTACATGAGTCGATGCATAACACGTATGTGTCGACACATACTGAATTGAACTTTTGATTTTTGAAGACAAAACGTGTTATGAGTCGATGCATGATGTTATGTATCGATGCATAAAAGTTCAAAATAAAATTCCAGGGACATCAACATATCATGTGTCGATGCACGAAGTTATGTATCGATGCATAAAGGTTGAAGGTTGTATTCCAGGGGCATCAACATGTTATGAGTCGATGCATAGCATGGATGTGTCGACTCATACTGAAGTAGAGTCATTTTTATGATTCTTTGATTAAGTATGCCTCGATGCAAAGTTGTTTGTGTCGACTCATAACAGTGTTTTATGTGTAAAACACATTCTTAACTCATTTTAAACATGTTATACAATTTTTTTTACAATGCACAAATGTAGGTAAAGCGTTTTTAACATTCATTGATTATTTCACATATATTTGTTATCATTCAAAACCAATTATATGAAGGGGTTGCTCACACACCATACTCATATTTGCACTTGACAAATCCCAATTCGACTAAGTATGAGTCGATCTTCTTGTTCCATGCCCTAGGTTCCTGATTGAGGACATAGAGCGCTTTGTGCAACTTATATACTTTACTCGCTTTCTTCTGAATCACAAACCCTGGAGGTTGTGTGACATAGACCTCTTCATCTAAATGACCATTCAGAAATGATGATTTCAAATCTAAATGAAATGTCAACCAACCTTGATTGCATACCAATGCTACCACTAGTCGAACAATCTCCAATCTTGCTACTAGAGCAAATACTTTAGAGTAATCAAGTCCTTCTCGTTGAAGAAACCCTCGAGCTACTAATCTTGCTTTATATCTTGCTATCGAACCATCAACATTGTGTTCCAACTTGAACACCCACTTCACTTTGATAGCTTTTGTATATGCTGGAAATTCGACTAACTCCCATATATTATTTCTTTCAATTTCCTGTAAACCTTAGACCATAGCTAACCTCCACTGTTTAATCTTCAAAACTTCGTTATGGTTGATTGGTTCAGCACCTGCATGTAAAGCAAAATGAACTAATTCTCTAGCTGGTGTGACTTCATCATCACCTACTACCTCATAATCATGAAGTCTTGTTGGAAAAATTCTACTTCTCTGAGGTTTTTGGCTTGTTTCAGCCACAACCTCTTCAACTTCGACTATTTATGGAATGTCAATAATTGCTTCTACTCCGACTTCGATTAGATTCTCAGCAATTCCTTCGACTTTGATTTCATCAGTTTCTTCGTAAAAATTCGAGCTCATCAATGGCTTGTTAATTGAATTACTATAATTCCAATCCCAGGCAAAATTTTCATCAATCACAATATCTCGACTTAACACAATCTTCTCATTAATTTGACTTAATAGCATGTATGCACCATTCTTGTGATATCCTATCAGAATCATAAGTTTACTCTTGTCACCAAGCTTCCCTCTTCTTGAATCAGGAACATGCTTATAACACATAGAGCCAAACACCTTCAAATGACTCACTGATGGTAGTTTACCACTCCATACTTCTTCAGGAACCTTTTTCTTCAATATCTTGGTAGGACACCTATTCAGGATATAAGCTGTAGTCGAAACAACTTCACCCCATAAATATTTTTGCAATTTCTTTTGCTTCATCATGCACTCTCGCCATATCTAATATGGTTATGTTTCTTCTTTATGCAATTCTATTATGTTGAGGCGTATAGGGAGCCGTTACCTCGTGATCAACACTATGTTCTGCACAGAATTTTTCGAACATCTTCGAAGTGTATTCACCACCTCCATCTGTTCTCAGAACTTTGATTCTCTTTTCACTCCGGTTTTCGACAAGCATCTTGAATCTCTTAAAGATTTCAAATACTTTGTATTTTCTCTTGATCACATATATCCATAACTTTCAACTAAACTCATTGACAAAAAAAAACAAAATATTTGTTTCCACCAATGGTATGTTCTTTGAATGGACCATATACATCTGAATGTACCATTTCGAGTATGCATGATGATCTAATTGGCATAGTCGAAACAAAATAGTTTATGGAATGCTTTTTGACTAAACAACCTTCACAAAGTTTTTCGGGTATCTCAAGACTTGGGATACCAGATACCATATCTTCAGTAATCAGCTGATTGAGTGATCGAAAATTCAAATGTCCAAACCTCAAATGCCACAACCAACTATCCTTGTGGTCAACAATAATTTTTAGACATTGTACTTCAGTCGAACTGATCATGGTCTTAAACGTCATGTTCTTCGATAGAGGAGAATTTAAGACCAAATTGTTCTTGGTGTCGAAATTTTTTAAAACTCCATCTTTCATGACAACTGAGAAATCTTTTTCGACTAGTTGTCCAAAACTTAGAAAGTTTCACTTTATTCCAGGTACATAGAGCACATCTTCAATCATATCTTTCCCTCCATTACTCATTTGAAAAACTATGTTACCAGTACCTTCTGCTTGCAACGAACTATTATCAACAAGTTTTACCTTGCTATTCTTCGACTCGTCAAAATCTGCCAACCACTCCTTTCAACCAATCATGTGGTTCGAGCATCCTGAGTCGAGAAACCAGATCTTGGATTCGACATGTTTATCTGCAACTACAACCATAACCACCATACCATCTTCAGAATCATCATAGTCTTGGCGTGCAAGGTTCGCTCATTCGTCCTTGCCTGTCGATTCCTTGTCTTTTCCATACCAAAAATTCTTGGCTACATGACCCCACTTTTCACAATTATAGCACTGCACACCTTTTTTATCTTCTTTGTCCTTTCAATAATTTCCTCCTCCTCTTTTTGAGGATTCAGAAGCTTTGTCTTTGACCTGATGCTTATGAGGGTTCGACCAAGACTTCTTTCCTTGAGTCTTTTTGACATTGCCTTTGAACTTGTTGGAACCACCATTCCTTTTCCATGACTGAGCTTGCAGTACCTGTATCGAGTCCCGAACTCCTTTTCTTTCGACAATATTCATCTCATGCACCTCCACCGAACCAACCAAATCTTCCACTTTTAGGGTTTCAAGTTTGCTGGATTCTTGAATAGCTATGATAACGTGATCAAAGTGAGAGGTTAACGTTCTTATTACCTTCTCAACTATTGTCTTATCAATTATGGTTTCACCACAACCCTTCATGAGATGGATGAGTTTTTGAACCTTCGACACATATTCTGCAACTCTTTCGTCTTCTCCTATTGACAACAATTCATATTATCGACGCAAAGCTTGTAACTTGACAACCTTGACCTTCTCACCTCCTTCGTAATACTTCACCAGAATATCCCATGTCTTATTCACTGTTTCAGCATGAGAAATCCTTTCGAAGTTAACAGCGTCGACTGCCATCTGATTGCAATAAGTAACCTTGCAATCTTTCTTCCTGACTTCGTTGTGGGTTTTTTCTATTCATCGGTTGTATTTGCAGCTAACGCAGGAACGCCGTCGGTAACCACTTCTAGAGTTTCATGAAAGGCAAACAAGGATTGCATCTGTTTTTTCCATCGGATCCAATTTTTGCCGTCAAGCATTAGAAGAGAATTCAGAATGCCATTATCACTAGCCATCTTCGCAGCGGTTGATTCACTTGTCCTGGAAACACGATCGCTGACGTGAAATTCTTGAAAACTTGATCATGAACAATAACTGGAAGCTCTAGATACCAATTTGTCACAAATAATATAATAAAATACAAATCTTGTTTTTAATTGTTTCATTAAAAATTAGAGATAATGGGTGAAAAAATGAGGTAACACTTTGTTAGAGTGAATTTGAACTTTCGGTGCGATGGAAAAAGAATTGATTGATAGAGTTAATACTTCAACACTCAACGCTCAAGTCAGTAAAAAATTAAGAAATAAAGTACCAGTGAGAGAAAGTTTAAATCATACTTATTTTTTATATGAAATCTGTCATATATAAAAGTTGATTGAAGTGTTCAAAATCTGAATCAAATGAAAAAAAAAAATTAATGAATTTTTGACCGAATCAAAATATTGATAAGGGTCGCGACCCAATATTTAATATTGTGAAAAATCACAATCAAATAAAATTGATGATCATAATTGTAACCTGCAATTTTTTATATTGAATATAAATATCGCCAAATGCAATTTATATGGCTGCAATAGCCAATATGTGTTAAGGGGCGGAGCTACTTAGGATTGACCACCCTAAAAATTTAATAATAAAAAAATAGTTATAAAATGCAAAAATTAATCATGTTATATTTAGATACATATTATGCATACTAATAGAGTCAATTATTTATATTAGTAGGATGGTTAACTATCTTTTTCTAGCCTAAAAGGTCATGGGAAAAAGATAGTTATCGATGTATCCTAGAAAATCTAGCATTCTCTCATCACCGTGGGATCAAGATTGTACATGGATTTGAGAATTAAGTCGAATTTCAGTCAAGCAACTCAAGATGTTTTTTATTTGTAAACCTCTTACTCATAGGAGAGATCTTCTTCCGTGGGTTTTTCACAGGACAGTATCCAGTGCCAATCCTCACCCTTAATTGAAATTACTTTCTCTTAAATTCAATAAAGTTCAATTAAATGGAGGGCTGAGATTCCACTACAGTAAATTTCCAGTGCAGAGGATCTATTCCCACTACCCATACTCTATTGTAGACTAACACGTTTGTTATTGTGTGTCATCCTTCTAATGAGAAACACACAATAACAAACCAATACGTAACATATAAAATTCTCTAAAGTTATAAAAAAATTTAGGATCATCAATAAATATATGATAACAAATCAAACAAATAAAGACACAAGAGAACACTGATATTTTAACGTGGAAAATCCTCTACATGAGAGTAAAAATCACGAGTCGGCCAGACCAAAGAAATAACTCCATCAAATCTGCAACTTCAGTGCGAAACAAGTATCTCTCAGTTTAGAATTTATTTTGAAGATCCAAATAGTCAAAAGATAGACACAAGTGTTGTGAACATGCCCTCCAAATTTGAGCTCAATCCAACGATTAACAAATCTGTAATCACCGATTTAGTGAAACTGGTTGAAGAAAAACGAGAATAGTGTTCTCTCCTCTTTTCTCACTTTTGTAGCTGATTTTGTGCCTCTTTTTCTCTCATTATCTCAATCCTAAATTAAGTCTCTCCACTTAAATAAGTGAAACAAATGGGCTAATCGTATTTTGACCTCCCTCCACATAGGAAATGAGTCCAAACCTAACAAATTCCACCTCATAAATATGTGGAGGAAATCTCCAAAACCAACGATATTATAACAAGCTCCAAAGTTTCCTCTTGGTAACTCTTTAGTCATCATATAAGAACCATTATCATCTGTATGAACTTTAGCTAACTTCAATAACTTAGCATCAAAAGCATCATGTATCCAATGATATCTCATATCAACATTTTTGGACATATTATGAAAAGTCAGATTCTTACCAAGATGAATAACACTTTGACTATCAACAAATAACAAATATTTGTCTTGAACAAAACGAAGCTCCTGCAAAAATTTCTTCAACCATAACAAATATTTGCTTGCTTCAGTAATGGCGATGAACTCAACCTATGTAGTCGACAATGCTATACACTTTTGCAATCTAGTATGCCAAGCTACAACTCCCACTACAAATTTGATCATGTAGCCAGAAGTGGATTTTTGAGAATCACTATCTCTAGCCATATCATAGTTAGAGTACCCCACTAAAGTAGGCTTATCTCCTCAAAAATAAAGTCTCATACAAGTAGTATTGTGGAGATACCTTAAAATCCATTTTACAATATTCCAATACTCTCTACCTAGATTTGACAAAAAATTATTGAATGTACCAACATAATATGCTATATTTGGCCTTGTATACACTATTGCATACATCAGACTACCCATAGCAGACACATTAGGAACACATTTCATATTAAATGTTTCATTTTCACTTGAAGGTCTGTGATTATAAATCAACTTGAAATGAGTAGCAAGAGGAGTTCTTACCGTCCTAGAAATTTCTATTTTGAATCTTTGCAACACTCTTTCGATATAGTGTTCTTACGATATCCAAAGTTTCTTCTCCTTTCTATCACGCATGATTCTAATGCCAAGAATATGTTTAGCTGCTCTTATGCCTTTCATGACAAATGACTCGCCCAACTACTTCTTTAACTAGTCAATGTTAGAAATAGTTTTTCCTACAATGATCATATCATGAACATATATCAACAGGATAATAAAGTCATCGTTAGAAAATTTTCTAACAAAGACGCAATAATCTGAAGTAGTCTTTTGGTATCCTTGATCGCACATAACAAACTCAAACTTCTTGTACCACTGCCTTGGAGCTCACTTAAACCAATATACACTCTTTCTCAATCTACATATATGATATTATTTGATTTTAACTTGAAAACCACCGGGTTGTTTTATGTAGATATCTTCCTTCAAATTACCATAAAGGAAATCCATTTTCACATCCATTTGCTCAACCTCTATCAAGTGTATCAACCAAACTTAACACGGTTATGATTGAGGACATCTTTACAACATGTGAGAAAATCTCATTAAAATCAACATCATTTCTTTGATAGAAACCTTTCTCCACTAATCTGGATTTATTCCTTGGAGACTTAGAGTTACTCTCATGTTTAACTATATAAATCCACCTGTTTTTTAAATCCCTTTTGCGTTTAGGAATTTCACTAAATCATAAGTGTGATTATCATGCAATGACTTTATCTCATCAATCATTTCATTCAACCATTTTTATTTTCATCACTTTCCATAGCCTCTTGAAAACACTCAGGTTCACCCTCATCAGTCAAGGTCACATACTCATCAGAATTATACTTGTATAATATTTTCTATGTTAGTTAGATATCCTAAGTTGAACTTGAGATGATTCTAGAGCTTCACCAGTATTCTCATCCTATGACATATCATTCTCTCCTTCATCATCATTAGTTAGAATATTCACCTCATCACTAAGTTGTTGATCATAAACATAGTCATATGGCTCACTGTTCTGATCATCACCACCAACAGTATCCAAATTATGAACAAGTAACTGAGTTGGATAAATATTAGATAAACTGATATCTTTCTTGGGTGTAGCCTTATCCACCTTATCAACATCTTCAATAATTTAGTCTTCCATGAACACTACACCGCGACTTCTGATAAGCTTCTTCCCTATAGGATCATACAAATTGTAACTAAACTCATCTTTCCATAGTCGATGAAGATACATTATTTTGAATTTGCGTATAACTTAGATCTTTCATCCTTTGGGATATGCACAAAATACTTACAATCAAAGACTCTTAAATGATCATACTTCCCATTCTTTCCAAATCGAAATTTTTTTGGAACTTCATTGTTCAAAGTAACAATAGGAGTGAGATTAAGAACATTCACCTTTGTGTAAAGTGCCTCACCCCAATAATGACTAGGTAACTTAGCTTCAGAGAGCATACACCTTACTCTCTCAATTAGTGTTCAATTCATCCTATTTTCTAAACCATTTCAATTGAGTAGTTTTAGGAGGAGAATTTTCATGTGCAATACCATGTTGCTTGCAATAGGCATCTAATGGTCCATAATACTCAGAATCATTGTCAGAACTAACAGATTTTAGCTTCTCGTATGTCTGCCTCTCAACCAAAGCATGTAATTCTTTGAACTTGTTTAACACTTAGTCTTTGTTATTTAAGGCATAAACCCATAGTTTTCTGGAACATTCGTCAATAAATGTAATAAAATAAAGTTCACCACTAAAGGATTTCACCTCTAATGGATCAAAAACATCATAATCTATCAATTGAAGCAACTTTGACTTCCTTGAGGGAGGATGTCTCTTGAAAGATACTCTAGTCTGTTTACCAGCTATGCAATGAGAACACTTTTTGAAATCTACATTCTTTAATCCTGGAAGAAACATCCTTTTTGGACAAAACAATCAGCCCCTTTTCATTAATATGACTAAGTCTTCAGTGCTACAAAGATGCTTCTGTGTCGGTAGCATTCATAATGTCCCTAGAAACCAAAGCTTTTGTCCAATATAGTTTAGAAAACTTCTCCCTTATAGCCATAACAAAGTTACCTTTGTTCAATTTCCACTTTTCATAACCAAAGTGATTGTCATAACCAAAATCATCAAGCATATGCACCGAGATCAAATTAAAGGGGACATCTGGAGTATGTTTGACACCTCGAAGAAACAATTGTATTCCATGTTGGTTTGCAAAAAAAACATCACCAACACAAATTACCTTATATACACCGTCATTACCCATCTTCAACACTTCAAAGTCACCAGATGTATAATTTGTGAAGAAATCCTTCCTTGGTGTAACATGCAATGTAACACCACTGTCAACTATCCACATGCTCTCGTCTGATATGAGATTAGAAGACTCATGACCACATAGAATAACAACACCATTACTAATAGTTGTAGTAACACGATCATCATCATGATCT